>CM063507.1:77168847-77183847 GCA_032207245.1 Pardosa pseudoannulata | reverse complement strand
TAACACTAGAATTGCTAGAGTGGTCATTTTTTATCCAAAAACAGTTTTGTACTATCTTAACATTTATTATTTTCAGATATTAATAACTGAAATAATAAAAAATATTAAAATATATCTGAGGATAAATTTTGTATATATATTTTAATGAGTATTATATTATTTATGATATTACTATCTGAAAGAGAAATAAGTTAAGAAAACACAAAATAGTGTTTTGGGTCAAAATAACCCCTTCCGCAGTTTTAGTGTTAAATCTTAAGATTCAAGCTTTCAAAATCATGAGATTGTTTACTAGGGCTAATTTTCTATCGTTAAAACATGTCTCACTTTCAAGTTACAAAACGACATAGAATTCGTATTTTCAAGTTTGCCACTGAATTTTTTATCATATTGGAGGATTTAAGATTGTTCCATACGTATTTTGTTATGTATCTCTGGCCATTGCCAATGACCTGTTTGTGATAATCCTGTAGAAAGAATTCAATCGTTTTGTGAGTTGACAGGCTGCATTTCGCCTTACTTAATCTTTATTCTTATATTCCTGACTGGTATTGGAAATTACTACAAATGTTTCAGTCATTGTCTACAAATTGTCTACAAATGTTTACTCTGTGGAAACTGTACAGAAAAAATGTGGTAGAACTGTAGACTTTTGCTTAAACATACATTTATGCTGACCAATTAGCTATTCCTTGAAGTCACTTGCGAGATGTAACCTACTAGTTAGAAATCTATTTTTTGATATGCCGCATTAAGTATTTCTACTAGCAAACTTTCTAGAATATTCGTTAGGGTTCCATGAGAAGAATTACAGGAAAAATAGAATCTTAAACCGAAAGAGATCAAAATTTCATTACACACATATTTATATATTCAAGTTTACCCTACAAAATTAAAATACCTACATCATTTACTTCAATCAGTTACGTAAACAGACATCAAAACGTAACTTTTAAAATCTTTAACTCTTTAAATGATCATTGAGCGTATCTCAATTATAACTTTCCCGAACTTTATCGTTTTATAAATAATGCATTACTGTATTTTATTTGATTCATGTATAGAAGAGTGTAAATTCTGAAACTTCCCAATGATCCTTGGGCGATATTAAAGAATAATTAAGAGCGACGTTTGAAGAAGTTAAATGGCAGAAGTGAATTTTGAGGAAAACTTGGCCATTATCATAATTTTCTTGAGTATTTCTTATAGGGTTCCCGTTCCACAGACCGAAATGAACGAATCTGTCGTATATGTATTGGAATTCCTCCAAATTTTGAGAAAATGAATGTCCTTTCATATTTTACGAATAATATGCTCCACAAGAAGAACATTTATTCCTAATCTTAATGTTACTGGAAGTTAAGCAGTGACTTCATTTCACTCATTAATTTTGTTTTGTGAATTTTTTTTATATTTTTAATGTTTTCTCCGAAAATGAAGTTTGTAGAATTATTTTAATGACGAGAATGACACTAATAATTTCCAGAAGTAATTATAGGTTACAGTTATTTTCAACATTCAAAAGTAATTATCGGTTTGATTTTTTTTATTTAAATGTATATTGAAGTTTTACTTTATAATTTTCGAAAAGACGTTAAATTATATTTTCTTATGTACCTTATTCATGAGTTCCAGTAGCCTATTCATGTTTATTTAAGTGACATAGGTTTACTTATGTCCGATCTCTCTGATTGTTTTCGTTCCAAATGAAATTTTTTATTATTGACACTTGTACGGACTTTTTAAAAATAAAATATGCATGTACAGGGTGTCTACAGTTAAACGCCTATACTTACAAGTCGTCTACTGTCGAAAATACTTTTCAGAAATTTATGAAATGTTTTTAGGACGTAATGAAAAGATGGGAAATGCATTTGAGAGAACAAAAACTATTTTAAAATTTCGCCGATAGAAAGAGTTTTTAAAAATTTACCAATGGTTCTTTTTATTAGATATCAACATCTTTTAATCCATAAGTCACCTATAGCTCGTACTCATTAAATTTTAAATTATTTTAAGTGATTGCTAAATCGAACGGAAATTCATTCCATAACTAATTTTATACCAAATTTAGATCTTTTACGGATAATCAGTCTCCAGTTATGCGAAAGATATATGAGTATGCGTACGTTTAAATGTGAAAAGACCCTTGGTATGTGCTTTTGTATGTCATCAGGATTTTTTTTTATATAAGAACATTTTATTTAAATATTAGTTTCCAGTTTGTATATTTCTGTTCCACAATCTACAAAAACTCATCTAAATGTCTGGTAGAGAGAGCTACCGTCTGCATTTTTGCTACACGAGACCAGTGAGATTTGGGAGCTATTTCTTCAAGCTTATTCCGAAAGGTTACGAACATCCATGCAGAATTGTGGTATTCGAACTCTGGTACTGAACAATTCATTCGAATATCGCTCTGAAGTATTCTCTAAAATGAGACCCAATGGGGGAATTCGTGTGAGATAAATTTCAATAATTTATTAACCCTCCAGATGTCCCTAAACCCTAATTAAAACGTATTTCCTGAAATTTTAGAATGTTTTCTAGTATTTTAAATGTAATTTTAAAAATAGAATATGTAAATGATAATTCATTCTTAAAACGTGTATTTTTGTGAACAAAAATGTCTCCCTTGTTTTGAAAAGTATGTTGCACAAAAATTATCTTTACAATTGCGATTGTGAATCGTGTATAATTTTGCGATACGAAGCTTGATGCGAAATAAATAGTTACCATCTAAAGAGGCAGTACTTTTTGCTTTAAAGTATATTTTTTTCTATTTTAATAAATTGGAATTTAGGTGATAAGCTTTAGGTTAACTAAAGATATTTTTTATGCTTATAAAGACCGTTTTTGAAGTATATTTTTTTCTATTTTAATGAATTGGAATTTAGGTACAAAGCTTTAGGTTAACTAAAGATATTTTTTATGCTTATAAAAACCGTTTTTAAAGTATATTTTTTTCTATTTTAATAAATTGGAATTTAGGTACAAAGCTTTAGGTTAACTAAAGATATTTTTTATGCTTATAAAAACCGTTTTTAAAGTATATTTTTTTCTATTTTAATAAATTGGAATTTAGGTACAAAGCTTTAGGTTAACTAAAGATATTTTTTATGCTTATAAACGCAGTTTTTTAATCATCCTAAATTTAAATAACTGATATAAATTAATTTACAAAGATGAATATTATGTAATATCTTTAATAGAAACCTAAAATAGATTTTTCTTTCGGTTGGATAAAAGAAAATAGGTTTCTACCTATTACACTCTACCGTCCTGAAAGTGTATAGGTACAATGCTCGGTTAATTGGTTAGAATTCATAAATAATTGAATAACATTGACAAAAATTTCAATTATTTTTCTCAGCAATTTTGAAAGAGAATAAAAACTCTTTCAGGCTTTAAAGAACAGGAAGCAAAAGTTGTATTTTTTACCGTATTAACCTGACAATGTACTTTTGGAGCTATCAAGTAATAAAACCAAGGAAAAATAAATGTATGTTATTCTTAAATTTCACCGAAATCCATCACGCATACATTTAGATAAAGATTTTAAAGGACATTTAATAAATCCCATTTATTTACAGCAAACTGAATTTGGTATTAAAGTGAAGCATATTGGTTTTGGAACTGGCAACAGTTGATTAAAAAATGTTTAATATTTATTGCACTGTTTTGTTCTGCAAGTGGTTAAGTTCCATGCTTGGTTGAATGGTTATCACTCGAAAATAATTGAACAATAATGACAAACATTTTAAATTATTTTATTCGATGATTTTCGGAAAAAAATAAAAAAGACCCAAGCTTTAAAAGGAGAGGTTGAATATTTGTACTTTCCATCTTATTAAACTGACAAAAAAGTTTCAGAGCAATCGAGTACGATAATCAGAAAAAGAATTGTCATTGTTAAATCCCGCCGAAATTCTTCAAGCAAGCATTTTGATAATGCGTCTGAAACAGCGGTTGATAAATTCGATTCTTCCTGCTAAATTTATTTTGAGTGAAAGTGAAGTATTTCTTTTCTTGATTTGGCAACTTCCCTTTCGAACCCTAATTTGAGGACAACATAAAGAAGAAATATATTTTCTACAGAAATCTTTTATGGAGAAAATCCAACTTCGACTTAAAAACTGATTACTAAATCTTTAAAGCTGAATTTATGGGATATTCCTATTAAAATAAATGGAAGTAAAATTTCGGAACTTGAGTTAATATTCGCGTTCTATCCCTTTTCTTAAATGATCTCCGCTATAGACTGTCTGTCAGAAAATTTATCAGTATTTCAAAAAACTTGAAATATATATCAATTTGGTTGGGATAAGAGTCTTAGGATTTTAATTATAAGGCAAGAAGAAAGGAGGTTTGCGGGAATTCTTAGATACAATTTTTACTGCTTCATAATATAAGTGTTCAATATTTACGTGTATGGAATACAATATACAGCTGCTTAATAAGGTGCTGTTTCTCGAACTATCTTGATAATATTAAAAAGGAGTTAATCCGAATCCTTTAATATTATTTCTGTATAATACTTTCATTTTGCAGTCTCCTATAAAAGTAAATTTTGTCAGTGAGGTATTTAAATAGAGAAATGATGGTTCTTGACTGATGGGTAAAAGTGTTTGCACTCTAAATCAAACCAAACTGTCAGTAAAGTACTCCTAATTTTACACAATTTTATTTCTCTCATTGTGTGTCTTTCTAGGGTAAATTTTTATAATTACCGTTTCACTAACCACTCGATCACCAACAGACGGCAAAATTTGCATGTCGGTGTTTCTTCGGCGATAATATACGAACTAACAATAAAATGCATAATTTATTATCAGCTTTTATCCCCTTTATTTGCCTTATTAGACATAAGTTTTAGTTCGGTCGTCATATTTTTGACTTTCAAGCTGTAAGTTTGGATTCAATTCCAGGTAGGGCATTTTTACTTGGCATTATAGATGCATTGCTTATCGAGAATTGGTGTCTATTTTTACAAGTTATTTAGTTGTTTAAACATTATTTTTTCTATTTCTCATCCCACATCACGTGTCTACATTCCAATATAAATTGAATAAAATTTAATAATCTTTAAAAAGTTATAAAGGAATAGTGAGGTATAGTATAGATTATATATTTAAAAAAGGCGAGGAATGCTCAAAGATACTGCCAGGAGACTTGCAATTCCTCATTTTCTCCTTATTTCTGAGAAATGCATTACAAAATTTATTTTCCCTTGTGCGTCTAGAATGATAGTGACCTTTTCATATTCAGATTGTTATATTTACTTTATTCAGCATAAAGAAAAATTTGCAGGTGATACAGTTGTTACTAGAAAGTAAATGTAGGAGATATGTGAAGCTGTAGAGCCATTTCCATGTTCAAATATTTGTTTGCATTTAATTGTATAATGTCATTATCTGAAATTATGAAAAAATTATTGCTTTTTCCGGGATCCTAGCTTATATCGATGGAAATGATAAGACTGGAGATTTGATCAAATCCCTAAGGTAGATGATTATTTCCTGGAAGGTGTTATAAGAACAACTCTGTGTAGGTAATTCACTAACAAAGCAAAATTTGAAGAAAAAAGAAAAATTTGCATAAAGAAAATTGCATAAAGAAAGAAATATTGAAGCATAAAGAAAAATTTGCAGGTGATACAGTTGATACTAGAAAGTAAATGTAGGAGATATGGTAAGCTGTAGAGCCATTTGAGTGTTCAAATATTTGTTTGCATTTAATTGTATAATATGACTGTTTGAAATTCTGAAAAAAATTATTTCTTTTTTCCGGGATCCTGGCTTATGTTGATAGAAATGATAAAAATGGATATTTGATCAAATCCCTAAGGCAGATGATTATTTTACGGAAGGTGTTATAAAAACAACTCTCTCGGGTGAATTCCCTAACAAAGGGATTTCATCAAATTCCGTGAATTCATCATCTACCTTAGGAGTTTGATCGAACCTGTATTATTATAATTTCCCTGCGATGTAAAGATTCTTTCCTAACGTGATCATAAATTTTTCTTATTGGATCCTGTTGAATAAATTCATTCTTATCCATAATTTAGAATTTCGTTTTAACTATAATAACTCACAAAAATATTTTTTAAATTTAAGAAAAAAAATGAATTTTTGATGTACCAGGTCAAAATTTCTTGAATGATACTGAACTGTTAATAAATACTTCACTCACGCATTCCCGGAACGAGGTGTATTTTCTTGTGAAAGAGAGCATAATGTTTCCGATAATCTGATAACCAAACAGCAATTTTATCTACCTTATTGATTTGCAGTCCAGAGATGATCCGAAGATGATTTGGTGAATCCCGTGTGAAAAGTCCTTAGATTTTTCACAAATAAAATCAAAGTCTAAGGAGAATTTGGGAGAGGATTTTTAAAAATAACTGCTATCGATAACCAAAATTATATATACGCTTGCAAATATTTTGAGAAATAAAATGGATTTTAACATTTTTTTAAATAAAGAGTACACGAACCTTTTTATAAACATATGTACACATTTCCAGAGAATGCCAATGATTAACTCGTGTATTTTAGGTGAATACACTGTGATGTATTCGCATTGAAACTTATAAAAAGTATCAACTAATAAAGAATACAGGAATGCAAATACTGCCACATTTTATAACTCGAATAATGTCATGTATTAAAATTACATGATTGTAATAATAATTTTATATAATAACCATAGAGTGTATTATATGAAAATCCCGTTAGTACAATTAATAGGAGCTTTACCTTAAAAAAATGTCTCCGGCAAACTAGAAATGGACGTTAGTCAAAAATTCAAAGACGAGAATTATGAGCTGTGAAACATATTT
The DNA here is from genome assembly GCA_032207245.1 of Pardosa pseudoannulata. Classification (NCBI taxonomy): domain Eukaryota; kingdom Metazoa; phylum Arthropoda; class Arachnida; order Araneae; family Lycosidae; genus Pardosa; species Pardosa pseudoannulata. The sequence goes on along the minus strand of CM063507.1, from coordinate 77,177,003 downwards.
AACTACCAAGCAAGGTCCCTGCTCAAAATGTATTTAATACATATAGGTTCAATTACTATATTATGATGTAGATTAAATTAGCTTGTACCAATACGGAACACAAATATTTACTACATATTGAAAAGGACGAAGTTTTGTTTTGAAATGCTGTATTAATTCCAATATCGTCCTCTCGTCTAGGCTCTCTCTCTCGATCTGCAGAAAAATCACTAACGCTTTGGCGAAGCAGTTCTATAAGCGGTCGCCAAGCTGCACTTTTCTCGACTTTCTTAGGCATGATGCAGCATCACACTGTCATCACATATCGCCAACCTGAGGAATATCCCATTTAGCCTCCCTCTCCTAGCAATCTGCGGGTACTCGATATATTTTCATCGAATTCTGAAGTTAACGTTTTTATTATTCGTTCACCGTATTTAACCTATGGATTTATGTCTTTGAACAACTTAAATTGTCCTTTGGTATTTTTCACTTGCTATGGGGTTCAAGGATTTGGCGAAAATATAACATAGCTGCCAAACAAACTTGAGACAAAAATAAACCATTTTTTTCCATTTTTTAAAGATAAATATTGAGACACACTTTCTGAAAAGCCAATTTATTAATTAATTTCTAGTGTTCTTTCCAGGAAAGTTGAGGAATAATTTTTATCAAGTTTTCTCGGAATATGACTTTTTTAGTTGTAGGAAAGTTAGACGGCATTCTTTCAAGCAGCTTTAAGCATTTTTGAATATCTGCAACAATTTATATTTGTCATTTGTATCGACATTTTATGATTTACGGGTCTCGTTTCTAGATGTACATATTCACCATGTATATCATCTGAAATCATGATAATTAGTTATATATATTTCATAAAGCTTCCCTTTATAGTGCTGCTTTTACATGTAAAGCCAAATAAGTCTCTCATCAAGAGACTTATTTGGCTTTAAACGTAAAGGCGTCTATTTTTAAATGAGTCAAGCTAAAAAAAGAAAAGTTGATTTGGAGTGCAGAAATTTCAATGAAGCATGGACGGTAAAATACCTTTTTACAAACATTGATAAGAAAGCAATTTGTTTAGTTTGCCTGGAAACAATTTGCTGTTTTCAAGGAGTATAATTAACACAGAGATTTTAAATCAAAACATCCAAAATATGCATCACTTTCTTTAAAAGAACTTCAAAGTGCAGCAGAAAACATGACAAAATACTTGAATAAGCAACAAAATATATTATACAAAATATATTATACAAATATATACAACCAAACAAAGTCGAGAAATCAAATATCGAGAAATCTACCACAAAAACGAATTATGCTGTTCCACACAAAATTGCTAAGTTCTGTAAACCTTTTGCTGAAGCAGAATTTGTATCGTTAATAAAAATAATTTGTATCGTTAAGATATAAATAAATATCAAAATAAAATCTTTCATTAACCCCTTCCGGTAAAATGACGAGTCTAGCTCGTCATTAATTTTTCATTCCATACCGCACAATGACGAGCTACACTCGTCATGCGATTAAAGTTACTGTTAAATATGATAATTAATTTTAGTTTAAAATTTCTAGTGTACTGAATTTGGCAACACTTTTATCACTTGTGAAAATCACAAGTCACTATTGCATATTGTTTACTTGGTACAAGTCATTGCAAAATTAATGAGTCAGAATAAAAGAAAACCTACTAAGAAATGCCGTGTGTGTTACAAGAATCCAATTAAAAGTGAGACTACTTGGCGGTGTAAACAATTAAGAATTCCTTTGCACTTTGTTTTGAAAAGTACCACTAGCTTGAAGACTATTATCTGTATACCTTATTAATGTTTTGCTTTGATATTTTCTTAATTTTACTGTTTCTGATATTATTTAACACTATGTAAAAGTGGATTTTAATTAAGAATATGTAAGAATTGTAAAATGAAACAAGTTTTTTAAATAAAAATTAAATGGTTATTTCATGCACAGTTTTTCATTATTAAATCATACCGGAAGAGGTTAACTGATTTATTTAATGACAATTAATTTAATATAATGGATCATATTTATTTAAAAATTACGTGACATATTTTACCTGGCACAAATTGTTCGCATATACACCTAATTAAGGCAATTTATTATTACTATTACCTTTTATTAACTGTCTTTTCTCTTTTAGGAACTTTCTCTTTAACTTTCACTTCAACTCTTACCTTTCTCTTTTAAGGAATATAAAAATGGCGTCCTGTGACGTTTAAAATTAGAACTAATCACTCATGAGAAAAACCCATGATGTATAAAGTTGTTTAAATTTCGTATTTGTTTATCTCTGTTTAGTCCATAACTTATACATAAGATGTTTGGCAGATGTTAATCGGGAATTAATGGGTAAATGTTGTTTCTTGGAATTAATTTATAATGAGTTTGAAATTCAGACAGGGGAGAAATTAATGCCTTTTTCTTTACCCATTGCAGTTTTATTCACATTTCAGCAGATTTTCCAATAACTTTTCTCCTTAATTTTTTTTACAAATCTACCATATACGAAATAAAAATTGAACTATAATGACACTTCTAGTGAATTTATTTTCTGATTTCTTTTTCATTCAAAATGTAGTTTATAGTTTTGCTGAAAAGAGCACGGACTGTGAAGCATATTCCATAACATATGAATATTTAATAAGGCTTGAAAGACAAAATGGTGAATTGAATAGGAACTTTTAACAGATAAATAAACTTATTAGTTTCAGAAATAAAAACCTGGAATAACAGGCATTTCGTGACACTGTTTATAATGAAAATAATTTAAGTAATACATACTTTAAAGTTCAGTACGAAATTTCGTTTTTATTTTTTACTGCTGCTTTAATGTTTAGGTACCTAAAATAAATATATTTAATCTTAAAATTGGAATTACGTAATATTTTTTTAGGCTATTTTGACGTCTTTCGATGTGTGTTTCGATGTGTGTGTGTGTGTGTGCGTGTGTGTGTCACACACACACAGAGAGAGGGAGAGAGAGAAATTTAAAAAGGGGGTAGTTGGAAATTACGTGAGTTATAAACGATTTTAAAAAGGGAACTCTTTTATAATAATAAAATTCATAATAAGTTGATGCCTAATCAAGCGAGAAGAATCAGTTAGTGCATGGACATACAGCTATCAACACACTCTACGCGTGTCTTCACCACGAATAAATGGAAATGTCGCAAGAGATGCCTGAAACGGAAACTCCATGTTAAATAAAGAAGTGTTTTTACTAAGAAAGACTAATTATTCCAATCGCCTTAACACTGGATCTCGTCATATATATATATACACATATAATCATTTTCCTTTAGAAACTGTAATAAACTAAAAAAATACTATTAATTCAAATGTCTAAAAGTGAATAAGGTTTAGAGATATTTATCAAACTAAATCTATGTACATTTCCCTTTAATCATCCTTTTATAGATTTCAATCAGCCATACATTTTAGTTAAAATTATTTTTTTAAAACTTCAAAGGACCATTTCAATGGCTTTTTCACTTAACTAGCCTTATTACTATTACTCTATATCGTTTAGATATAATAAGTAGGATTTAAAACTCCTCAATTTTATAATTGGCTTTTAAACATTTTGAAAGCCTGTGGCTTTTGTAAACTCTTTTAATGGTTTATCTTCCTGCTTATGGTATTTGACTCGAGGATTAATGAACAATCATTAAAAGTTTCCCAATAAAGTGGTTATGTTTTCCTCTTTATAATAAGTAGATTCAACATTTTAATGCATAGTTTCATTCTGTTTGAAGAAATTTTTATAAGGAATGAAGTGCTCAGGTTAAACGTAAACCATTTTTGGTTTAAAAATAAATTTGGTTTAATAATAGTTTCATTTGCTGTTTAAATATTGCCAATTTAATCTATCAATAATAATTTAACAATTTAATCGAAAAATATCACTGTGAATTGATACACTTAAGAAAGTATGCATTACTGAAGAAAATATTTATAATACTTTCAAAATACATAACCTTCCCCTCCCTCGAGTTATTTATTAGAAAATTATATGCTTTAGACTTTTATATGTTTTACGATATTTATATGCTTTATCAAACATTTATTGTAGTTGAACTCTGGGATAATACTCGAAAATGAGCAGTTTTAAAAATTAAATAGCACTGGTTAATCAACAGTCCTTTTAATGGTATATATGTATTTTTATATAATTTAATTTTTTCTAAACTCTTAATATTTAAACAATATATAATATATATTATATATATATATAATATATATATATATATATATATATATATATATATATATATATATATATAATATATATATATATATATATATATATATATTGTAATTGCAAACATTTATTGTAATTGAACTCTTGGATAATACTCGAAAATTAGAAGTTTTAAAAGCTAAATAGCACTTGTTAATCAACAGTCCTTTTAATGGTATATATGTATTTTTATATATTTTAATTTTTTTAAACTCGTAATATTTAAACAAAAGTAAACATTTACTTATAGATAAATGGTCTTCACAAACCCATAGAGATGATTTAAATGATAATTTGGGGTTTAATTCCTCATCCCTTTTCATCGCATTTGTCCAGATTTTACGTGTATGTTTATCTTTGGAAACGCTGAAAAAAAACTTCTCATTGCATTTAGTTGCTGTATTTTTACAGAGTGGCACAATGCAATATCTATAATATGATTTTTTTAATGCCAGGCATAATAAAAAAATTCTATTATATGCGATACTTTACACAGAAACAAATTTAAAAGTCGCCTTTTAACATGTAAACAGCATAGGCATTCGGTGTCAGCGTAAACGATGACGTCACAAACTCGGCCGAGAAAAAGTATCGTTTTTGAGAGACGTTAAAGAGTCTGCTATAAAACCCATTAGAAATCATTAATTATGCCCCCAAATGAAAGAAAAAATAGCTACTGTCCTGCTTACATTTTTGTCTGTGCAAATTCCTCATTATACTAATTAATCAGTCATACTAATGATATAAATCACCTCACCACAACCTCACATGGAAACTAGAAAAACGGACGCTTCTTTCAATAGTTTGTTATATCACTCCGTTCTTTTATAAGAGATAACGCTGCAATACAATTGACAACGATATATCCTTTCCATTCCACATCGAGTATGCTAGTTGTTTTAAAACTATTCAAATATATGCTCAAATATATCTTTTATATGCAATAAATAGACTTGAAGGGATATTTTCTAAATTAACACTTTGATATACATTTTTACATAAAAACATATCTCGGATATAAACCCCTTGCATAAAATTTCTAACCAAAAGTATAATGTTATTCAAATACATGTTTCCAAAGTAAATAATATACTTATGTTCCTCGATATATACGTACGTGAAGACAGATCTGAGAAGGGCAAAATTCGATTTTGAGATCTCAACTAGAAAACTCGAAAAGTTTTCAAATAAGTTTATTCGATGAAAAAAATGTGTTCCTCAGGCGTTTATCTGGAATTCTTTTTTGCCATTTCCATATTTCCAAAAGACTCCAGGAAGAGCTATCTGGCGACCATTGTGAAATTCTTTAGATATAAATTCGTCCCTCCCGGTGAAGAAGTAAGAAGTAGTTTTTGAATACTTATTTTATAAAAAAAAAACGGGGAAAATATTGCATATATTCGAATTCGAGTTTTATTTTTTTTTCGATTGCGAACAGCACTTTATTAGTTCTTTTTCCCTTCGTACCGGGAAGAAATAAAAAAAATTGTATATTCAAATTATTTCCCTGAAAACAATAGATTACGAACTGCTTTTTTTATTTTTACTTATTTGTTTAAAAACGGACTTTTTCATATTAGGTTGGAGATAAAGAAATTCATTATTTTTTTTGGTAGATGGCTCTAGTGATGTATATCTCTTAAAGTATCGATTAAACAATTTCAAATTTATACTCGTTGTCAGGGTGACATTTCACGCTAAACAATATTTTTTATTGTTTTCGTTTTGTCAATTCAGTTGTGAGTTACAGGGTGTTAAAACAGGAAGTCAACAAAAAGAAAATTCGGTACATTTTACAGTTTTTCTTTGATAAAGGCTAAAATACAAGCCAGACGGCTGAAATTGTGAATGGTGTTTATGGTGCCAATACTGTAACAGCTAATTACGTGCAATTTTCGTTTCGTCAATTCCGTTCAGGCATTTTTGATGTTAAAGATGCACCTCACACAGGCAGGTTCGTCGTCGAAAATGTCAATAAAATCACAGAAATAATCGAAGTTGACTGGCATGTTAGTAGTTCTAGCACCGCCCAGGTGATAAAGATTGACCATAAAACAGTTTTAAACCATTTGCGCAAAGCTGGATTCAAAAAGAAGCTCGATGTTTGGTTGCCACAACAAATTAACACCGAAAAACATGATGGATCAAATTTCCGTCTGCGAAGCCATGGTGGAACGGAATGAAATAGACCCATTTCTTAAACGGATGGTGACTAGGGATGAGAAATGGGTCAAATACGACAATATTGTGCGAAAACGATCGTGGTCAAAGCGCAGTGAAGCAGCTCAAACGGTGGCCAGACAAGGACTAACGGTAAGCAAGATTCTACTGTGTATTTGGTGAGACTGGAAAGGAATAATTTATTATGAGTTGCTTTCGTACGGCCAAACACTAAATTCAGATCTCTACTGTCAACAACTGGACCGTTTGAAGCTAGCGATTGACCAGAAACGGCCAGAATTGTCCAACAGAAGAGGTGTTGTGTTCCATCAGGACAACGTCAGGCCACACACGTCTGTAGTGATTCGCCAGAAACTCAGGGAGCTTGGTTGGGAAGTTTTAATGCATCCACCATATAGTCCGGACCTGGCTCCAAGCTATTACCACCTCTTTCTGGCATTGCAAAACTTCCTAAGTGATAAGAAATTGGGATCAAGAGAGGATTGTGAAAATCGATTACTAGTGTTTTTCGCCAATGAAAACCAAGAATTCTATGAAAGAGGTATTATGAAGCTACCTTTAAAATGGCAACAAATTATACAACAAAACGGTGCATATTTGACCCAAATCAGAGACGCCGAAACAAGTTAAATAAAGTCATTAATTTCACGTAAAAATAATGGATTTCTCTTTCCCCCAACCTATTATATTTTTAGTCAATTTCTTATTTTTTTAACCTTATATCAACTTTAGTCTCAACAGTTTTAAATATACTTTAAAAGATAAAAAGAATTATAAAGAAATGCCAAAAAAAAATAGCGATATTATTATTTTTTAATTACATGTTGAAAATTTACGAATACAAATTGTAAAAGATATATTCCTGTAACAGATTTACGAGTGTTGCTTATATTCTAACAAAGGCTTTACCGTCCCTTATTATAAAAACTATTCTAATATTTATCTATAAAACAACAGAATAACTCATTTTAAAAAACCAAATATTCTAACAATGGAACTCTAGATATTTATATGCTAACTCAAACAAAAATCAATACAATATTTTACTATAAAAATACTTTTCTTTAACTACATATATTTTTACTCAATATCGAAAGAAACGTTTGACAAGTATTTTTACATCGTTTATTTTGTATGATAAAAATTTTAGAGACGGTATATCATTTTTTCAGTTGATATCTTGACGTTTTATTTTACTTTTTTTGTAAATGAGAAGCACAGGTGTATTTGACGGCATGGAATAAATTCAGGCATTATTCGTTCACTTCAAAATGTCATTTAACTTAATTTCAGAGAAAGGTCTGTTAAGCGTTTACTTTTGAACACCCCTTGGAGTTATTAAATAAAAATTCTAATTATGGAAAATGTTTGTTTCATAAAAAACAAAATCAATTTGTTTTCAAAACTGACTTTCAGGCGTTTGCCTAACTACCAGGCACATCCGGAAAGTAAGTTTCCCGATATTTTCCCCTTTAAAGTAAACGTAATTAGCAGTGTCAATTGCGCGTGCGTAACAGATCTATGACGCATTAATCATATGCCAGCTGGACAAGTCTCGATTCGTGCCAGTAGCTGGGTAGAAGTGGTCCGAAATGGAAACTCTAGTTCCTTCTCCCGCCGCCTGCAATATTCGATCGGTGATCTTGAATGCGCAAAGTATTGCGCCATTTGAAATTCCCCGGCAGCTTTGTCAGGTCTATGAGCCAAAACTGACACCCGAACACAAAATTCAACG
>CM063507.1:77093847-77163847 GCA_032207245.1 Pardosa pseudoannulata | reverse complement strand
AGCAACCTTCTCATTTGAAAGTTCCAACGGGAGTCCCCTCCCGTTTTTCCTTGTCAAACAGGAAACCTCGGTTTTGAGATCGACATCCCCCCCAGTTGACCTTCGTCCTTGGAGTAGCTGTTGCGGTCACAAAGAACAATTTCTTCTTTCTGTCGGTGCATTGACAAAACGGCAGATTTGACACTAATCGTCCGTGCGTCCAAAAAAAAAAGACATTACTGCCGTTTTCAATTGTTCTTTTGAAATGTTCGGCGCCTTACAATAAACAAAGTTTGCTTTAGCCGACACATTTTTTCTTTGATCCCCGAAAGCGGACGCGATACTTCATTTTTATTTATAACCAAATTTATGTAATTAATATTTTAAATCAATCAATGTTTAATTTATTAATCCAAGAACAGACAAAAAACAGTTTGGAAAAAAACGCAGAATGTTTCGTCAGTTTGATACTGTGAGATGTTAAGAATTAGTGAAATGCATAATTAAATATATAAACTAAAATGAAGACTTTGTGATTGATAAATGACCAAAGGGAAGGTATTTGCTGACAGTTTATTGTAGATTAAGATTTGACATTACAAAGCAAATATTCTACTATCAATAGAGAATTAATGACTAGTGACATTTAAGATTTTAACACAGTGCAATAGATAAGAATAATGTGAACGAGTGGGATACATAATACATAAACAAAATCAAATAGAATTAAATGTATATGGATTGGATCAGCGTTGAGAAAATGAAAACCCAACAAGATTTATGATTAAAGGAATTAAAGAATTTACTTACTACAAAGACTTTGAATATTTTCCCTTTAAACTTCATCCAAACTATCCACACTAAAGAAACACCAAGAAAAACAGAGTATATTGGTTCGAAGCCATTTAATCCCCCTGCTTCGTGTTCTTATTAGAGGGCGTTACGCTCAACAGCAACTATTAAGCAAACAAAACTATTAAGCAATTTCTGCCGCTAACCAAGCATCATGGCTGCTGCACGTTACAGATATCTTTGTCTTATGTACTGGAGGTAGATGACAATTCTATAAATTAATATTAGGTTGGAGAAAAAGAAATTCATTATTTTTTCAGTAGACAGCTGTAGCGATTGATATCTCTTAAAGTATCAATAATATCAAAGTAACAATTTTAAATTTAAGTTCGTTATCAAGGTGACATTTCACACTAAAATTTTTTATTACGTTTCTTGTTTGGTCCATTCAGTTGTGAGTTACAGGGTGTTAAAAAGGGAAGTCAACAAAGAAAAAATTCGAACATTTTAGTTTTTCTTTGATAAAAGGGAAAATGCGAGCAAGGTGGCTGCAATTGTGAATGGTGTTTATAGTTCTGATACTGTAACAGCTAATTAAGTGCAATTTTGGTTTCGTTTAATCAGTTCAGGCATTTTTGATGTTAAGATGCACCTCGTTCAGGCAGGCCAATCGTCGAAAATGTCGATAAAATCACAGAAATAATCGAAGTTAACCGGCATATTAGTAGTCGTAGCATCGCCCTGGTGTTAAAACCAGGCCATAAAACAGTTTTAAAACCATTTGCGCAAAGTTGGATTCAAAAAGAAGATTGATGTTTGGGTGCCACACCAATTAATACCAAAAAACATGATGGATCGAATTTCCGTCTGCAAAGACTTAGAAAAACGGAATGAAATCGACCATTTCAACGTGATGGGATATGAGAAATGGGTCAAATAAGACAGTATTTAAAAACGATCGTTGTCAAGCGAGGTGAAGCAGCTCAAATGGTAAACAAACCAGAACTAACGGCCAGGATGATTCTACTGTGTATTTGGTGGGACTGGAAGGGAATCATTTATTATAAATGCTTCATTATAGCTAAACACTAAATTCAAATCTCTACTGTCAACAACAAGACCGTTTGAAAATAGCGATTAACCAGAAATGGCCAGAACTGGCCAACACATGAGGTGTTGTGTTCCATCACGACAACGCCAGGCCACACATGTCTGTAGTGCTTCGCCAGAAATTCATGGAGCTTGATTAGGAAATTTAATGTATCCACCATATGATTCGGACCTGGCACCAAGCGATTACTCCTTTTCCTCTCATTGCAAACTTCCCGAGTGATAAGAAATTGGGATCAAGAGAAGATTGTGAAAACGATTACTGGGTTTTTCGCCAATACGGACCAAGACTTCTATGAGAGAGGCATTATGAAGTTACCTTTAAAATGGCAACAAATTAAACAACAAATCGGTGCATATTGGACCCAAATCGAACAGTCCGAAACATGTTTAAAAATGCATTAATTTCAAGCACAAATAATGGATTTCTTTTTCCCAACCTAATATACATGTATTTAGCTCCCAAAATTTCATAATAAATTATTTTTAAGATATCACTCCAATGCAATATCCGTAAATTTGAAAGCAATTATGCATAGCCGCTTAAACTTTATTTACGATGTTTTCGATTACAATATGGAAAAACAAAGCAATCGAGACCATTAACGCTTCGAATTAACTTTTCAATTAAACCACTCATTGTTGTGTACTGTGTGTTCCAGTACACAACAATGGGTAACCACTAGAGTAACCATACGTCTTCAGCAACATCTAACTTTATTTAAAATATATTGACATTAATAACTATTGTACTTCCACTACTAAAGGGAACTATTCTGATTTTGGGATAACCAAATAGCAAATAATCATAAAAACATTTTAGTGCGGTTTTAAATATAAGCCTACAACGATAAATAAATAATACACAATGTCCATAAATTAAGGATAATTCAGAATCACACAGAAATTGAGCTCTAAAATAAAAATTTCACCTGTAGAATTATCACACATATCTTGAAGAAGAATATGCAAATTGCAGGAAACCACCAGATGGCGCGGATAGTACGTCACAATGACGAGAGTGTATGAAAGGGGTATATAAGGAATGGTAGCAAAGAAGTAAAATTGTTCACAAGCGCTTTAAAAGCCTTTCAGTGCAATAACCGCATAGTTATGGCACAAAGGAAGCATTTGGATGATTTTTTACGTGGTAGAATTATCGGACGACTGGAAATGTGGAACGTACCCAGCTGGAAGTATCCGAGGAACTTGGAATCGCCCAGAGTGTCATCTCCAGGCTTTGGCAACGATTCAAACATGATGGTAATGTGAGTAGATGTTACAGCAGAGGTCACCCTGAGATACTACGCCGAATGATGACCGGTATTTGACAGTTACTGCCAAAAGAAACAGACGGAGCACAGCATCAGACCTGTCTCGTCAGCTCTCTTCAGCTACCGGTACGACAGTTTCAAGGCAGACCGTGTACAGACGCTTAGGGAACATTGGTCTATATGCTCGTAGGCCTGTCAGATGTGTTCCCCTTACCGCAACTCACTGTCGCCTGCGATTATGCTGGGCTAGAGAGCATGCATTGTGGACACCGCAACAGTGGTCTTGTGTGATGTTTTCCGACGAGTCCAGGTTCAGTTTACATTCTGATTCTCGCCGGACTTTCATATGGAGAGCGCCAGGTACCCGTTACCACCAAGAGAACACCATTGAACGACACCGTTACGGTGGTGCAGGATGGCTCGTTTGGGGAGGAATTATTCTTGGTTCCAGAACTGACCTGCATGTTCAGAGTGTAACGATGACAGGCCACATCTATCGGATGTCATTCTGGAACAACATGTACGTTTGTTTCGGGGCGCCATGGGTCCTGAATTTCTGTATATGGATGACAACGCCCGACCTCACCGTGCAAACATTGTAGACGAATGCCTTCAATCGGAGGATATCACCCGTATGGATTGGCCAGCATACTCACCGGACTTGAATCCAATAGAGCATGTGTGGGACATGCTTGGCCGACGAATTGCAGCCCGTCAACCCCCTCCCAACTGTCTATCGGAACTTCGGAGGGCATTGCTTGATGAGTGGTGTAATTTTCCCCAAGATCAGATTGATAATCTGATACTCAGCATGCGTAGGCGTTGTAACGCTTGTATTGCATCGTCCGGGAGACATACTCCGTATTAACCATCATACTAACCATGTTATACTGTTTTCTGTAAATAGGTTCTTTTTTAAAATTTGCTCCAGGGAGTAAAAATCGCAATTTTTATTAATTATGTCAAACATATAGCATCTTTTTTGCTCTTTACCTTTTGTTTAATAAATAGACTTTACAAATAAGTCAAATTTGTTTTGCTTTTGTCTCTTTCATTGCCTGAACTTCATTATCCTTAATTTATGGACATGAGTGTATTTTGGCGTTATGAATTTCTAAGATCTGAATTCTAACGTAGTTAAAATTGTATTGACTAGGATTAATACACGAGCTTCTTTACCCTTTGACAATTTCATTTTTTCCAGAATTCGGTCAAAAATAAAATGTCACATTTTTTATTGGATTTTTTTGTTCATTTGACATTTTTAAAGTAAAATATGTTATTAAAATTAACATTTCTAATATTTTTAAGCATGTATTACAACTTTTTTTCTTTTTATGAAAGCATCATAGAACTGAAGTTTACCTTTAGTCTCATCGATATCTAAGTTAATTTTTGGAATTCCAGTGAAAGCAAATCTAGGAGGCGGATCCGAAGGATTATCACAATTAATTTAAAAAAATTGTCTTGCTTGACTGATTCCATCTGTACTACTATCAGAGTCACTACTATCCAGGTCATCTAGTACACTTTCGCTACTATCATTTACAGATAATTCAGTTTCTGATTCCGAGTCACAGTTCGAATCGCAAGAAATTAGCTCCATACGCTCTGAATTATCCATTATTTAAAAGTAAAAATATATTATTCAACTCTTACATCAATAAAATTATCAGGCGGTTAGTAAAATATAACCAGAAAGCTATACACTGAAAGATAACAATTCGTCTTCTGATACAAAACATGCGAAAAATCCCGCGCTTTTGAACCAATCAGAGTAGAAAATACAATAAACTGCAAACTATCATTTACTGGACAACTATCGTCATCTATTCGAATAATTTGTTACTAAAATTGGACAAAATAAGACCGAAATAGTGCAAGCGAAATAAAAATCAGATTGCTCGTACTCCTTACGGGCAAATCAGTAAAGGCCCGAAAGCTGTTGAAGGAAAAAGGAAGGGGTTAATATCTTATGTGACTTATATAGTGCATTTATATTGATAATACTGATACCACACTAAAAATACCACAGTGATTACAAAGCCATCATAATATAGAAAAAAAGTCGCCAAATAGGAAGTAACGAGCCTAGCATAGCAAGAATGAACCACGATATCGTTTATGGCAAAAAGAAGAAAATCTGACACATACTTTGTAAATTTTCCGGATTAGTGCATTTTCTAAGTGTACTAATACATACATATATACATGTGTGTCTTTTTTTACACGACTTTGTCAGGAAGATTCGAATGAACACACCGTTTAATTTAACAGACGAATTTATTGAAGCTAAGTAGCAACACGCCACTTTAAAAGATCGAGAAGTTGCCTGTAAGTAGTGGGTATCATCATTTATACCCGAACAGAATATTCGAAAAATAACTAATTTACATAATAAAGAAAGATCTAGAAAGTTCGAGAATATAAGGCAACAGTAAATAACATTTTTAAATTAAAAATCCACACTTGGATCAACCGCCATGGCGCATCGAACCACAATTGGTCTGGATCTCGTGCTTTGACCATTCGGCTACTTAGGTCTTGTAAAGCTCTTTATGCGTCAATATACTCACATGTATGTACGTATGTGTGTGTATGTCTATACACGATCGTGCGTGATTTATTACATAAATGAAGGCGACCTTTAGAAAACTTACGGGTTCATCATTCATTTCATCGTCTGTAAATACTAGATAATGTTTGTAGCATCGAAAAATGCAATCAATAAACAATTTATCTCCTACGAGACCATTAAATATGACAAGAGTCAATTAAGCAAAATGAACCTTCAGGTCAGTCTCTAAATGAAGTTAATTTAAAAACAATGAAAAAACCCACAATCATATGAAATATGATTATCATGAGTATAAATATTGTAAATTGAAAGAGGAAAAAAAATTACAAGTGAATTTATTTGAAGCATGTTTATCTTTATAAATGAACAACATTTTTGAATAGGTTATCAGGAATCATTAAATTCATAACTGTTAATATATTAAACCATTAAAAACACTAACAAATAATAAATGTGTTATGTTAAACAAGTATTAAATAAATTGGGATTAATTTACTGTGTGATTTTTCAAGTTTCAGAATTTAGATATATGAAATCGATTTGTAGTGTTGTACCTACTATTACTTAATAATTTTTCTACCCAATTTATATAAGTGTTTAAACAAATCTAAGATTTTATGAAGTAAAAAATGGAACTGAAACAATTTTGAATCATAAAGCCTATTCTTATCAGAGATAAATTTCCATTTTAAACATGATAGTATCATTTATAAAAAAATATATTATTGATATTTATTTACTATCATATGTAAACACAATATTGTAAAGGGAAGTTACGACTTTTCTATAAAAGTGGTCTATAATATAAGTTTTACTCTCACCCAATGATACTGCATCCATTGGACCAGCAACTTCCATAAAATAACTAGTGGTTTCTACGATCTTATTTTAGGAATAGGCTTAAATGACACTCTTCAACTTTTACTAACTACAATCCTCACAATTTATTTTAACAGACTTAATTTTTGGTATGCTCCTCACCGAGTCATTAGTACTCGTTTGGCTGATATATTTCGTATGTACATAATTGTACCTTTTATGCAATAAAACGCAATTATCACTGCTTTCAGATGGTAGTATTTCGATTTTACTGTTATAATCATAAACATTCTATTCTAATTTTAGATAGCGGGGTTTACAGTAAAATAATCCATTGATACGTTTAGCATAAAATAGTTTCTGACGGTGTTTATGAAAACCCATATTTTCCTTATCTCCCTGTACCGATATACATTCCCACGATGTTCTGCACGTGCATGTACAGCAGTAGAGAGATTTCCTAGAGAAATTTAGGACTTTAGTTGTGCACGTCTAGTTTAGGAACCCCGCAGAGAAGGTATAGATCACGGAATGGCAGCGGAACTGTCAAGCTCGCACAGAGACGTAACCTTGAGTTATGGGAGCAGGGGCTAAAAATAATCTCAGCTTGCACAAAAGGGGCTTCTTTAATGAGCCCATCTGCACTCCCGATGGTGCAAATGTGGGAAAATTTCACGAAACAGGCGATTGGAAAGGAAGAAACAGGGGCTAAAACCGAGTCGAGGGGTTGGAAACGAAGTTAAGAAGAGAAGTCGGGATTCGAGAGAAGTGGGACAAGAATCCACCAGCACCGACTCGTCCCGTGCGCCCGAACACCCGGACCGACACACCGCATGAGGAAAGCCTCTGCCTAATCCTTTGGACCAACTGAAGGACCGACGCATCGCGTGAGGAAATCTTGCCTGCTCTGTGCGCCTTTAATGGAGGTAAAGATACAACAATATTTACAGTCACCTAACTTAGGCCTCTGTTAATAATTTAACCTTGTGATTGAGTGATAGTGCATGATAAACAGAATCGTAATAATTATGAAAAAAGATATAAATAATTGATTATTATGATATATGATAACGAGGAACCAATTTGTAAATTAATGTACAGAATAAATGTCTGCTCAATATAAAGTATTATATTCTTACTATGTTTCCCCGTTGTAACCGAACACTGGTGTTAAGGTTATAAGTACATTACAACACTCCCACAAACGAATGTCCGGCTTTTTCGATACATGGCCCTGATATAAGATTACGACATAATTTGGGGGAGTACTTTACGTTGTTTAATCTTATTAGATTAAGTTTACTTCCGATACGAACGGTAAAATCCCTTCAATTGGCTAGTTACATTCTCTATACCAGAGACATTATATTTTTGAGGTTTATAAAAAGAAAATATATCCAAATTGTTTCAAAAATGGTCAGAGGCTGCTGAATCAAACACCCACGAAAATTATCAAGAGTGGTTGATTGATTTACACAAGCTTCCGTTAACAATTCAGTAACGTTAGAACTCTTATAATTACCTTTACTCTTATTTCTACTTTAAGAAAAATTACATTTGACTTCGCAATTAGTAATTAAATAACCATACTTCTTACATTTGAAACAAGGTCCAATTTCAAATCCCTTATTATAATTTAGATTTTTAGTTACAGGTACATTAGATACACTATCACTACTATCATCATTATTTTTACGATTGACATTAAAAGCAACATTTAAAGTTTTATCAGAATATATCTTACATTGTTGTAGGCGACTCTCCTCACATTGAAGTTCAGCAAGCACCGAGTCAAACTTGAAATTTTTATCCGGCCCTCTGTATATGACTTGGATAATGCCTTGATATTCCATTGGAAAGTATCTGAGGAGTTGAAAAGCTTGATATATATCCTGTAAGGGGTATCCAGATTCTTCTAATTGTTTCACGATACGTCGTAGTCTTGCAGCAAAAACGCTGACCGATTCTCCAGGGTGAATCAGAGTGTCGAAAAATTCGTCTAACAATGAGCCTAATGAGTAGGATCTAACAGGTTTAAAATCCTCGCTAGTGTAACAGGTTGAAAGTGATTTTTTAATATTACCCAGCCTTCTTGTCCACTCGACATAGATGAAATTAAGGCTCTATAATGTTGACTCACATTCAGATAGATAGTAGAGTAAGCTCGATCTGGTCTGAGTTCAAAGTCTTGCTTTTCTTTGGTTGTCGCTTTTGGATCCAGTTCAGGGGTTTCGTTAATAAACGTCTATGATCCCTTTTTTAATAATAACATTTTTACGTTATCAGCCCACCTAGGGTAATTCTCAGAAACCAGTGGCTCGATTAAACTCACCATAGTGTAAATGGAACTATATTTATTTCTGTGAATTCAGGAATAGTTGCTTGATTAGGGCTGTAAAAGGACACCCATCGAGGCAGATATAAACTTGATTAAAGTCCGCAGTTCAGGTTAATGGGCAAAAATTGGCCCATAACTAATGTTAGCTTATTTAAAGCTATAATTGAATAATAGTTGAAGTAAAAGCATTTCGCTCAATCAATCATGAACAGTATTCAGACAAACGTTAGCTTCAATTAAAACTGCATTTATTAAAAGAAAAAGAAAAGGAAAATAAACATCAGCTAACTGCCGTACACACATAGCCGTACAACTACTACCACTGACTGATACATAGCCTTTTCCCCCGAGTACTTATCGGTAGGGAAAGAAACTATCTTCAAACGTATGCAATACGTCACGGCTCGAAAGAAAATGCATGCATAATATGCTAATATGGTCGGTGTTTATGGGATGGGTAATAAAATAAAATATTTAAATTACTTATAAAAAAAAGTAGCTGAACGATGGCCGAATAGTTAGGGTGCTGACCTTCGGAACCGGAAATCATGGGTTCGAATTCCACAGTGGCATGGATGTTCTTATCCATTCGGAATCTGCTTTAAGCAGTAGGTCCCGGTTACATTGCAAAAAGTAGGTCCCATGCAAAAAGTAGACCGTAGAGCCCCAAACCAAACCAAACACCAAAAATAAAGTAACTAATTTTCTAACATTATCGGACTTTAATTTTAAAAATAATTTATTTTCATAATTTCGTAAAAATATTGTTTTTTTTTGTTAAATAATCATACAGTATATATTAAAGTGTAAAATAGAAAAAGTTTCGTTCATAAAAAACAAAGTAGTTTTCGATTGACTGCGATTTTTCTGAATAACTAAACTTTCGCGCGATTCACGATAAAACGCCCTCTGCACGCGTAAGTTGGCGGTGAAGTATACCCGCATGTCAAGTGTTAATTGCTGTTAAAAATAATAATTTTAAAAGTAATTAAAAAGTCTTTAAAAGTACCGTATTTACGCGAATCTAATGCACATCGTTTTTGGCCAAATGTAATATACAAAATTGAGGCGTTCATTAGATTCGAGTGCGTCAGCAGTTCGCCGATGACTTAATATAAGATTCAACAAATTCCTCATACCATTGATGCTCATTTTACATTCGCATAAATACGGTATTCTTCATAAAACTGTAGATTTTAAGTTACCTTGAAATATTTATTCTGCGTTTCATTATTTCCATCATTCGCTTTGAATCTCGTAGAAAGACAAAAACCATCAAATGGTATATTCCCCAAATCTGCTGAAAAATACGGGACGCTAATCCTAAAATATTTTGACAGCTGGTTCTTTTTTATAGTCCTATAAACCGAAATATTCTTAAAGAGCTTATAAAATTCCGTTCAATCTTTGAAAAACCATTTCAGCGCAAACCACTTGATCTTGTCAAATCCAGGCAGAGAAAATAAAAATGTTTTCGCGCGGAGATATTTCCTCTCTCCAACTCTGTATAGTTTATAAGGTTAGGTTTTATGCGAGGAGTTTCTGCTTTTGGATGAAATGCAGAACCGAATGACGGCCGACATTTCTGGTCATGTTCTGTTGGAGAGAGCAGTTTTCTTAATACTTGGCATGTGGATATACTTCACTGCCCACTTACCCGTTTTTTCATGAATCGTGCGAAAGTTTAGTTAACTGAAAGTTTCATTTTCCTTTTTCTAGTATATTTACAAGGAAAGACAGATCATGATCTAAACATTCCTCAGATTATTTGAGTCAAGAAATAACTGTTTTAAAATAAATCCTTTTGCTTCTGTAGTTTACATTATAACTATTTCATTTTAAAAATAGTATTTTGAAGAAGAAAGTTCTTCAACTGAAACCTGTTTATCTAATTAAACTTCTAAAGAAAAATATGTATAAGGGAGTAAATGATGAGTCTGTTTCCCTCTTGACAACTTATGGAACTCACAAATATTTGACTTCAAGACTATCATAATTCCCCTATTTCCCTCTAAACCTCTATCGCCTCCTGAAAAAGGTACCTCATCTTCTGGGGACTGAAACCGCCTTCGATGGGAAACTATACACTGTTTAAATAAATATTTTTATTGATTACTTTATATTATGTTTTATTATCCACGTATAATAGATATTTCGAATCCACATTTAAATATTTCCAATTCATGAAAATTGTAGGAAATTTTGAAAAGATAGAAAAAATTTGCTTAACCCTCAAACACTTTAACAAAAATGCTTGGCATTTATATTTCTAAAATATTCAAATT
Source organism: Pardosa pseudoannulata (assembly GCA_032207245.1). Classification (NCBI taxonomy): domain Eukaryota; kingdom Metazoa; phylum Arthropoda; class Arachnida; order Araneae; family Lycosidae; genus Pardosa; species Pardosa pseudoannulata. The sequence goes on along the minus strand of CM063507.1, from coordinate 77,152,672 downwards.
AAAGTTTAAAATGTGTACCACTTTTTTTCAAAATACGTTATTTTATGATCAACATTTTTGCTTTGTCCGTCTGCCTTGAACTTGAAGCTTTGTTATTTATTCTATATTTTTTAACAAGATTACTTGATTAAATTGTTTATCTTTATCTTTAACCCTACAAGCACAGTTAACCTCTTCCGGTATGATTTAATAATGAAAAACTGTGCATGAAATAACCATTTAATTTTTATTTAAAAAACTTGTTTCATTTTACAATTCTTACATATTCTTAATTAAAATCCACTTTTTACATAGTCTTAAATAATATCAGAAACAGTAAAATTAAGAAAATATCAAAGCAAAACATTAATAAGGTATACAGATAATAGTCTTCAAGCTAGTGGTACTTTTCAAAACAAAGTGCAAAGGAATTCTTAATTGTTTACACCGCCAAGTAGTCTCACTTTTAATTTGATTCTTGTAACACACACGGCATTTCTTAGTAGGTTTTCTTTTATTCTGACTCATTCATTTGGCAATGACTTGTACCAAGTCAACAATATGCAATAGTGACTTGTGATTTTCAAAAGTGATAAAAGTGTTGTCAAATTCAGTACTCTAGAAATTTTAAACTAAATTAATTATCCTATTTAACAGTAACTTTAATCGCATGACGAGTGTAGCTCGTCATTGTACGGTATGGAATGAAAAACTAATGACGAGCTAGACTCGTCATTTTACCGGAAGGTTTTAAATTGGATACACGTTTAAATACAAAATATCAAAATATAATAGTTTGAATTATTCTCTGTTGCATTAATATTTATTAGACTGAAATTTATGTAAATAGAGTGAAAAGTGCAATCACGTAAAAAGGGGAACAATTAGATGTTACAACAGTTCCAAGTATAAAATTTCAAAGTAAGCTTGTCGTGCTTGAACTGTAAGAGCCACGTTATTTAACTGTCAGATTTTCTCTCTCACCTGCGTGAGTTCTCTTGTATGACTTTTCAATTCAACTTGTACACAGCGAAAAATAAATTTTCTTAATTTTTACACAAATTAGAACAGAGATATCATCAATTCTCTTATTTATTGTGTGAGAGTTTGCGAAACTAATTTGCTCGCCGCACTCACACGTTGTGGGTTGAATGCCCAAGTTTTTTTCTCGACTCCAAGAAGCGTGTGGTGTGGCCAGTGAAAATAATTGCACTTAAACTTCAACAAGTTTTGGAGAATAATGATTGGTCTCCAAGAGGCGATTCAGGACCATCCTTGGAGTCTCGGTCCTTCTAAACAGAGCCGGTAAAGGACGCATTGTAAAAAGGACAATGGAACTACGAACACATCAGCACAGGATAATGGAAAAAGTCTAGGGTAGCCTGAGTAGAAAGAAGGAAAGAAAAGAATACAGCTTTCTCTTAGGCATTGGCAATTTTTTTTCAGGCTTAGCACGTGAAGTGCTTCTTTTACTTTTTAATTTTTTAAAAATATTTTTTAGCATATTTTTTGTCGTTTGTTCTACATTTGGTATTTTCTTATAATTAAAGGCGATATAAAGCAAACTTGGGTTTTTAATGACTTTGAAATAAAAACAGCAATGTACTACACCACAGCATATTGTTCCTATGTATCCATAGCACGTCTCTTGGTATGATGCCATATGTTTATAACCTGATATATATGATAGTGAACATCCAATCCAACAAATAAATTCTGGCTACAATAGTTTTCTCTTTATCAAAGCACATTGGAGTCTGCACATCTGCATAATCTCTAAGTGTGTCACGCGAATATGCGATTAGTCGTTTTGCATGAATAGGAAAAATTCCATGAAGTACCGCACAATGCATACGGTTAATTCTACTTGTTATCAATATTGCATGTATTTTCTCCACTCACTGTGGTATTTTGTGTGCTACACTGTACTTTTTCCCCGTGTCGAAGATGGCATTTTGTGGCATAAATAGATTACACTTTCCCAATAAATTAATTTAACAATAGGTTTATGGAACACTTCATTTTGGCTCATTTCGAATTTTATAAGTAAAATTACAAAATCCTTTTGCATTTTTATTTCCTCTCTTGTACTGACTTTTATCCATTGAACGAGGTAAATATATATTGAAGTCTATTTTCTTTAAAAGTGTTGAAATATTGAAATTTTCTATGTGGTATACCTATCTCTATGGATATGAGTCAATTTGACGCGAGCGTAATGTTGACACAATTTTTAGTAAATTATTTCTACTCATGCAAGCATTACAATAATAATAAATAGGAATGCACCTATAATACTTCGATCCGTTATTCGATATTGTTATCTCAAATGAAACAAGGAATATGCAACAACATAAAGAACGGAAAGCAGAATGTCAATTAAAATCAGAGTGTGAAGAAATTTTGAAGGTTTTAATTGCTTCGTTAGACTTTTAAAAAATTAAATAATAAAGTTTGGTTGGTTTTGTTTGGAGCACTGTGGTCTACTTTTTGCAACACGAATGCTAATGAGATGGGACCTACAGCTTAAAGCCGATCCCGAATGGATACGAACATCCATACCATAGTGGGATTCGAACCCACGAACTCCGGTTCCAAAGGCTAGCACCCTAACCATACGGCCATCGTTCGGTTTAAATAATAAAGTATTTTTTGAATTAGTAATATTGTGAACCTTAATATTGTCTAATATTTTCATTTTTTACTTATAGTGTATAATTACATTGTTTTCTCAGTGTTGTTTCATGAGTCAAATTGACGCTTTTTCGTAGTTTGATTTGGTTTGGAGTGCTACGGTCTACTTTTTGCAACACGAAGGATAATGAGACCGGGACCTACAGCTTAAAGCCGAGTCCAAATGGCTATGAACATCTATGCCACAGTGGGATTCGAATCCACGAACTCAGGTACCGAAGGTTTGCACTCTAAACAATCGGCCATTGTTCATAGAGATAGGTATATAAGAAATGTCCGTAAACGTAGTATTAATGCATGAAGTTACGTCTAATTTCAGTCTGATTTATTAAGTTAGCTCCCACTATAGATGACAAAGTATTATGACGAATGTGTTTTATTTTACTGATTATAATATCATGAGTAATTTTATTCAGTCAATTAAAATTCCTCGTCCCTTTTTACCGATTGCAATACATAACTACATAAAAACTAAAGGAAAGGTGACATTGAGTAGTTATAACTTAATAAAAAGTGATTAAGTACTGTTTAAAAGGTAGTGACTTTCCTACTGAGAAAGAATCGAATTCTTTGACATCAAGAGTACCCTCCCACCTTAAAAAAAAAAAAAAAAAAAAAAAGTGCCAAACTACCAACAAATTTTAACTACTGATTTCGTTTAGTGTCTATTTTAAATTACATTATTACACCGTGCAGTCATCAAGGGTAGCCAAGTGGACATTATTCTCCGAAAGCCATTATTGATGATACATCGTTAAATGGTTCTTACGTTGACATTTGGTAATGGCCCAGGTTTGAAATCTACAGCAATTTGTGGAAGGGTTAAACCTTCTGTGTAGTTTAAGAATTCTTCCCAGTCGTTGTTGGTCCCATTCTTGCGCGACCTTTTCCCCTCCCCAGCGATGTAGGAGATTTGATGTTTTACAGGATTCCGTATATTCACGGTATACTCCTGAAATCGTCGTACGGAAAAATCCAAATTTCATCGCTACCTCGGAGATGCTATGTCCCATCGCTAGTTAGTCTACTAAAACACCGCGTTCAAACTCACGTAAATCTTGATAACTTGTCATTATAGCAGCAGTAACTGATCTAACAACTGTGCCAGACCCCTGTTGTCTTATAGGCGTTACTGACAGCAGCACCATATTATGATTGGTTCTTTTCTCTTTATTTGTATACGCATGCCTATACCAGCTTTTTTCGCTCTTTGGTGTAATAATTTTTTCTTTTTCGATTTCTTTCTCCCCAAAAATCACTTAATAGGAAAGAAAATTTGTAGTCATTGATATCACTTTTTAAATAAATTTTAAGCAAAATATGAAAAAGTTAGAGTTTTTTACCTCGACCAAATTTTTGAACTCGTCTTATATGGGAAATAAAAGCGACAGCTATTCAATTGTATCTTAAGTTAAAATTGTAGTTTAGTTCTCATTTTTAGTCAGAATTTAACCCGCCTTTGTGCCTTGCAAGATCCTTGTGCATATTTGATTTTGCTGACGGAAATGTTCCCGAAGGTGTGACTTGGAGTAAATTTCGTTGATTTGCCCCTCCCCCTCCTCCATGGCTTTCAGCAATGAATTCCCTTGTGTTGACTGTGAGAGTATGAACTTGTTTCCTGTTTAAATGAACAGGTTTGTAGTATAGCAATTTAGTGCACAATGACATCGATCTAAACGCAATTTATTTCTCTTGTAATGTTCCGTGCGGTCAGCTGTTTAACACGTGCCCATGTAGTCATATTTTTACAATGATTTAACTTTGTCATACTGAAATACATATTTTTACACGTATAGTGCGCGGTGATGACTATCCTAGTGGTGAGGACTATCTGATGATTAATGAAATATTTTAAATAAAAAATCGCGCCCGCGGACTATACGATGGTGCGGACTATAAATTACGGTAGTTTTGTAGAGTTTGGTTTGCAGCAATACGGTATACTTTTTTTCAACACGTGGGCTAATGAGACAGGGACCTACTGATTAAAGACGATAATGAAATGGTAGTAACTACAGTGGTATTCGAATTCACGAACTTCGGTACCAAAGATCAGCACTCTAACCATTCGGTCATCATTCAGTCTAATGATGTCTATAAATAACTGCGAAGTGGGATAGCTGACTTTTCGGCACTCTACTGTACTTAAGTTTTTATTCTTAAAAGGAATTACTATTGTCATACTAAAATACATATATTTGCACGCATAGTCTGCGGATTATCTAGTGCAGCAGACTATCTGATGATTTATGAAATTTTTGAAATAAAAATAGAGCCAGCGAACTATACGTACGAAATTACGGTAAATAAATTTTACTAAAATCTGAAAGTTTTCTTCCTTTATTTTTATTCATCATAGAAGTCATGAAGAATGTGCGAAAACTATATGCAATTAAATGAAACTATATGTAGATATTTTTCCATGAAAACTGAAATGAAAATTACAGATTCGTCTTTATAAAAATTAAAATCATACATGTTTTAATGCAAAGTTAAAATACAACTAAAAAAATATTTTCTAAATTCCCCCGACCACATGTGTGTCGTAATTCTTACTAAGATATCACGTAGGACAAAGCTCTGTTAAAAGTAAAAATTCTCTTAAATTCTTCATTGCATATTCCATGATATGGGAAAGGGTAGAAAGGAGAAATAGAAATGTCCTTCAGAACTTTCAGCTGCTATAGGAGAAAAAAAGTACATTTAAAATCGAATATGCCGTTAAAGTTTCGCGTCGAGGATGCTGGAAGATTAACCCCTTCCTTGTTTTGCCCGTACACTTTACGGGCACAGCTTTCGGGCCTTTACTGATTTGTCCGTATGCCGTACGGGCAATCTGATTTTTATTTCCTTTGCACTGCTTCGGCCGTATTTTTTCCAATTTTAGTAACAAATTATTCGTGTAGTCCAGTCAATGATAGTTCGCAGTTTATTGTATTTTCTACTCTGATTGGTTCAAAATCGCGGATTTTTTCGTATGTTTTGTATCAGAAGAGAATTGTTATCTTTCAGTGCATAGCTTTCTGGTTATATTTTACTAACCGCCTAGTAATTTTATTGATGTAAGAATTGAATAATATATTTTTACTTTTAAATAATGAATAATTCAGCGCGTATGGAGCTAATGTCTTGCGATTTGAACTGTGACTCGGAATCAGAAACTGAATTATCTGTAAATGATAGTAGCGTAAGTTTACTAGATGACCTGGATAGTAGTGACGCTGATAGTAGTACAGATGGAATCAATCAAGTAAGACAATTTTTTTTAAATAATTGTGATAATCTTTCGGATCCGCCTCCTAGATTTGATTTCACTGGAATTCCAAAAATTAACTGGGATATAGATGAGACTAAAGGTAAGCTTCAGTTCTATGATGCTTCCATAGAAAGAGAAAAAGTTGTAATAAATGCTTAAAAATATTAGAAATGTCAATTTTAATAACATATCTTTACTTAAAAATATAAAATGAACAAAAAATTGTAATAAAAATTGTGACATTTTTTGACCGAATTCTGGAAAAAAATGAAACTGTCAAAGGGTTAAAGCAATTTATGTGATGATTATCCCTTAATATTACTCACGCGTGCGCATCTCCTCTGTTTCGAATTAAAGTTTCTAGATATCTGCATTAAAAATGAAAGTTTTAAGACTTAACGAAATTTCAGAAAAAAAATTAATATTTATGAGGCAGGAAGTAATTTAAATGGATTTTCAATTTTATTCTTTAATGTGACGTTTGTCTCAGATGAGATTTTTATTTTGAAAGGCTTTCAAAAAGGAAGAAAAAATATAATTTAAATATTAAAAAATAAATGAAAGAAAAGGTATTAAATCTCCTTTCTCAGTCTTCTGCCGGAAAGTTTAAACTTCGAGATAATTTAGTTCTGTTGTTATCTTAATAGAATTAAAATGTATTTTCTGCTATTATCATTTTATCTCATTAAAGTCCCACATAAATCTTCAATAAACCTTTTTTGATATTTTTAGCTTAAAAGATAATTCGTGGTAAGTTTTATATACTTTCAGATGAGAAAAATGGAGAAGGAAAATAGTGAAGATTTCTTGGGAGGAAAAATAATTTTTAAAATGGTTTTTCTACAGAAAACTTCTGTTCAGGATTAAATAATTTTTTAAATGAATAAAAGAGTTTAAACAGATGTTCATTTTCGTCAAATTGTAACTTTCTAAGACTTAAAATACCGTGTGTAATATCCTTAAGAAGAAATTGAAAAGCAATAGCTGTAAAATCTTATGTAAACTTATATATTTTGAAACTAATATTTTAAAAGTGAAATTACTTTCTCGTTTCTGTAAGATATTTTTTATCTTTGGTTTCTTTGGAGCGCTACGGTCTACTTTTTGCAACACGAGGGCTAATGAGACCGGGACCTACTGTTTAAAGCCGATTCCGAACGGCAACGAACATCCATGCCATAGTGGGATTCGAACCCATGAGCTCCAGTTCCGAAGGCCAGCACCCTAACCATTCGGCCATTGCTCAGCATTTTTTATCTTTGAAACGAATCTATAGCAAATAAAATTAATATCTAAGTATAATAGTTAGTTTACAAATAAAAAACAGCGGTTTAAAGATAAAAGTAAAGATTCAACACTTAGTATACTTCTATGTAAAATAGAAATCATAAAATTGTGTGGAGTGAGCCCACATTAGGAAAATGGAGGTTAATGACATGTTCTTCTTTAAAATGATTTTTGAGAACTTTTTTAACAGAAAGTTTTCTGTGTGGAGGAGTTCTGTCTTGGATTTTGGCATTGGGTGCATTTAAAACATCGAGTCAGTTCTTAAACCAAGGGTAGAACGGTGGCCGAATGGTAGAGCGCTGCTTTTCGGTACAAATATTCCCGGGTTTGAATCCCGCTGTTGGCAGAGATCTTCGTAGCAGTTTGGAATTAGCTTTAAGCAGTAAGCCTAGGTAACATTAACCCTCGTGTAGCAAAACGGTAGACCATAACAAATAAAGCAAAACAAACTAAACCAAAATCAAACCAAAAATAAACTCCAAAACAAACCAATCCTAGCCATATACCAAGAACATTATCTCATCTGAAAAACGGGATTTTACAACATGTTCTTACACTGCTGTCAACTGTAGAACATGGTGTCTTAGGATTTCAAATGCTAGCTGAAAAGAATGGCCACGATGTTGAACATGTTTTGATGTAATAATTTTGTACACTTAATATATATTTAGAGAAAAAATTGGATAGAAACCTATTCCACTTTGGAAAGCTAAGCAGTAAGCTTTGTATCTCAAGGCTCATTCTTTGTACAAATCTGTATTTGAAGAACCAGAGTAAATAACTAGCCAAATGTGCAATTCATGAAAAAAACGCCCCCTGGTGACGAAAATTTGAATTAAATTTCTTATTTGCTCATAGCAATTTCCATTCTTTTATTATATCTTACACAGCATTTCATAAATTTCTGAAAAAGAGTTTCGGTTATAAACAGCTTTAAGAACCCCAGTGGCGTTAGGGTAGAGTTTCGCGCTCTCACGACACAGGTCCGAGGTTCGATTCCCGGACTGGACAAGGTTCACTCAGCCTTTTATCTCTTCAGTGGGTAGACAAACTGAGCATCAAGCAAGTTTCAGAACTAAACACTGGGGGTTCCTACGTAAGGTGACCACGCAACCGGAACATATGCTTCGCACCCCAGAGCCCTTGGTCTCGGAAACAGAGACCCCTGGCCCCCTAGGGGCTGCTGTTCCCAGAAGAGTATAAACAACTTAAATTAGTTTAATTAGGAATTATAATTATGGCCACACTATGTAATTTATACATAAATTGTATATAGTGGAACAAACATTGTTCAGATTTTATAGGGTCAAAAAGACAAGCTTCAAAATTTCTGGAATGCAAAGCTGGTGGTTTATCTAAACGAAATTGTTTTTTTGCATTTTTGAAAAGACTCCATAGTCCCTCAAAAAAGTTTCTGCTTTCTTTCGTGATGAAGGAGCACAAACAAAACACTTAGCATTGATTTTACGTCTCTGACACGCGTGAAGGATATTTCTGATGACTAGAAAAGGAAGTTCGAGAAAGCGCTCAAGATAAATGCAACTGAAGAACTAAACTATATACAAAAACATTAAAGAAAAATCTAAAGTAGGAGGAATCTGTACGAAATACATTTGGTGAAAAACTGTAGGTTCAGAAAATGTTAAATTTATGAAAGCTTGTGTGTAAACTTCGTCTGTCAAGGTATATTCTATGCATGGATCTATTTGGGAGGATTGCTTTACGTAGATGTTCATAAGAGATAGTCTCCATTTTTTATTTTGACATAATGCCTCTTTGGATACTGAGTGTATTTTAGCCAAGAAACAATATCAACTCAACAATAGTTTAACCCACTGAACGGACGCGTCGACGGGGGTTCGACAGCGAATTCCTGTTCGAAAACGGAACTGTCGTCCCCTTCTCGTTCGCACTCGTATAACACACTTTTGAGGAAAAAAATATTGCAAAGCGATAATAAATGAAAGAAACTAATTTTGAGTAACGGAACTCCTTTACCTTGCAGGGAAAATAATTTAAAAGTAGCCTGACAACTTTTAAACCGGCAACTCTAGTATGGTACGGTAAGTTCCGTCTGGAATTTACGAAAAGGGTGACTGTTTTGAAAGGGAAAAAGATGGGGAGGGTGGCCGGTGGATGGGTTAATCAACAAACCAAATAATAAGTTACAGAAAACAGAACCAAATTTATCTCGATGTCGAGATGGGCACACGAAGTTGTGCGTACATGTCGGGAGAGGAGAAGCGCCTGGTAGATCATCAGCTTTTATACTGTCGAGGTAGGCGTTGCCGGAAAAGCCGATAACGCAAGGAGGAACAGTTGCGGTTGCGGTGGCTTCAGCCACACCCCGGCTTATGAAGTGGTTAGTGGAAACCACCACAGTACTCCCCTTCCAGTGACAACGAGTAGTATCAAAGTCTGAACTTGGCTCGTCGTCCGGAGCGAGTGGTCCTTATTGGTAGAGTTTCCGGCGATGACACAGGATCAGAGGCAGGCTTCTTAGAAACAGCAACCGATGAACCAGTTGCACTTGTTGATACGGTCCTCTCCGGTTCCCAGAAGAATGCAGGTTTTAAATGGACTATCCTGACTATAACTCCTTGCCGTTGATAAAGATCGCGTACATCTTATCTGGAATCAGCCGTCGCGGCTTACTGTAAACAGGTGGTCCAGTCGTCTCGATACGATGAAAAACCGGACAAGGTTTTAAACTATTTATCACTAGAGATGGGCTGTTTATTTCGGGATAATTTAAAAGAATTCGATCAAATTCTGAATTACCTAACAATATTGAAATATGTGAATCTAAGGAAATTTTGAGTGGCAATGTACCACACTAAAAACATTTAGTAAGCGAGGCAATTAGGCAATTACGTTTGACGTCAACAAGCAAATTAAAATGTTTGAGAAAATAAACGCCTATAATGGATTGGTTAACATCAGCTACGATGAACTGCCATGGGAAAGAGTCGCAAATTCATGTTTATTTTTAAATGATTAGTACCAAACGAAGGAATTTTCGTTCCGTTGGCCGCATAAAGGATTAGCTCAGCAGAAGTATTTTGGTATTTAGCAAACCTGCTTTTTAGTACTGAAATGTCAGCTCCCGTGTCAATCAAGAATCGAAAGTTTGAGGATGGGTCGGCCAAAAGTATGCGACTGATTCGGCGGTCGCTTTTATGGCCAGTCAGCACTCGCCTTTCAAGTTTTCCGACTTGCGTGCAGAACACTGTAACTTGAACTTTCTAGTGTTATCGCCGAAATTTGTATGGTAAAAACATAAATTATTGGCTGGCTCTTTATATTGTTTAAACCGGTCGCGGGACTGACTCCAACTATACCATAGCCGGAAATTGCGTCTTCTGTCACGAGAATAGCGTTTTTGAACGACAGCCGGAAGCTCCGCAACTTGTTTTGTCAACTGCAAAATTCGTTCTTTTAAACGAGAGGTTAAAAGTTCAGAGACGTTACTAACAGCGCCCACGTAAGCATGCGGAGTGACGTCTTGAATTTTATCAGCAACCATAGCCAATATCTCTAAATCCTCATCCAGCACTGCCAGTATAGTCTGGATGTTATTGAAGGCTATTGCAGTCTGTTGGCTATTGTCTCTGTTGCGACAGTCTGTTGGTTATTGACATCCGTTGTCCATTGCACTATCTTGGTCACTGAAGTGTTTTGGCTATTGCAGTCTATTGGTCATTGGTTGCACCATTCATTTGATTAGTGATGTCAGTTGTCTATTGCAGTCTGCTGTATATTGAAACCGGTTGAGAAACGTGTTCTATGCGTAGTCTTTAAATAAAGTAAATTTCCACCAGGAATTCTGCTTTTTCTTCAATGCAGCCGTGACTGCATGGATATTAGGCTTCTCATTACCCAGTACCGCCAGACAATTAAATTAATAGGGGAGAAACTTTAAAAAATTTTCAAATGTAACCAGCGGATTTAATATTGTCGCGTTACACACACATAAATCGAAGTGTCTACTTTCGATTATTTTGCTTTACAGATTTGATATAGATGTAGGAATTTTAACTAGATGAAATCAGAAAATCGGCGATCAGGTCTGAATTATGCAACAGAATCCCATGACAATGAAATTAACAAAGCTTAAAAATTAAACATTTATTGGTGGAAAAACGGAAGAACCGTTTTTTCCTCAAAGAAATGCAATCAAAATTATTGAAATTCGAAAAATTAACAAAGCTTAAAAATTAAACATTTATTGAGAGAAAAACGGAAGAACCGTTTTTTCCTCAAAGAAATACAATCAAAATTATTGAAATTCGAAAACTTAACAAAGATTAAAAATTAAACATTTATTGGTGGAAAAACGGAAGAACCGTTTTCCTTAAAGAAATGCAATCGAAAATACTGAAATTCGAAAAATTAACAAAGCTTAAAAATTAAACATTTATTGAGAGAAAAACGAAAGAACCGTTTTTTCCTCAAAGAAATGCATTAAAAATTATTGAAATTTGAAAAATTAACAAAGCTTAAAAATTAAACATTTATTGAGAGAAAAACGAAAGAACCGTTTTTTCCTCAAAGAAATGCATTCAAAATTATTGAAATTTGAAAAATTAACAAAGCTTAAAAATTAAACATTTATTGAGAGAAAAACGGAAGAACCGTTTTTTCCTCAAAGAAATACAATCAATATTGAAATTCGAAAAATTAACAAAGCTTAAAAATTAAACATTTATTGAGAGAAAAACGGAAGAACCGTTTTTTCCCCAAAGAAATACAATCAAAATTACTGAAATTCGAAAAATTAACAAAGTTCAAAAATTAAATATTTATTGATGGAAAATGGAAGAATCTTTTTTTCTATAAAGAAATGCAACCGAAATTATTGAAATTCGAAAAATAATTGAGATTTACTTAGGTAAAACTTTTAATACATTACTTATAAATATATTTTTAAGGGTGATTGTATAAACTTACATACACACATATGCAAAGAAATGTTTATATGATATATAGATTATAATATAGACTATTTCTAGATTATCAATAATTTAGTTTCCAAAAAATATAATTTCAGAAGAATATTACTTCCAGTTAAATTAATGCTATATTGTAATTAGTGACGTAAATAAATCCCACTCAAAAGCAATTTGCGTTTCTGTGTGGAATCTACACAATATGTGAACTTGGAAAACATTCGTTTTTATTTTCTTATCGATTCATCGATGTCATTCGAATAAAAAATATTTTATTCGTTCGACACTCGAAATATATTGTACGGGATTTATTTACAAAATTAAAATGAAATCGAAAAATAAATTTTTGCATTTCTTAGTCATTCCAATATTGATTTTTTTTTTTGCTTTTATAATGTTACAATAGGAGCTGTCGATTGAAAAATTTTCTGTTTTTACTTTAGCAAAACATCGATTTTCATTTTTGTTATTTTATTTTTTTCAATGAATTGTATATTTTTCCCCTTTTTCTAGTAAAGTTACTGAAACATTCTTAAAAACCAAATGGCGAGAAACAATTTTCAGTAAACTGTTGCATATTGAATCATACACGAGATGTGATAAAGAGCGAGCAGAAGAAAGTATGTGGAAGAACTGCAATTGAAATTTAATTTATTTTCGTAGAGGTGAATCGTTGATGTAATGATATAAAATGTCAGAGTATATGATTATAAAAGGAAGTAAAAAAATAATGTTTTCTTTAAATACAAGTTAATTAATATTCAATAAAATCATAATTATATAAATTCAATAAAATCATGATTATATAAATTCAAGAAAATCATAAAAAAATTAAAATTAAATCAAAAAATAAATTTTCGCATGTCTTTGATATTCTGATATCGATTTATTTCTGTTTTTACAATGTTACAATAAGAGCTGTCGATTGAATGATTTTCTATTTTTACTTTAGAAAAACATCGACTTTCGTTTTTGTAATTTTCCTTTTTGCAATGAGTTATATGTATTTACTTTTCCCCTTTTCTAGTAAAAGTACTGAAATTTTGTTAAAAACCAAATGGCAAGAAACAATTTGCAGTAAACGGATGCAAATTGAATCATACACTCGATGTGATAAATCGAGAACAGAGGGAAGTGTGTGGAAGAATTGCATTAGAATTTAATTTATTTTCATAGAGTTGAATCTTTGCATGTAATGATTTTTAAAAAGTCAGAACCAAAAAATATTGTTTTCTTTAACACTAGATTGCCCGAGATTTCTTGTATACCTATATTGCCCCAAAACAGTCAAAATGACTGCATTGTGAAAAAATAACAAATATGCAAAGAAATTTGTTTAAAATTAATTTTTAATATTATATAATAAAGGAGGGGGAAGTAACTACAATTATTCATAAACCCATTTATATGTTATAGAAAAAGTCACCAAATTCTAAGAATTTGTGTATTATATTTCATAATTGTTTTTCTAATTGAAATTAAAAAACAGTCAAAATGACTGCCTTGGGCAATCTAGTGTTAAATGCAAGTCAATATATAATCAATAAAAGCACAATAGGATAGTTAAGCCTTAATTTGACAAGATGTTTTTTCAAATACTTTTTAATTTCTGTTATTTTCCCATGTATGTATAGACATTAGGATTTTTGTAAAATAGACAAAATATATATCATTTTCATTTTTGAGATAATTAATGTCCACTGTGGAGAACACTGACAATTATGTTATATAGTAGCTATAAATATACATGTCCAGTGTAGCGGCCAGAATTAGCAAAATTAAGGGTTAAAGGATATTTAAAATCGTTAAATTAATTAGATCTACTTAATTTGTCAAAGCTCTTTCAAGATTTTGATAGCAATAGCTTAGGAAAGGTAGTTCAAATGTATGAATGATTCGAGAGACGAATTTATTCAGTCGTGACTGAATTCCTAGATATGAAGTGAGGAAATGGCACCTCGCTTGACACTTCTCTATGATCTATAAACCTCTTCTCACGGAAAAGCGGCAATATTTCTTCCTAGTTATCAAAGCTACCTGGAAATATATCTATCATCTTCTTAAACTAAGTGGCACTGCCCTGACATATACTCCTCCTTTTAACTTTCCTCCCAATTTTGTGTTCTCAAAAAAGAAATGTGTCTCTCATGTTTTTTTAACATTAAACCTCCCGATAATGTAAGAGGGACTATAATAGATGTAGAAAGTTGAAATTTCATGAGTAACAATAAGTCGTACATACCTATTTCGTTACTGTAATTCAGAATTTACATCTTTACACGAAAACTTTTAATACATTGAAGTAATAATCGACTGCCACTGCAAGTCACTGCTAGATGTTATTAATCTGAAGCACATTCGAACCCACGATTTTGAATGTTGCCAAATACATGACTATTCACTTAACAATAATTAAGTAATTTTATTAGAATGCCAAATATAAAGATAACTACACAAATTGATGTTTAAAATTGTTTTTATTTTTGCGTTAATATTTTGTCATAAAGGATGCTTTGAATTTTTTTTATTTTTTTCTATAACATGAATTAAAAATGGTTAGTTGGTTGGTTGATTGAAGTTTAATGGCGCTAAATCCTCTAGGGACAAACTGCGCCAAACAAGATGAGGAAATAAATCAAATACGAAATTTAGAAAAAAATTTTGACAGAAGATAAAATGACAGGTTCTAAAACAGATTAAAGAAACAATAAAAAAATAACAATCAACAGAAAACACGAATAAAAATTGAGTTAAATACAAATTAACAAGAATTGAAAATTGAGTAAATTGAAAATTGGAAGATTAAAAATTGAAAATTAGAAAATTGAATCACAATCAAAAATCATATTTCGGTATAAAAGCCAGCACGACGAAGAAAGGGGAACAAGTTTGGATGTGGAGTTTCCCCAATGATTAAATTAAGATTAGGAGATGGATTACCAAAAAATTGTATATACATTGATTTAGAACAAACACAGGACGTTAAATTATGTGCGACTGTGTAAGGAGTTTTGCAATACGCACACTGTGGAGGAGCTTCACCTAGCAAGAGATGGCCATGGGTGAGCCTGCAATGACCCACTCGTAGACGAGTGAGTATTGCGTCATGTCTCCTAGAAGGGAGTTGGGGAATTGAAAATGAAATTGAAGCGACTTGACAACCTAACTCTTGAAAGGTAATACTTAATTTAGTTGACTAGTTATATTCCAATAGATAAGAAAATCTGAAATGCCAGTCACACTATTTTCTTATTTTATTTTAAATTTTTTAGGTAGTATCCGTGTCACCGCCATTACCATTATGGGATTCCACGCCAATGAGGAAAAGGGAATTTAGATTACTTTGAAAGAATAGTAACTCTGCAAAATGGGTCGAAGATGCAACGTGGAGTAATATTCTGTCTTTTTCCGAAGAAAAGCATAGTTGAATATCAACTAACATTTTGGAGACATTGCTATGTAAAATATTCATACAAAATTTTGAAATTATGGATTTTGGTTTGGTTTGGTTTTGGAGCGCTACGGTCTACTTTTTGCAACACGAGGGCTAATGAGACCGGTACCTACTGCTTAAAGCCGATTCCGAACGGCTACGAACATCTATGCCATAGTGGGATTCGAACCCACGAACTCCGGTTCCAAAGGCCAGCATCCTAACCATTCGGCCATCGTTCGGCTTAAAATTAGGGAACCATAAATAGATTTTCATTTGTCTGAAGCATGAAACAGTAGCACGAAACAGTTGTCCGTATTTTCGTTTCGTGTAATAAGGCCTTTAGTCATACAAAAGGTGGCTGGTAGGGTAGACTATCAAACAAGAGCAACAGCTTAAGCAAAAATTATACAAGATTAATAATCACATCCTTAAATAGTACAATTAAATATTAAATTTGCATTAAGCATTCGTTTAACAGTCAAGTTCAAACATCTTTGCCGAACGCTGGCCGATTGGTTAGGGCGCTGATCGTCGGTACCGGAGTTCGTGGGTTCGAATCCCACTATGGCATGGATGTTCGTAGCCGTTCGGAATCGGCTTTAAACAGTAGGTCCCGGTCTCATTAGCCCTCGTGTGCAAAACAGTAGACCGTAGCGCTCCAAATAAACAAACATGTTCGTGGTTAAAGTTAACACATCGGTTAAATTAACTTGCAATGGCTCATAAAGATGTTGTATTGAGTTTTTTTTTAAATTCTAGTTTCTCAACAGTTTTTAATTTCGCATTCACTAACATATGTATGAAATAGATTCTAGAGGTCCTTTCGTAAAGAAATATTTCACCGTAACCTGGAAATTCTGAATTTACAGCGAGTTATCACTGAGAATATATTTAGATTAATAGCCGAAACAAATTGATCATTTGAGATATGATCATAGAAAGAGTGCATAGGAAGGATAGGGTTCCATCTTTAGTGAAATGCTACTATTCACTTTCAATAATATAGAAGAACAGATATGGAAGATTATTATAAAACAAATTTTTTATGCAGGTCAATAAAACAGAATGTTAGTTTTGAAGAGGAAAATATTTTCTCGTTTCAAATTCGGCAAATAAAATCTATTACCGATATTTAAAATAGCTCATAAACTATCACCACCTTAAAATGATCAAAAATGAGTGATCTAGAATATAAGTGAAAATGAAAGAGTTCAACAACTATTTAATAACTTCATTCGAAATAAAAATAAAAAAAAACATTTTTAAATATTACTCTCAACTTAATGATTTTAAAGAATACAATCTTAAAAACAAATGTAGAACAGTTCAAAAATACTTAATAACTAAGTCCTTTGAAATGATTTTATAATGCTGAAATTTATAGTACCGCAAGATTAAAGGCCTGTAAATTCAAACAACTCTTGCATGACTTACAGTGCACTCTATACTTAGGAAAAATTACAATTGATTTTTTCTCGATTTCATTTAGAGAGAAATGTCCACTGTTTTGCTACTGGAGGGTTAAGAATACTGGGACCTACTGCTTAACGTCGATTCCAAACGGATACTACGAATAACCATGAGGAATTCAAACCAACGAACTTCGGTATTGAAGAGTAACGTTCTAAACATTTGACCATTGTTCGCCGATTTCATTTTTGAAGAAATTAATAAAAGGATTTACAGTAATGATTTATCTGTTCATAAATTACTACACTCGCATAAAAAGGCCAAGGAATGAAAAGTATATTAAAAAAAATATTATACAAAAATAAAGTTTTGAAAGATGTCAGAATGGCCTGAAAATTAAGTATTACACAATTCCCACTATAAGACTAAATATACTTCTTTTTGGTACCGAAACGTTAAAACAACCATTAAAAATAAAAACTAAATTTCGTTTTTGAACTTTAAAGTATGTATTACTTAAATTCTTTTCATTATAAACAGTGTCACGAAATGCCTGTTATTCCAGGTTTTTATTTCTGAAACTAATAAGTTTGTTTACCTGTTCAAAGTTCCTATTCAATTCACGGGGTAGTCTTGCAAGCCTTATTATCTATTCATAAGTTATTGAATAGGCTTCACAATCCGTGCTCTTTAAAAAAAAAACATAAACTACATTTCGGATGAGAAAGAAATCAGAAAATAAGTTCAGTAGAAGTGTCATTATAGTTCAATCTTTATTTAATATCAGATATGATAGATTTGTAAAAAAAAAATGAGGAGAAAAGTTATTGGAAAATCTGCTGAAATCTGAATAAAACGGCAATGTGTAAAGGAAAAGGCATTAATTTCCCTCCTGTCTGAAATCCAAACTCATTATAGAAGATTTCCAAGAAACAACAGTTACCCATTAATTCCCCATTAACCCTCTAAGCGGTTCGCACGTACAATTCCGCCATACCGACAATGTCTTCAAAACCGTTGTCACGTACAATTTTCGACCTCCAAAAACGCTCCGAAAATGGATGTAATGTACATTTCTGCTAGTGCTCATGCAATTTTGAGGTAGGAGGGTCAGGTCGATTGTTAGGGAACTGCACCCCTCTTTGACTAACATTTATTGAGGGATTCACCCCTACCTCCTGAGGCACAAAGACGCTGATAGCTTTTCGTAGCTTTGTAAATCTCTATTTCGAAGCATTTCATTTAACGGAAACAGATGTATCTCTAATTGTACCACTTAAATATCTTGGATGACTTTCGTAAAAAATATAAATAAGTCTCTGAAAGAATATTTTTATTTGTACTTTTAGAATTCATTATTTCTTATGGGATGATCTTCGAGATTGAAGAGCTTTGTGTTTATTAAAAATTAACAATCTATAATATCTATTTATATATCTATTTGTAACCAGAAGTAAAGAAGCAATAAAGAGGGTGGGTTTCCCGTATTCCAATATAGTCGACTAAGGGTGAAGTAAAAAATAGTAGAACGCTTTGGCCACTGACACAGTAAACCTTTAGCGTATTTTTTGGAGACTTTTTTTAACTGATGTGTTCTACTCGGAGGGTGAACATCTGCCAAACATCTTATGTGTGAGTTATGTACTATACTGAGCAAAACAAATACAAAATTTAAACAACTTTATATATCACGGCTTATTCTCCTGAGTAATCAGCTCTAATTTTAAACGTCGTATGATGGCATTTATATATTCCTACAAAGAGAAAAGCATCGATGACAGATATATTTGGCTTTACCCGTAAAAGTAGCACTATAAAGGGAAGCTTTATTTAATAGATACAGCTAAGTATTGTGATTTTAGTTCATATACTTGGTGAATATGTAAATTTATAAGCGAGACTGGCTAAATCATAAAATGTCGATACAAATGACAAATATAAATTGTTGCGGATACTCAAAAATGTTTAAAATTGTTTAAAAGAATGTCATCTAAGTTTCCTACCCCCCCCCCAAAAAAAAAGTCATATTCTGAGAAAACATCATAAAAACTATTGTTCAGCGTACCTTGAAAGGAACGCGAGCAATTAAACAGTAAACTGGTTTTTCAAAAAGTATGTCTCAACATTTATCTTTAAAATAGAAAAAACGTCATTTTTTTTGCTTCATGTTTGTCCTGCAGCAACGCTATATTTTAGACGAATATTTGGGCCCATAAAAAGTGAAAGATCCCAAATTTTTATGTTATTTAAGATGTTGAAAGACAGAAATCCATAGGCTAGCTATTGTAAACGAGTAATAAAACGTTGGCTTTAGAATTCGATGAAAATATCTCGAATACCCGCAGATTGCTAGGAGAGTGTGGCTAAATACGTTATTCTTCTGGTTGGCGATATTTGATGACAGAGAGTGATGCTGCATAATGCTTGAAGGCGAGAAAAGTGCAGTTTGGCGACCGCTTATAGAACTTTTTAGCCAAAGAGTAAAGGATTTTTCTGCAGAACGAGAGAGGGAGCCGAGACGAGAGGAGCATATCGGAGTTAACCCAGGATTTAAAAACAAAAATTCGCTCTTTTCTAAGATATAGTAAATTTATTTCTTCTGTATTGGCACACACTAATTTAATCTACAGAAGAATATAGTAATCGAACCTGCATGTATTAAATATATTTTGAGCAGGTCCCTTGGTTGATAGTTAAAGATCTTTCTCAAAACATAATTATCGTCTTTGAATGTTTGAAAAACGCCCATCTCCTTTTCGCTATAGTAATTTTTTAAGGTAACATCCCTATTAATTGTACTAATAGAATTTTTATATTCTACACTCTACGGTTATTATATTAAATTATTATTACAATCATATAATTTTAATGCACATGACATTATTTGAATTATAACATGTGTCATTATTTGCTTTCCTGTATTCTTTATTAATTGATCCTGTTCTTAAGTTTCAATGCAAATACATCACAGTGTATTAACCTAAAGTACACGAGTTAATCTTTGGCATTCTCTAGAAATGCTTACATATGCTTATAAACATATTAGTATCTTCATTTTAAATTACTGTTAAAATCCTCTTTTTTCTCTAAATAGTTTCAAGTTTTAGATAATTTTGGTTATTGATACTAGTTATTTTTAAATCCCTTCTATTTACATTTCGCTTTTATTTGTGAAAAACCTAATGACAGAATTCACCAAATTATCACAGCTGGCCCTCAAATCAATACGGTAGATAAAATTTCTGTTTGGATAGCAGATTATTGGAAGCATTAGGCTCGATTTCACAAGAAAATGCACCACATGCCTCTTAGGTGAATAAGTGAGTGAAATATGTTCTTTTGACAAATCGGTATCACTCAAGTTTTGGACCGAGATATCAGAAATTCATTTTTTAATTATAGAAAAAATAGTTTTCTGAGTTGTTATAGTTAAAACGAAATTCGAAATTAAGTAAAAAATAAAGTGATTAAATTAAGTAAAAAACAAGATTCAATTAATGAAAATTCAGGTCATGATCAAGTTAGGGCAGAATCTATACATGGCAGGGAAATTATAATAATGTAGGTTGGATAAAATTAATAAGGTAAAGAATTAATTCAAGGAAGTTGCTAAAACTAATAAATATATGGGGAGATTTTCCTATAGAAAGAAAATGATTTGATTAAATAACTTTACCATTTAAGTGAAAATATGAAATAACATTCTCAAATTATTAAAAGTATTTATTTAGTATAGCATGCATGAAAACATATAGAGTAGGTAAAACAATAATCGTCGAAACACAAATTATTTGTTCGAAACTAATTAAAATAAATAGTTAAATTTGTAAAAGAAAAAAGATCAAAGCTTTTTTTAGTGAACGTTATTCATAAATAATAATGCTCATTCATTTTTATCAAATATGTTGTTGATTTGCGACAAAGCGAATTACAAAGTACATTACATTTTTGCAGGCAACATCTTTTTGTCTTAACATTGTATTTCGGATTGTTCCAATGACCGCATTTTGAATCCTTGACCTCCAAATAGAATACTCTTTCTGAAATTTCCCGTGGACATAGGCTAATCTAAGGAACTGTTTCGGTAAATTGTGTACTTGTATTTGAAAAGACATTCTAAATAGCCAATCTTTTGAAATTTCAACTATGGTAATAATTTGGTATAAATTATTTATGAATATTATTATTTATTAATTAAATTCACTGAAAAGGTTTACAATTTCACTTAATTTATCCTTTTATGTTTTTAAAAATATCAGATTAAGTAACTGTTTCTTTTGTTAATTATAGTTTATATGAATGTTGTTGTATTACCAACTCTACAGCTAAATAATGCGCGGTTTACAAAATAAATTATTTTAATATCTAAAAATTATTAGTTCATCTTTTACTAAAACAATTGAGAGATTTGAATAAATCACTATGTTAGTGAATTCACCTCACAGAGTTATTCTTATAACACCTTCCGTGAAATAATCATCGACCTTAGGATTTGATCAGTTCCCCCTTTTTATCATTTCCTATCGACATAAGCCAGGATCCCGGAGAAAGGAATAAAGAAAAATATTTTTTTTTAGAATTTTAAACAGTGAGACTGTACAATTAAATACAAACAAATATTTTCACACAGAAATGGCTCTACAGCTTATGATATCTCCTACATTTGCTTTCTAGTATCAACGATATCACCTGCAAATTTTTCTTTATGCTGAATAAAGTAAATGTAACGATCCGAATATAAAAAGGTCATTATCAATATAGATGCACAGGGGAAAAATAAGTTTCGTTATTTCTCAGAAATAAAGGGAAAAATAACAAGTCTCTCGGTAGTACACCTTTGAGCATCCTTCAACTTTTTTAACTATAGAATGTATACTATACATCACCATTCCTTTTATAACTTTTTAAATATTATTAAATTTTATTCAATTTATACTGGAGTGTAAAGGCGTGATGTGGAATGAGAAATAGAAATAAATAATGTTTGAAAATTTTTAAACTACTAAATAACTCGAAAAAACTGGACACCAATTCTCTGAAAGCAATGCATCCTTAATAACAAATAAAAATTTCCTTCTTGGGATTAAATGCAAAATTACAGCTTGAAAGTCGAAAATATGACTACCGATCCAAAATGTATATCTAATAAGGTGAAAAAAGGGGATAACAGCGGATAATAAATTATGTTTTTGAATTGTGGATCGTCTATTATCACCTTGGAAACATTGATATTCAAAATTTCCCGTCTATTGGTGAAATTTTGCATATTGATGATTCTAGATAGGGAAACGTAAAATATTAAACCCACACAGACACACATACAGTAATGGAAATAAAAGTGTGTAATAAAATCAGAAGTTCATTATCGACATTTTGGTAGGTTTTGTTTGGATCTCAAATACTTTTACCCATCAATCAAAACCTATGATTTCTCTATTTCAATACCTCAAGAACAAAATTTACTTTTATAGAACACTGCAAAATGATAGTATTATACAGAAATAGTATTAAATGATTCTGACAATCTTTTTTTTTACAATTATCGAGATATTTCGAGAAATAGCGCCTTATTAAGCAGCTGTATATTGTATTCCGTACACGTAAATTATGAAGCAGTAAAATTTGTATCTTGGAATTCCCGTAAACCTCATTCTCCATGCCTTATAATTAAAATCCTAAAGCTCTTATCCCAATCAAACAGATTTATATTCCAAGTTTTTTGAAATACTGAATCGTTTTCTGACAGACAATTTATAACGGAGATCATTTAAGAAAAACGATAGAATCCGAACATGAACTCAAGTTTTGAAATTTTTCTTCCATTTATTTTAAAAGGAATAACCCATAAATTCAGCTTTAAAGATTTAGTAATCAGTTTTTAAGTCGAAGTTGGTTTTACTCCATAAAAGTTTTCGGTAGAAAATATATTTCTTCCTTATGTTGTCCTCAATTTGAGATTCGAAACGGTCGTTGCCAAATCAAGAAAAGAAATACCTCACTTTTACGCTAAATAAATTTAGCAGGAAAAATGGAATTTATTAACTGCAGTTTCAGATGCATTATCAAAATTCGTACTTGAAAGATTTTGGTGGGATTTAACAGTAACAATTCTTTTTCTGATTTTCATAGTCGATTGCTCAAAAACTTTTTTGTGAGTTTAATAAGATGGAAGTACATGTTTTCTCCCTCTCCTTTTAAAGCGTGAGTGCTTTTTAATTTTTTCCGAAATTCCTCGAATAAAATAATTAAAAATGTTTGTCGTTATTGTTCAATTATTTTCGAGTGATAACCATTTAACCAAGCATGGCACTTAAACACTTGCAGAACAAAACAGTGCAATAAATATTAACCATTTTTTTAAATAATTGTTGCCAGTTCAAATTCAAATATGCTTCATTTTAATACCAAATTCAGTCTGCTGTAAATAAATGGGATTTGTTAACTGTCCTTTATAATCTTTATCCAAATTTTTATCCTTTATTTTTTTTATGCGTGGTGAATTTCGATGAAATTTAAAAATAACATATATTTATTTTTCCTTCGATTTCCTACTTGATAGTTCCAAAATTACATTATGAGGTTAATACGGTAAAAAATACAACTTTTCCTTCCTTTTTTTAAAGCATGAATGAGTTTTTATTCTTTTTCAAAATCACTGAGAAAAATAATTGAAATTGTTGTCAATGTTATTCAACTATTTATGAATTCTAACCAGTTAACCGAGCATTGTACCTATACACTTTCAAGACGGTAGAGTGTAATGGGTATAAACATATTTTTTTATTCAACCGAAAGAAAAATCTATTTTATTTCTCTATTAAAGTTATTACTGTTTATCTTTGTAAATTAATTTATATCAGTTATTTAGATTTAAGATGATTAAATAACGGTCTTTCCACGCATATAAAAATAACTTTAGTTAATCATGTGTTCTAGCTAAAATCCAACGTTTTAAAGCCGAGCGCTGGCCGATTGGTTAGGGCACTTATCGTTGGTACCGGATTCGTGGGTTCGAATCCCACTAAGGCATGGATGTTCGTTGCCGTTGGGAATCGGCTTTAAGCAGTAAGTCCTGGTCTCATTAGTCCTCGTGTGCAAAACAGTAGACCGTAGCAATCCAAATCAAACTCCAGCGTTTTAACATAGAAAATAATATACTTTAAAGCAAAAAGTACTCTCTCTATAGACGTTAACTCTTTATTTCGCATCAAACTTTCGATCGGGTCATACACGATTCATGATAGCAATTGTAGAGATAACTTTTGTGCAACATACTTTTCAAAACAAGGGAGATATTTTTGTTCACAAAAATGCACGTTTTATGAATGAATTTTCATTTATATATTCAACTGTTAAATTATGTTTCAGATACTAGAAAACATTCTAAAATTTCAGAAAATACGTTTTAATTAGGGGTTGAGGATATCTGGAGGGTTAATAAATTATTGAAATTTTTCTCACACGAATTCCTCCTTCGGGTCTCATTTTAGAGAATTCCTCAGAGCGATAGCCGAATTTGTTATTCGGTATCGAAGTTCGAATACTACAATTCGGTATGGATGTTCGTAGTCGTTCGGAATAAGCTTGAAGAAATAGCTCCCAAATCTCACTGGACTCGTGTAGCAAAAATGCCGACGGTAGCGCTGCCAACATTTAAATGATAATTTGTAGATTGTGGAAGAGGCATGTACAAACTGGAAATTAATATTTAATGAAAATATTCTTATATATAAAAAACCCTGACGACATAGAATATCTCAGTAACAAAGATAACAATTTGAGATTTTAAGAAGATAAAAGTTTTATTATATTTTCTTAAAATCTTAAGAAAAAAGTGAGAAAATTTCCTATTAATCATCATAGTGGAAATTATCATAATACATTTGATTATACATTGATAAAAATGACATCGAACATTCTATCAGATAGGCATTTTCCAGTCGAAAAACATTCACCTTACAGAACTGCAGTGGAATCTGCCCATCACATTTTATGAGAGTGTGTCACGCAAACATACGGTCAGCCATTGTGCGCTTATCGGAAAATTACTTACATTGCCCCTCGGTTTCATTCATGCAATTACTACGTGTTACCAATTTGGACTGCATTTCCACGCCTGTTATGTTTTTTTTCATACTCTCCCCTAGTCAACGATTGAATACTTTGGTATCTACAGTTCATGAAAGAAACTAGACGCAGGAAGAAGAGAAGGCGCCGTAAAGATAATACAAGCACGCAAGTTAAAAAATGTGATCTCAAAGATTCCTTGACAAAAAAAAACTACTTTACAGGCTTCAAATCAGATTCAGTTTCTTCATTCTTATTTTAAGTTGTTACTGTATTTTGTGTTTCAAATTATCAATTTTGTAGATTTCAGGTATGGATTTTTAAAAATTATTTGTAGATTATATACTTGAGATATACGTTAATCCGTGTACAATGCTTAAACTAAATTTGTATTAAGTTTTAGATTACATTATCTGTTAATCAAATAGCTGCAAATGATTGCAAATAGCTGAAAATGAGTTAGATCGAGAGACCGAGTCTGTATCATTATTTACGGCAGGAAGAGATTTGTAGTTTCCTCGTAGTGACGTCACAGTCACAAGGATTTACCAATAACTGTTGAAACAGTAGCAGTGTTGATCAGACATAGGGTGACTCCTGTAAGCTGTTTTCTTTGTCGAACAGTCAGATATAATTCGGGTTTTAACTTTCGAGTGAGGTAATGTTGACATATCAATATATCTGCGCCCAATTGTTTGACTTTCTGCATTTTTTGTTTTGTAATGAGATAATGTAAAAACGAAAACGAAAAAATGTGATCTCCAAGATTCCTTGACAAAAAACTACTCTACAGGCATCAGATCAGATACAGTTTCTGCATTTCTCTTTTAAGTTGCGATTGGATTTGTGTTTCAAATTACCAATTTTGTAGATTTCAGGATTTTTAAAAATTCTTTGTAGATTATATACTTGAGATATACGTTAATCCGTGTACAATGCTTAAACTAAATTTGTATTAAGTTTTAGATTACATTATCTGTTAATCAAATAGCTGCAAATGATTGCAAATAGCTGAAAATGAGTTAGATCGAGAGACCGAGTCTGTATCATTATTTACGGCAGGAAGAGATTTGTAGTTTCCTCGTAGTGACGTCACAGTCACAAGGATTTACCAACAACTATTAAAACAGTAGCAGGTGTTGATAAAACAGAGGGCGATTCCTGTAAGCTGGTTTCTTTGCCGAACAGTCAGATATAATTCAGACTTTAAACTTTTGAGTGAGGTAATGATGACTTATCAATATATCTGCGCCTAAATTGTTTGACTTTCTGCATTTTTGTAATGTAATGAGATAATGTAAAAACGAAAACGAAAAAATGCGATCTCCAAGATTTCTTGACAAAAAACTACTTTACAGGCATCTGATCAGATACAGTTTCTGCATTTAAGTTGCGATTGGATTTTGTTTTTAAAAATTATCAATTTTGTAGATTTTAGGCATGGATTTTTTAAAATTCTTTGTATATTATATACTTGAGATATACGTTAATCCATGTACAGTGTTTTAAACTAAATTTGTATTAAGTTTTAGATTACATTATCTGTTAATCAAATAGCTGCAAATGATTGCAAATAGCTGAAAATGAGTTAGATCGAGAGACCGAGTCTGTATCATTATTTACGGCAGGAAGAGATTTGTAGTTTCCTCGTAGTGACGTCACAGTCACAAGGATTTACCAACAACTATTAAAACAGTAGCAGGTGTTGATCAGACATAGGGCGATTCCTGTAAGCTGGTTTCTTTGCCGAACAGTCAGATATAATTCAGACTTTAAACTTTTGAGTGAGGTAATGATGACTTATCAATATATCTGCGCCTAAATTGTTTGACTTTCTGCATTTTTGTAATGTAATGAGATAATGTGAAAATGAAAAAGTGTGTCCTCCAAGATTCCATTAAAAAAACTACTTTACAGGTTTCATATCAGAATCAGTTTCTTCATTCCTCTTTTAAGTTGTGTTTGGAATTTGTGTTTCAAATTATCAATTTTGAAGATTTCAGGCATGGATTTTTAAAAATTTGTAGATTATATACTTGAGATATACGTTAATCCGTGTACAATGCTTAAACTAAATTTGTATTAAGTTTTAGATTACATTATCTGTTAATCAAATAGCTGCAAATGATTGCAAATAGCTGAAAATGAGTTAGATCGAGAGACCGAGTCTGTATCATTATTTACGGCAGGAAGAGATTTGTAGTTTCCTCGTAGTGACGTCACAGTCACAAGGATTTACCAACAACTATTAAAACAGTAGCAGGTGTTGATAAAACAGAGGGCGATTCCTGTAAGCTGGTTTCTTTGCCGAACAGTCAGATATAATTCAGACTTTAAACTTTTGAGTGAGGTAATGATGACTTATCAATATATCTGCGCCTAAATTGTTTGACTTTCTGCATTTTTGTAATTGTTTTTTTTTTTTTTTTTTTTTTGGGTTTTTTTCAAAAAAAATGCAGTGAGTTAATGTGAAAATGAAAAGTGTGATCTCCAAGATTCCATTAAAAAAAACTACTTTACAGGTTTCATATCAGAATCAGTTTTTTCATTTCTCTTTTAAGTTATGATTTGATTTTGTTTTCTAAATTATCTATTTTGTAGATTTCAGGTACGGATTTTAAAAAATTCTTTGTAGATTATATACTTGAGATATACGTTAATCCGTGTACGGTGTTTAAACTAATTTTGCATTATGTCCTAGATTACATTATCTGTTAACAAATAGCTGCAAATGACGTTGAAAATGAGTTCGATCGAGAGATCGAGTCTGTATCATTATTTAATGCAGGAAGAGATTTGTAGTTCCCTCGTTGTGAACGTCACAGTCACAAGGATTTACCAACAACTATTAAAACAGTAGCAGGTGTTGATAAAACAGAGGGCGATTCCTGTAAGCTGGTTTCTTTGCCGAACAGTCAGATATAATTCAGACTTTAAACTTTTGAGTGAGGTAATGATGACTTATCAATATATCTGCGCCTAAATTGTTTGACTTTCTGCATTTTTGTAATGTAATGAGATAATGTAAAAACGAAAACGAAAAAATGCGATCTCCAAGATTTCTTGACAAAAAACTACTTTACAGGTTTCATATCAGATTCAGTTTCTTCATTCCTCTTTTAAGTTGTGTTTGGAATTTGTGTTTCAAATTATCAATTTTGAAGATTTCAGGCATGGATTTTTAAAAATTTGTAGATTATATACTTGAGATATACGTTAATCCGTGTACAGTTCTTAAACTAAATTTGTATTAAGCTTGTGATTATATTATCTGGTAAACAAATAGCTATAAATGACATTGAAAATGAGTGCGATCGAGAGACCGAGTCTGTATCCTTATTTAATGCAGGAAGAGATTTGTATTTACCTCGTTGTGACTTAACAGTCCGAAGGATTTACCAACAACTGTTTTAAAACAGTAGCAGGTGTTGATCAGACATAGGGTGACTCCTGTAAGCTGGTATCTTTCCCGAACAGTCAGATATAATTCGGGTTTTAACTTTCGAGTGAGGTTATGTTGACTTATCAATATGTCTTCACCCCAATTGTTTGACTTTCTGCATTTTTGTAATGTAGTGAGATAATGTGAAAACGAAAAAGTGTGATCTCCAAGATTCCATTAAAAAAACTACTATACAGGCTTCAGATCAGATTCAGTTTCTTCATTCCTTTTTTAAGTTGTGATTGGATTTTGTTTTTTTCAAATTATCAATTTTGTAGATTTTAGGCATGAATTTTAAACAAATTTTTGTAGATTATATACTTGAGATATACGTTTATCCTTGTACAATGATTAAACTAATTTTGTATTATGTCCTAGATTACATTATCTGTTAATCAAATAGCTGCAAATGACGTTGAAAATGAGTTCGATCGAGAGACCGAGTCTGTATCATTCTTTAATGCGAGAAGAGATTTGTAGTTACCTCGTTGTGACGTAACAGTCCGAAGGATTTACCAACAACTATTAAAACAGTAGCAGGTGTTGATAAAACAGAGGGCGATTCCTGTAAGCTGGTTTCTTTGCCGAACAGTCAGATATAATTCAGACTTTAAACTTTTGAGTGAGGTAATGATGACTTATCAATATATCTGCGCCTAAATTGTTTGACTTTCTGCATTTTTGTAATGTAATGAGATAATGTAAAAACGAAAACGAAAAAATGTCCAAAGATCTCCAAGATTCTCTGACAAAAAAACTACTTTACAGGCATCTAGATATCATATATCATACATAGATCAGATTCAATCTCCGCATTCCTCTTTTAAGTTGTGTTTGGAATTTGTGTTTCAAATTATCAATTTTGAAGATTTCAGGCATGGATTTTTAAAAATTTGTAGATTATATACTTGAGATATACGTTAATCCGTGTACAGTTCTTAAACTAAATTTGTATTAAGCTTGTGATTATATTATCTGGTAAACAAATAGCTGCAAAATGACGATGAAAATGAGTTTAATCGAGATAACGAGTCTGTATCATTCTTTAAAGCATGTGGCGATTTGTAGCTTCCCCACTGTGACGTCATAACGCTAAGATTTAGCCAATAGAAGTTAAAAGATTACTAGGTGTATGTCAGACGAGGTTTGGTTTGGTTTGGTTTGAAGTGCTACGGTCTACTTTTTGCAACAAGAGGGCTAATGAGACCGGGACCTACAGCTTAAAGCCGATTCCGAACGGCTACGAACATATATGCCACAGTGGGATTCGAACCCACGAACTCCGATACCGAAGGTCAGCACCTTAACCAATCTCTCATCATTCGGCGTTTATCAGACGAACGTTACTCCTCCTGTAAAATGTTTTTTTTTCTTTTGCAGAACAGTGCAAGATCATTCGGATTTTAACTTCAGAGTTCGCCTTCCTCGGTTAGAGTTAATGTTGACTCCATCTACACTCCAGTACCGAATTTTGTTTCACTCTCTGCTTATTTTGCTATTTTTATCACAAATACTAAGTTCATATTATAGCCAGGAAACGTTTTACACATTCTCACAGCTTTTGAACTTCCAAAACGATTGAAGAGTATTTACACTGTTATCACAAACAGAGATATTTGTAATGGGCAGAAATACAGAAAAAGATACCTATGTAACAATTGATATCCTCCAATACGAAAATAAATTCAATGGCAAACTAGAAAACACGATTTTTATGTCGTTTTGTAACGTGAAAGTGAGACAGGTTTAAGCTAAAAAAAATCTATTATTTGTACCAAACAATCTCTTGATTTTGAAAGCTTAAATCTAAATTAGATTGAAAAAGTTGTAATTTTTATCACATTCTACTAATTAGAAGAAGACTTCTGCTTTTCGAGAGCAAATTGAATAACAGTTCGTTATCTCTACTGTAATAAGCCTTCCATTAATCTTGATTTTACTGCTTCAGCTCGAGAATTGAATAGATAAACAGAAGAAGCGGCTGTTGGGGACTACAGTTGAAAAGATAAACATTTCTGCATTCGAAATCAAATGTTTTATGCATAGTAATTTTTTCCTCACTCAAAGGTATATACATATATACACATTCATACATAAAATCCAGCAGGAGTATGTATTTTTTCGAGAGACTGTAGTGTGAGGTATTTATACAATACTCTGCAGTTCAAGATTTACTACTCGGGAATGATCTTCCTGGCCTTTTCATAGGTTTCTCAAATTTTTTATAATCTCAAACTGTTACTGCCGTAAAATAATCGAAATTAATCTTTACTTTACTACTACTCATTACTACTGGTCAAATTTTATAACGTTTCTCTTGTATTAGCAGATTGGCAAAACCCTTTAGTGATAAGACACGTCTAGAAACTATGTAATAAATACTATTTTCATATTTTATTAACCCTCTAAGTTCGCACTATAATTCCGCCGGTTGTTACGTACAATTTTCGACCTCGAAAAACGTTCCGAAATGAATGTATTGTACATTTATGACAGTGCTTTCCCCCACGGAGGTTTGAGGTAAGAGGGTCAGGTAAATTGTTTAAGAACTGCACCCCACTTTGACTGACATTTATTGAGGGATGCACCCCTACCCCAGGCACAAAGACTCTGATAGCTTGTCATGGCTTTGTCAATATCTATTTCGAAGTATTTCGTTTGCGGTAACAGATGTATATCAAATTGCACCACTTAAATATCTTGGATGACTTTCGTAAAAAAAATATAAATAATTCTCTTAAAAATATTTTTATTCGTACTTTTAGAATCCATTATTTCTTATGGAAGGATCTTCGAGACTTGACGAGCGTTATGTGTATTAAAAATTAACAATCTATAATGTCTATCTATATATCTATTTATAAACGGAAGTAAAAAAATAACGAGGGTGGGTTTCCCGTATTCCAATCTAGTCGACAAAAGGTGAAGTAAAAAATCACAGAATACGTTGGTCGCTGACACAATAAAACTAGCTTAGAGTATTTTTGGAGACTGTTTTTCCTCTGTGTGTTCCACTCGGACGGTTAAAGTAACACTCAAAGAAGTGAAGAGATATATGTATGTGTTACAACGAAAGGGAAACGTCCGATATTCACTTCATCATAATCGTCATTTCTCAAATAGAAAACTGTTTCTATTTTACTTACTTCAATACAAAGAATGAAATTAAAACCAGCATGAAAACCTGAATCTTCATTCTACCAAAGATCACATACATTTATTAGACAAATTATGCTCGTATTTTGTGTTATCGATGTACTTGACATACAATTCTATTGTACTTTATGATGAAGCAACTTTAATACTTTGATTTCTTTACTACTAATGACTATAATTTTTGAAGCTCGTGCAATTCGTTAAATATTAAAAATTTAATATTTGAAAAAATATATAGTACAAATGTGACGAATATTGATGTGATTGAATTTTTAAATGTGCCGAATTTTCTAATAACAATAAAAGTGAATAAAGAAACACGATCTATTCTGAAAACAAACATGCATATTTTACGTCAGTTTTCTGTCGTCTTCTAGAAAATTTCCAGAATTTCTGTGACATAATAAAATCAATCAACGAGCTTGCTATTTCTGCCCTATCGGATATGTAAGCGGATTTTATTTCTCATAACTTAAAATGGGCGATATTTCTTTTGGACGTAAGGATTACTTGTATTAGTGATAGCGCTTTTGTAATGGACCAGCAAACCTCAACTCTACTCCCTATTTCTCTTTGGTATGAAAAACTCTAATGACTTTTTCTTGGAGAACCTCTCAGGTATTAATGTGAAGCATCTCCTAGACACAGTTGACTTGATAGTTACTAACGTAATTGCCGTTTGGATAAAAGTATATCGAAGTCATTCAGAAGATTTTCATCTGAAAGCAAACCTCGTGCATTTGATAAGGAGGGAGAGAAAGCTTTTGACTGTTTAATATCAGTCGAGAGCTTTAGAAACAGAAGAAGCAAGCATTATTCACATTTTATCAAAGATATTTCTTTTGAAAATAACTCACTGAATATCCACCAGCTTTAATATTACGTCTCAGAGTGCATATATAGACACTTCTAATAGCCATTTTACTAATTTATAAACTAGTTAGGACTAATTTACTATTGGCGTCTCTATGTAAGTAAGTCTCTCGCAGAACTCAAAAATGATTAGTAATAATAGCCGATATTTGGTACTGAGAGCTGTAATGACTATTTGTTTACCTTTATTTTTGATACCATTACTTCCTCTAAATAACAAAAAAAAAATATTTATATAACGTTATTATCGTTACAATCCATAACTGAAAAGTAATTAAACGTAAAGTAATCATTTCTTGCATTTATTTCTCTTATAAATAACTTGATCATCGTTACTTGATTGTACTCTGGTCTCTATATAACGAAAAAAAATCAATAAACATATATTGACGATGTAGGCCATACCCAAAAAAGAGCAGTTCATAGAATGTGAAAACTGTATATTTAGGAGTTTTATAACATCTAACTGTGCACCACAATTGTTGATTGCATTCTTTTCTCTATACATCGAAACATTTCAGTGTCATTTTACAAACACTCCGGACAACAACTGAAAAGTCATTAACTCTAAAATGTTGATGTCTTGCATTTAAGACTCTATTAGGAGTAAAATATCCTCCTTTATCATCCTCATTTAATTTCACTCCCCATAAAATGTTGCTAAAAATAATCAAATAAAGTATATTGAATCGTATTAAAACTGAATATTCGTAGAATATTATAATTTCGTATTTGGGACTGTTATAACTTCAGTTTACACTCTAAAAAACAAAATATTTTAATTTAAGGTATATAATACTGTGGGGTATAGCTCGAAAACGATAATCTTTATAAAAAGAAATGTATAATCCAAAAATATAAAAATGTGCTACTAATTCTGACTACAAGTCCAAGTAAATACTAAAAGCTTTCTTTCCTTGTTCTACCTCTGTATGTAAAAACTTTCATTTTTCTGTTAAAGAGACGTAGTTTGAATTTAATGATTGATCTCAATAAATATATAAGTTTGTGTGTGTGTTACCCCAAAATAAAATTCTTTTAAATTCTAAAAGTATTGATTTAACTAAATCGTTAACTATCGAAAAAAAGAAAGTCAAAATTTAACTACTTCGACGATTGGCAGATTTGTTTCGAAAAAGATAACTGTATGAACCTTCGGTATTGAACTGTTACTTCAGGGTCATAAAATCATTTTACGATATCTGACGCGTTTTGTCTGTCGAAACTCATAAAAATCATCGAACATTGTTCTCTCCCTTAACCTTTATCAAACGGACTAGTAAACGACGTCGTAAAAGAAGAAATGGCTTTTCATACACCGTTTTTATCGTCGTTAGAACGCTCGTTTATGTTGAGACATTAAGTGTATCGCTGAAGAGATAAAGGAGCTACTCTTTAGTGCTTCCATATAAATTAAAAGTGCGTTGATTTTCTGAGGTACATTTTCTAGTTTCCCTGGAATATATATTTAACATCCTTAATATTACAAAAAATATTTTTTTTACGATTCAAACATCCATTTTTCTTAATTTAATCATCGGAGAAACTCCACATCCAAACTTGTTCCCCTTTCTTCGTCGAACTGGCTTTTACTTCGAAATTTAAATTTTTGTTTGTTATTCAATTTTCAAATAATCAATTTTTAATCTTTCAATTTTCAATTTGTATTTCTTCAGTTAATTCTTAAATCTTCAATTCTTTAGTTTCTTAATTATTCATTTAATTTTCAATTCTTGTTTTTTTGTATGTAACTCAACTTTATACGTGTTTTTGTGTTGAATGCTTTATTTATTTATTTATTTTTCCCTCAAAATTTTTATCTGTACATTTCGTCTTTAGTTTCGTTTCCACATCTTGTTTGGCGCAGTTTGTCAGAAGAGGATTTAGCGCCACTAAACTCCAATCAACCAACCAACCATCTATCTTTCGTTTTATAAGATTCATTTCTTTATTTAAAAGCTAATAATATCAGAGCATAGACATCGAAATATATTTAAACTTTTGTGTATGCCATTCTACAAGAATAATTAATTTTTATAAAAAGTAGTATGAAACGTTTTCTACAATAAAGATATAATTGAAAAATCAAAATGTATGTGTAAATATGTTTTTATATGGGGCAGTTTTATTCCAATATAGTATGGAACTGAAAAGTTTCGTAGAGTTGAAGAGAGGATACAAAACCGATAAAGATTTATTTAACAAGAAAAGTTCCGTCAGACTGCCACAAAAGTATATTTTAAACGAGTTGAGGTGGAACCGTTGAGGAACGACTTAAAAGTTTTTTGACGTCATGCGACTAACATATGCGCGTATAGTTTGCGCAATTCTCTAGAGGAAATCTGTTTCCCTGTAAAACTTTTTTTACGATTGCATGAGTTTCCTTGTTAAGAATTTATCAAGTCTGTTTTGAAGTTATGAATTCTCGAACCAGATTCAAAAACTGATATCACAGTTTCTTTGCCTGATCAGTGATATATCCGCATAAATTGTTCTACAGGCATTTAATAATGAATGCCACAAAATTATATTTTAAACTAGTTGAGGCAAAACCGGCTAGAGACAAGGGCGAACGACTTAAAAGTTTTTTGACGTCATGAGACTAACATATGCGCGTACAGTTTGCGCAATTCTCTAGAGGAAATCTGTTTTCCTGTAAAACAGTTTTTACGGTTGCATCAGTGAACCTGTTAAGAAACTATCAAATCTGTTTTGAAGCTATGAGTTCTCGAACCAGATTCAAAAACTGATTTCGCAGTTTCTTTGTCCGATCAGTGATATATCCTCATAAATTCTTTTACAGACATTTAATAATGAATGAGAATGGTTAAATTCCAGTTCGAAAGTTGTTCTATATTTACACTTGTAGAAATATGAGGAAATATAATTTCAAAAAGTGTACCGTTAATCCCTATCATCTAATTGAAAATAGAATTTATGACATGTTTATATTCGAGTTTGAATTCATGTCTGATTATTTCTGTTTTAGTAAAAGTTTTAGTTATAAATTGCTTTCTTACATATTTTGGGTTTCTTGTTTTTAATAACTTTATTTATTTTTATCAAAATATTTTTTCAGGGTTCGAAGTGGCTCAGTATGTTTAGTAAATTTTTTGTAGACTGTACACAGAGCTTATCGCATTAGGGTTATTTTAATATATATTTTGAATAAATAAAGGTGGAGAAAATCGTTTTCATGCCTAATCGACTGCGTAAAGAAAAAGCAAAATGTTTAGGGGAGAGTGTGGCACCTTGGGACATAGCCCACCTTAGGACACCTTAATTTTCAGACTTTAATTTGCAACCAGGAATTAGTTCTCATGTGTATTGATATATCGCCTTCCTCTTCACTTCTCAAAGAATTTTGATGAAAATAGTGCTTATAGGTAAGGAACAATTTCATTTTCTTTGTTTTGAATAACCCAAAATTACATCAATGTGCATTTTAAAAAGTAATTTTTTTGAAAAAAAATTAAAATATTTAAAAAAAAGTGTATTGTTATGAAAGAAAATTCATTTTTTATTATTATTTCTATGCTAATAAATAAATTGTATTGTTAAGCCTAACTGTATAGTAGTTACCAAAAGATACTATGTAAAATGGGGCAGGTTGGGACACACATAGATGGGGCACCTTGGGACATTTTAAAAAGTGTAAACAAATATCAATTCAAGCAAAATAATTAATATTTTGGTGCTTAATTTTTAATTGATTTAACATGTCAAAATATTAATTTATTAATCTTTTTTTTTTTCAGAAAAAATGGTGAGAACAAGAAAACCAAACAGAAAATATTCTGCTATAAATGCTAATATGCTTGAATCAGCTGCAAATATAAATGTACTAATTTGGGCAATTTTCAGCTATTTCTCTTTTATAACTGTTAATAAATATAATTTGAACAGTATTTTGTATTTGTTGTTTAGTGTCCCAACCTACCCCATACAGTGGGGCAGGTTGGGACATTGGAAAGATATTTTATTTCTTTTATTACTGTTTAACTAATTGAGATATTAAGTAGGTTTAATGTTTATAAGAAGCAGATATGATGACAATATATGCATGCATACTTATTTTTTTCAACTAGCTTTAAAAAAAATTCATAAACATGCTTAACTGAAAAGTGTCCCAAAATGTCCCGGTCTCTCCTACTTTTCGTGTGAAAGCGGAACTTTTCAACTGACGGTTCACTCTGACATCCATAGAAAGACAGAAATCAGTTGAAAATAGTTCGTTTTCTAATAAGTTTTGAAGATATGAGTTCTCGAACCAGATTCAAAAACTGATTTCGCAGTTTCTTTATCCGATCAGTGATATATCCACATAAATTGTTTTACAGGCATTTGAAACATGCTTAATTTTTCTTTTAAAATTATATGTATTTTTGAATTTAAAGTTTTAACATTTTTTATACATTTAAAACTTAATATTTTTAGGTTTGGTTTGGTTTGGTTTGGTTTGGAGTGCTACGGTCTACTGTTTTGAAACACGAGGGCTAATGAGACCGGGACCTACAGCTTAAAGTCGATTCCGAACGGCTACGAACATCCATGCCACAGTGGGATTCGAACCCATGAACTCCGGTACCAAAGGTCAGCACCCTAACCAATCGGCCATCTTCTGCTAATTAATATTTTTAAATAATGTAAACTAAAATAATTATTTATATCTAATAGAAGCTTAATTTTATTTTATATAATAAATATATTTTTACATCCAATATACTCAACTTTTTCACTTTTTTTGTGAAGTTAAAAGGTATCCTAACCCTTAACACAAAAAAGATTTTATTTTGTCGGTATAAGAAATATCCCTCCCCTGTTTTAGTGTTTCTTTACTGTTTTATTTTCAGGATATGTTAGGAAGGGTCGCATTTAAATCTGTAGTGTCAATATTTGTAAAAGTTCAGTTTACTCTCGCTGCTCAAATTTTATCCGTGTATTTGCGTTTCAATCTTTGTCATGATATTGAAGATATTGTACATCATTTATTTTATTAGTATATGTATTATTCTTCAAATCTGGCATGGAAGGGGATTCATAAAAAAATGAGAAGCTCTGAACTGAAGCGAAAACAGTCAAAATTGATGATTCCCAGCAACAAACAGATTAAATATTTCCAAATATATCACACGTCTAATCTACAGAAGGTGGTTTGGTTTGATTTGGAATTTTATGTTGAACTTTTGTTGCAACACGAGGGATAATGAGACCGGGTACTATTGCTTAAAGCCGATTACGAACGGCTACGATCATTCATGACACAGTGGGATTCGAACGTACAAACTCTGGTACCGACGAGCAGCGTACGATCCCTTGTACAGAAGGGGCAATGTAGTACAGCGTTTGAAGGAAGATAATTTTTAAGGAACAATTTCTTAACAGAGAGAATACTATAAATACTCCCCAGCAATGTCGAAACGCAATAATTTAGACTACATGAAATACACGTATTATGGATTCCTTTATATATAGAATCACAAACACATACACACTTGTGTATATACTATAATTACTATGGCATTAATTGTAAAAATCGTTCACAGTGGCATCTTTTTTTAATTAATGCCTGTGATTAAGAGCATATTTTCCGTAGATAGGTCCCACCGAAACTAACAACCATCATTCCTAATCAACGCCGTAACTTCATTAGGCAGTTATCTCTGTTTTACTGGCAAATGCGATGAAATATTCATAAAAAGAAAAGAAAAGCGAAGTGTTTCAGCTTGAAATACATTTCGCAGGTGAGGCTAGGGAAAACATCTAATATAACATAAACTGAAAGATACTGTTGCTTTCTACTACTAATAATTTTCCACCAGAACATAGAGAAATGTCTCTACTAAAAAGGGCGGGGTTGGAAAATTAAGCAAGTTGTGAGCAATTTAAAATGGAACTCTTTCGTAATATCAAAATAAATGAAAAACACCCACGTTCGAGTAAGCTTTTGCGATAATCCAGTCAAGCGGCAGCACATTGGAAGATTTTTATGAGTATAAAAAGTTGGCGTGTAGACGTAGAGCTGTTAATATACTTTACGGTTAGCTGGGAAACGAATAAATGAAAATGGCGTAAGTGTAGCCTTGAAAAGGAAACTATACTTTGAGATAAAGAGATAATTTTATAAGAAAAACTTATTCTTCCATCCGCCTTACCACTGGATACGACATATATACATAGCTGTGTTTTTGACTTTTCATATGTTTATCTCGTAATATAAAAATAATTTAAAATGTGTTTCACACATTTTATTGGAGCATATTTCTCACTGAGATCATTCAACTCTATATATACACCCTATATAACATCATGTATTAAGAAATGTTTTAATACGAGCCTATAAAATCCTTTATTTTATTTCTGTTTTTATTATCAATTTTGAGTAGTTTTTGAAGTTCGAAAGATTAAAAGAGTGTTTAGAAAAAAATGTACTATGACGAGCTTCCTCTTTAATTTTGGTCCAGAAATGGTTAAAAAATGTAAGAATGATATAAATAATTAAATACTATCTCTTTTCGTTTAGACAAAATATATTTTTCGATCGAAAGTTACAGATTTATACAGTAATTTTTATGTTTTTATTGTAATGCTTGAAACATTATATCAAGGTTTCATATTACACATAGCTTACGTCTGCATACATATTTATCAAGAATTTTCCTCGTAGTAAATTTTATTCACATTTTGTTCAATGGAAATGGATCTTTAAATAGAACAAATTATTCGAATAATAAAAGTATATCAAAATAGTATTTTTTTCTACACTATTTCATCCCTTTGCTTATCTAAATAATACCCCAAATTTCAGAAGGAGGTTTAGCGTAGAATTTATCTTAAGTATTTCTTTGCCATTAATATTCTGCTTTTAAAATACAAATACTGAGAAAGCTCTTTTAGCGAATCACCGTAAAAATTTACTTTAGCGTTTCATTGATTGAAGTTAAAAAAAAAACCTCTCTAAGTCTCTCGTACAATGACAAATATTATTGTATTAAATGTTTTTTAATCTTTAAGAAAAATACTGGATATCAATTCTAAAATATTTCCCAAGTTAGAGCTCTTTTACAGACCGATATAATAAAATAAGGTTAACCCATTGTTTGTGACGCTCGAACTTTTCTTCTCAATTCCCTCCCTCTTATTTTTAAAGCAGTGTACATTTTCTTTAGGAATTCAAAAATAATCAACATACATTGCCAACTTAGCAAGCTAAATGACAACTTACAAACAGTTTATTAGAACGATACCCGAAAGATCCCGGGTTTAAGACAGTTGCTTATCCACACATAAAGCAAAAACACGTGTTAATAAATTAGGAAATATTGAACTTCTTAGAGAATCATCGGAGCACGTCACAATTTGAATATTCAGAGTAAACCTTTCTCAGATAAATATGGAAAAGTCAATTTAAATGTCACAGATAAGGCACTCTTTAATAATGTATGAGTCTGCCTTTGAAACTTCATTTTATGCTGAAGCAGAATACTTCAGATTTTCCCGTTCATTAAAGCTTGAAATGTACATACATCTAAAATTTTATACACTCATATATTTATAAATAATTTCATATTACATAATGATCCATTACTTCTGCAAAGTGTTGGTGTACTAAATATCTCTTTTTATGTTTAAAATATAAGTAAAGAACAAGTAAAGAATCATCGGTGCACGTGAATATTCAGAGTAAACCTTTCTCAAATAAGTCAATTTAAATGTCACAGATAACACAATCTTTAATAATGTATGAGCCTGCCTTTAAAACGTCATTTTATGTTGAAGTAGAGAGCTTCAGTTTTTCCCTTTGTCTTAATGCTTGAAATGTACACACATCTAAAATTTTATACACTCATATAATTATAAATATCTTTATTTTGCATAACGATATATTACCTTTGCAAACATTTGGTGTACTAAATATCTCTTTTTAAATATAAGTAAAGAACATTAGGAATTATGAATGTACATACATCGCAAAATAGTAGTTAAGCAGTGACAGCATAGATTTATATTAGATGCATATCCGTGAAATGTTCATTTCACAGCTCAGAACCAAGACGATATTCATTTTTATTACTGAATTTTTTTCTAAAGAATTCATACAAATAAAAGAACAACTTCTTATTTAATTATTTAGACTCTAATAGATCTACATGTATTACAATATTTCCTCTAAACTTACGAAAGCAAGAAACTAAAAGAGTTCAGTTTAGGTTTAAAAGATATGGGGAGACATTAATCATGTGACTGACAGGATATTTAAAAATAACTTTAAAATGACAGCGTTACAAATGAGTAGATCACAATACATGTTTTTTTCCATCTGTATACAATGTGTATTTATAAAAAAGTAAATCAGTTATTAAATATACCTTAGACCACTTAGTGTATTAATTGGCCATCCAGGTATGGAATTAAAATTCTATAAATAACAACATGTAAAAACTATTAAACGTTTATTAATGAAATGAAGTGAAAAATGTATTTGTTGCGACGATAAAAATTATTTTGAAAGTAGAAAAGAATGTATAATTTTTAATTTTAAT
Organism: Pardosa pseudoannulata; assembly: GCA_032207245.1. Taxonomy (NCBI): domain Eukaryota; kingdom Metazoa; phylum Arthropoda; class Arachnida; order Araneae; family Lycosidae; genus Pardosa; species Pardosa pseudoannulata. The sequence continues at coordinate 77,111,580 of CM063507.1, read as the reverse complement.
TTAGGTAAAAGTAAATTATGAAAGCAGATGTTAAACATGTAATGATTCATTAAATTGTATATATAGAGGTGATTATTTTAACTAGCTGCTTATTTTTCGTAGACATTAAAAAGTAGCAAAAGTGATTTAAATTAGAATGTATTTAGATTTTACAGATAACACTTAAACGGGCATAGTTTAAATTTTGTAAGTATTAAAGTAAAAATTGTAACTGCTTCGTATTTTAGAATCCAATTTAATGTATAATTAAAATAGTAAAATCTAAACCTTCCCCGTACAGTAAAATAAAATAAAATGACATTTTCTAGTGCATAAGTTTAGATAATAAAATAGCAACTGACAGCCAATTACTTACCCACTTTTATTTTGTACTTTACTGGTCATATAATTAAAATACCAACCTAAATTTAATAATTTTCTGTAATGGGTCTACAGTATTTTTTCTACAGTTAGAGAAGAAAGAAACTGAAAAGTTCAGTTTCGCTTTAAAAGATATGGGGAGACATTAACACATTCGCTGCCGAACCTGACGTCATATATGCATTTTCCTCTATGTTGATCACGCGCTGGCGCGTGGCGCGTGATCGGCAGCGAATGTGTTAATCATGTGACTGACAGGATTAAAATGGCAACTTTACAAATGAGTAGATCACAAAACATACTTTTTTCCCTCAGTAAACAATGTGTACTTATACAAAAGTTAAATAGTTATTAAATATACCTTAGACCAGTTACTCTATAAATTGCTTATCTATGTACGATATTAAAATTCTATAAAAAACATCAAGTAAAAATTATTAAACGTTTATTAATGAAATGAAGTAAAAAATTTATTTGTTGCAACGATTAAAATTATTTTGAAAATAAAAAAGAATGTAAAATTGTTAATTTTACTTTAGATAAAAGTAAATTATCAAAGCAGATGTTAAACATTTAATAATTCATTCCATTGTATATATAAAGGTGATTATTTTAACTAGCTACTTATTTTTGATAGACATTAGAAAGTACAAAATTGATTTAAACGCATTAGATTAAAATGTATTTAGGTTTTACAGATAAAACTTAAACGGGTGTAGTAAACGTTTAAATTTTGTAAGTATTAAAGTAAAAAATATATCTGATTCGTATTTTAGAATCCAATTTAATATATATTTCAGAAAATAAAATCTAAACCAAATCTGTCTGCCCTAAATTGGGTAATTCTTAGACAAGCCTTGTGATTTTGCATAAACACATGTTACCTGCCTTAAACTTAAACACGGAGATTTTCGCAATATTTGTCGGTCTATACGTGTACTAGGTGTAACAGAAAGTATCCCTATTTTCTACGACATATTCCCATATAGTTCCCATGATATTTATTAAAACAAACCTAAAAGTACAACGTCATTCATAACTATAAGGCATATGATCAATAAACTATAATTGATTAAATAATGTTTGAAAAATAAACTGGATGTTTTTCAACACAACTACAATAGAAGAGAAATGTAAAATCAATTAGCACTTTAAGAAAATGATGATTTTTGATCTAAATTAGATTCGTTAGAATAAATGAGGAGTGCTAATAATGATTAATGAATATTTTTCAAATGAAGAAAAGTATATCGGACGCATATAAAGAATTCAAATTGATTTATGAACATTTATCATTTATTTACACCTAATAAATCAAACAAATGCTATTTTAAAATGGAAATAAAATCTTGTTACAGTAAACAAATTATTCATTCCATAAGATAATAAAAAAATTAAAAGTACAACTTTATCAACAAAATTCTCAATCCATGACTTAAAAAAAAATTTGTTAAAAAACTTGGAGCTTTCAAAGTCAAAGAAAATAATGATTAAAGCTTTGGTAAATAGATTAAAATAATTTCTCAAACATTTTAAAAAGCTAAAACAATGAAATTCAAGGAAATATTTCTAATACTTCTAAAAAAATAGTTCTAAGACCACTAAACTACGCTTTACATATTTGATAAGCCTAGTATCAAACTATGTTCTTTATTTTCTTTTTGCAAACGGTACATTCATGAAAATGGCAATAAATCATTCCCCGCAGAAATGTTTGTAAGATGATGACACCACCGAGTGAGAAAACATATACTTGACGAATGATTAATAGACCTAATAAAAAGGCATTGTTAAAGTTGTTACTGAACACGAAAAATGAGATAATTTTGGCTTCTTTTAAAAAGATAGCGAATGGGAATTATGGAGGGCGATACATTCTTGAACCAAACTGGAAATATAATAGGAGTTGTGGAATTTTCAGACGTTTTTCGAGGTTGCTCCCTTTAAATAAAAGACAACAAAAAAAATACTTTGAGCTTATAAATATTAATATGAGATTTAAGATTTAAAATCTTGGAAATTTACACCTTTTTGCAACATGAGCACGGCACCATATTTTCTTATATACTCTTCAATTTCAGCATAAATGGTATTTTGTTTAAAAAAAAAATGTGCTCTCTTAACACTAGATTTACAGATGTTGATCATATACCTATTTTTACTGAAGTGAGCCAATTTGACTCCTACAAGAAAATGGAAGTTTTTTGCAAAGAAAATAGTTCCAAATTAATTTAAATAAAATGTTTATTATCAAAAAATTCATGGAAAACATTTTTTACATATAAAATCTGTTTTTGAAACACATTTTCCTCAAACATTTCTATTACATTTAGCACAATGGTTTCTACATCTGTTTCTTTTACATGATGGTTGAACTTGACAATTCTTTCGTGCATCAGTAGCATGAATTTCTGGCATTGAAATGAAAGTGTTCTCGACTTCCCCTCTATATTTTATTTATACTATGCTTTATATTTACTTTATACTATATTTATTACTATATTTATTACCAGAGTTCGTGGGTTCGAATCCCACTATAGCATGTATGTTCGTAGCCGTTCGGAATCGTCTTTAAGCTGTAGGTCCCGGTCTCATTAGCCCTTGTATGCAAAACAGTAGACCGTAGAGCTCCAAACAAAACAAAACATTACTACATTTATTTATTTTCATATACAATGTATGAGTCAAATCGGCTCACAACCGTGAAAACAGGTATACCACATTTGATAATGCGAAATGAAGGGGGGTCTGCGGGGAAGAGGAATGAAAGTTTACATATATTTTAATACTCTATTTATTATTTTATTATTTTTATACTCGCATGGTATGTTAGTCACACCACTTTTAATTAATATTTTGTTTTAGTCACTCTTCGGGAATAAACTGAATATGAAGCAAATTTACTTAACAAATCAATAATTTAACTAGTTACTTTTATAATATACATGGATGAGTAATAAAAATTGATAATAATGATGTAAGACATGCATTTAATTTTTTACTCAAGTCAAAATTATATAGTATGTCATATATCCAAGCTAATAAAAATAGTATGAATTATTATTTTTTATGTTAAGAACACAAAAGAAAATAACATTGCAACAAAAGAACTTAGTAATTGTGAAAATTATATATATATTTTTAAATTTTACACTCAATATGAAAGTAATTTAATATTGTATGAGTCAAATTGGCTCACAACCGGGAAAACAGGTGTACCACATTTGATAATGCGAAATGAAGGGGGTCTGCGGGGAAGAGGAATGAAAGTTTACATATATTTTATTACTCTAAACTGAATATGACGCAAATTTACTTAACAAAACAATAATTTAACTAGTTACTGTTACAAAATGCATGTATCAGTAAAAAAATTGATAATAATTGTGTAATACATACATTTAATTTTTTACTCAAGTCAAAATTATATAGTATCTCATATATCCAAGCTAATAAAAGAAGTTTGAATTATTTTTTTATGTTAAGAACACAAAAAATAACATTGCAACAAAATAACTTAATAATTGTGGAAATTATATATTTTTTAAAATTTTACACTCAATATGAAAGTAATTTAATATTGTATGAGTCAAATTAGCTCACAACCGGGAAAACAGGTGTACCACATTTGATAATGCGAAATGAAGGGGGTCTGAGGGGAAGAGGAATGAAAGTTTACGTATATTTTATTACTCTAAACTGAATATGACGCAAATTTACTTAACAAAACAATAATTTAACTAGTTACTGTTACAAAATGTATGTATCAGTAAAAAAAATGATAATAATGCTGTAATACATACATTTAGTTTTTTACTCAAGTGAAAATTATATAGTATCTCATATATCCAAGCTAATAAAAGAAGTTTGAATTATTTTTTATGTTACGAACACAAAAGAAAATAACATTGCAACAAAATAACTTAATAATTGTGGAAATTATATATTTTTTAAAATTTTACACTCAATATGAAAGTAATTTAATATTACACAAAATCAAACTATCTAATATTTTAGAAAGCTATCTAAAATTCCTAATCTAAACTTTTAAAAAGAGTACGTGAAACAAGAATGCATACAGTATTTCGTATTCAGAAACTTTTGGTAAATAGATCTTTCCTTTTTAGATTTTTCCTTTTTAGTTTAAGAAAAATTCATTGGTTTTCTCGTAAAAAAAAGAAATATCTTCGCGTTATTTAACTCACTTCTTTCATAAAGAAGTCATTTTTTTAAGGAGTTGTGATGCATTAAAGATACATTTTACTCTCTTCTTCTCTCCTCCAATATATCTGACAACTTCTTGCATATACATAAGTTAAAAACTTCTCCCACTTCACAATATCGAGATATGGATTAAGCTACTCATTAAGAATTTACACTCGGTTAACTTTAAAAAAACATTCAAGAAAGAAAGGGGAAAAAAGACACCTCAAAAATTCTCCAAACGTTGAGTCCTACCCTGTTAAACTGGAATGTTATATCTGAGAATTGCATGCATTTATGTGCGAGAGAAAATTTCTCCCCTCTCCTGTCGCAACATGGAAAAGTAACTTAAGTTGCCCATTTAGAACTCACGCTCGATTGACATTTCTAAAAAGTTAAGGAATTAAAAGAAAAAAATATCTCCAGAAGATACGCAGAATAAAAAATTGGATTCTTTCATGTTAAAATAGAATTGAATGTCTGCCGTAGGGTTGTGGAAATTAATTTTTCGCTACAGAAAAACTGACGGCGATATTTTAATTTTAATTTCTAGGTAAAACAAAGCAAAAAAATAAAATCAAGTGAAAAAGCCAGAAATCATCTGTACGAAGAAAATAATTCCTTGATTATAATTTTATAAGAGTAAAAGTTTAATGGAATACTGTACCTCACTTTTAAAGTGTTAAATCATGGAAAAAAAATCTCAAAATTTGTATCATGAAGATAAAAAAACTTATTACTTGTACCTCCGTTTTACACCTGGTCGATGACCATTTGCGTAAAAAAAAATTGTTAATTTTCCTGAAACAATAAAGAAATAGGTTTCTGCTTATTATGAACCTGTCAGGATGATTGGTTGGTAAGAAATATGTTTCTGTTTATCATTAATGTGTCCTGATGATTGATTGTTAAGAAAATATGTTTCTGTTTATCATGAACCTGTCATGATGATTGGTTGTTAAGAAAATATGATCCTGTTTATCATGAACCTGTCATGATGATTGGTTGGTAAGAAATATGTTTGTGATTATTATGAACCTGTCATGATGATTGGTTGGTAAGAAAATATGTTTCTGTTTATCATGAACCTGTCATGATGATTGGTTGTTAAGAAAATATGATCCTGTTTATCATGAACCTGTCATGATGATTGGTTGGAAAAAATATATTTCTGGTAATTATGAACCTGTCATGATGATTGGTTGTTAAGAAAATATGTTTCTGTTTATCATGAACCTGTCATGATGATTGGTTGTTAAGAAAATATGTTTCTGATTATTATGAACCTGTCATGATGATTGGTTGGTAAGAAATATATTTCTGTTTATCATGAACCTGTCATGATAATTAGTTGTTATGAAAATATTTTTCTGCTTATCATGAACCTGTCATGATGCTTGATTGTTAAGAAAATGTGTTTCTATTTATCATGAATCTGTCATGATGATTAATTAGTTGTTAAGAAAATACATTTCTGTTTTTCATGAACCTGTCATGATTATTGGTTGTTAAAAAAATATGTTTCTGTATTTTATGAACCTGTCATGATGATTGGTTGATAATAAAATATGTTTCTGTTTATCATGAACCAGTCAGGATGATTGGTTAGTAAGAAATTATGTTTAGGTTTATCATGAACCTGTCAAGATGATTGGTTGGTAAGAAAATAGGTTTCTGTTTATCATGAACCTGTCATGATAATTGGTTGATAAGAATATATGTTTCTGCTCACCATGAACCTATCATGATAATTGTTTGGTAAGAAAATAAGTTTCGATTTATCATGAACCAGTCAGGATGATTAGTTGGTAAGAAATTATGCTAAGGTTTGAGGAATGAACCTGTCAGGATGATTGATTGGTTAGAAAATATATGTTTCTGTTTATCATGAAGTTGTCATAATGATTGGTTGTTAAGAAACTATGTTCTGTTTCTTCATTATATATTAGTTAAACGATTTTAATTTTCTTTCATATAATTAAATGTTGCTAGAATCATAGGTATTGTTTTAATATTTTAGAATCCAATTCAAAGCATACTCCTGAAAGTAAAGTATGTTTAAACAGATCATGAAATTAAAATTAACAAAACTGTTATTTATACTTAAAACATTTCGAAGCATTAATGCTTGTGTTCAAAACATTCTTTGATCTAAATTATCTGAGCTAACACCTTAATTACAGTATTTATATGCGTATTTGAATAAGGGTATAAAGTTTGTTATCTGTTAATTTTAACTGCATTTTTTTTTGGGGGGGGGTGAGAGTTCCACATACTTTTAATCAAAAAGGATCTTCGAGCAAAATGAACGATTATGCTTCGAAGCGTCTGAAGCTTAATAATTATATGTATTCCGACTTGTAGCTTGGCCGCAAATTACATGCATGCAAGGAAATTAGTGGAGTTAATGGAGTCTGAAAGATTGTTGAATTTAGCATTCACACCACATTCCTCATAATTAATCTGTACAAATGGAAACGAACTTAATTCCTAATATTAAAATACAGAAAAATTTCCAACATCCATTTAAACGGAGAAGGATTCTTCGAAATGACAAATTTTGACCAAAAATAGGAAAAGAATTTTTCTTCTGCTGAAAAAATCATGATATATGTATGCTTCGTAAATATATTGAATAAAATAATTATTTTGCCACACTGTAATTTTGTTTGTATATACGATCATTTTATTCTTTTAACCCTCTACCTGTCCTGTCCATCCAATATGATAAACATATAATCCTCTATACGTTCGAATATCGCACGTGACACACAATGAAATTAATTTCAAAAAGGAAAATGTTGCAGCGTCTTAAATGTATTAATCTTTTTCAGTTAGACACATGAAATTTTAAACTTTATTTGTAATTTACAACATTTAATTATTACCTCATACGTAAACACCCTGAGAGTTAAAATATCTTTTTCTAGTTAACGATATTTTTATTGAATTAGTCATTTCAAAATATTTCAGGCACTTTACTTTTAAGCTTTATTTGTAACGTACATCATTTAATTATTCTCCCATACGTAAACAGCCAGAGGTTTAAAATATCTTTTTCTAGTTAACGATTTTTTTATTGAATTAGTCATTTCAAAATATTTCAGGCACTTTACTTTTAAGCTTTATTTGTAACGTACATCATTTAATTATTCTCCCATACGTAAACAGCCAGAGGTTTAAAATATCTTTTTCTAGTTAACGATTTTTTTATTGAATTAGTCATTTCAAAATATTTGAGGCACTTTACTTTTAAGCTTTATCTGTAACGTACGTCATTTAATTATTCTCTCATACGTAAACAGCCGGAGGTTTAAAATATCTTTTTCTAGTTAACGATTTTTTTATTGAATTAGTCATTTCAAAATATTTGAGGCACTTTACTTTTAAGCTTTATTTGTAATGTTCATCATTTAATTATTCTCCCATACGCAAACAGCCGAAGGGTTAAAATATCTTTCTCTATCTAACGATTTTTTTATTGACTTTGTCATTTCAAAATATTTTAGGCACTTTACTTTTAAGCTTTATTTGTAACGTACATCATTTAATTATTCTCCCATACGCAAACAGCCGGACGGTTAAAATATCTTTCTCTAGCTAACGATTTTTTTATTGACTTCATTTCAAAATATTTCAGGCACTTTACATTTAAACTTTATTTGTAACGTACATCATTTAATTATTTTCTCATAAGTAAAAAGACGGAGGTTAAAATATCTTTTCCTAGCTATGATTTCTTTTATTGAATTAGTCATTTCAAAATATTTTTTTTATTTAATTAGTCATTTCAAAATATTTCAGGCAATTTACTTTTAAGATTTATTTGTAACATACATAATTTAATTATTCTCTCATACGTAAACAGCCAGAAAGGTCAAAATATCTTTTTCTAGCTGACGATTTTTTTATTGAATTATTCATTTCAAAGTATTTCAAGCACTTTACTTTTAAGCTTTATTTGTAACGTACATCATTTAATTATTCTCCCATACGCAAACAGTCGGAGGATTAAAATATCTTTCTCTAGCTAACGATTTTTTTTATTGACTTCGTCATTTCATAATATTTCATGCCATTTACTTTTAAGCTTTATTTATAACGTACATAATTTAATTAGTCTCTCATACATAAACAGCAGGAGTGTCAAAATATCTTTTTCTAGCTAACGATATTTTTATTGAATTAGTCATTTCAAAATATTTCAGGCACTTTACTTTTAAGATTTATTTGTAACGTACATCATTTAATTATACTCTCTTACGTAAACAGCCGGATGTTTAAAATATCTTTTTTAGCTAACGATTTTTTTATTGTATTAGTCACTTCAAAATATTACAGGCACTTTATTTTTAAGCTTTATTTGTAACTTACATCATTTAATTATTATCTCATACGTAAACAGCCGGAGGGTTAAAATATCTTTTTTTAGCTAACGATTTTTTTTTTATTGTATTAGTCACTTCAAAACATTACAGGCACTTTACTTTTAGGCTTTATTTGTAACGTATATCATTTAATTATTCTCTCATACTTAAACAGCCGGATGTTTATAATATCTTTTTTCTAGCTTACGATTTTTTTTTATTGAATTAGTCATTTCAAAATATTTTAAGCACTTTAAATTTATAAATTTTATATTCAAAATTTAGTGATTGTATATGAATTTGCTTGTCAATAAACTATGTATGATTTTGAAAATGTTAAATATTTTCTCATGTTACATACGATTAAATACTGTAAAACTACGAAAATAGTTGATAAATCATTGTATAATATTCAATAATTGTCTTACAAATAATTATTATTGTAAATGAAAATCGATATGCATTTTACTTCGTGCACATATTCTAATGATAAGTGGAAATACACAATAATAGAAATAGATTAATATACCGTAGAGTAGGAAATATTTTACAGATATATTGCTGGACTAATAACATTTTATTAATCAGTTTCGTTTTTTAATCAGTACTAATTTACGGACAGATTTTTGTATCTTATATTTCATCTAACAACAGTACATATTCCCATTTTAAAATATCATTAAACGTCAAAATGTTTAAACATTAAAACTCAACGTGATTTGTTATTTGTTTACTTTTAAAGTAGACGTCATGCGTGTATATGTAACTGCAGTTTGAGTTACGCAGACCTAGTTTATGCATAGTGATCACTTGCAAATATTCCAAACTCATTGGTGAATTTACGACGTAGTTAGAAAATTGCCCCATTTAAAGTTTACTTCGGAATGCATTAATTCATGTTTAACTGTTAAACTCTTCGCATCGCAATTTCTGTGCCGTTTCGCTCTTCCCTGCTTAACTTAAACTACATTAATTTATAAACTGAAATAAAAGTGATTTATACAGCTGAAGAGTCAAAAGGAATCATTACAAGATGTTAGATTTTCAGTGTAAATATATAAAATCCTTTTTGAAAGTTGTAAATAATTTCTCATCGGTTTTACAAGGTTTTACTTTAGTAATATACGAAATACCCACATTTTCCTGTTACTGAGAGATATTGTTTGAAATACAGCTCGACAGAATTCCAATATATTTTTTAATTATCAGAATTTATACTTAGACTTTTTTTAAATAAGTTACCAGTATTAATAAATACAAAAGTATGAATATACATTCAAGGTGGGCCATCTCGTTATGACCACCTGTCAATAACTAGTTGGTCCACCTTTAACGCGCAACACAGCTTCATGTCCTGGGTAGATGGCCGGAGACAGATTGTACCACATGTTTAAGCAACGTTACGCAAATCCGAGATATTGCGAATGGGTGGTTTTTGAGCTCTGAGCTACCATCTCATGACATCCCAAATGTGTTCTATCAGATTGAGATCCGGTGAGTTAGGTGGCTAGGGCATTAACTGGAATTTGGCATCATGTTCCTGGAACCACTCCAACACAATTTTAGCCTCGTGACATGGGGCGTTGTCCTGTCGGAACATTCCATTTCCAGCTGGAAAAACAGATGCCATGTAAAGTTGCAACTGGTCCGCAATGATGTTCAGATACCCTGTAGCATTCATGGTCTGCTCTACCACAAACACGATTTTTCTTTGACAGCGTGAGGACGTCCAACACCATGTCGTCTACTGCTGGTTTCACCGTCATTCATCCACTTTACATAAGTACCAACAACTGTAGATCGCGAACAACCCACGAGTCGTGCAGTTTCGGAAATACTTGTTCCGAGCCTTCGAGCCATTACAATCTGCCCTCTAACAAAATCACTTAGATCCACAGCCTTCCCCTTACACACAGAAGTAAGTGAAAGAATGATTCTTCAGACTCTCCAGCAGTTAAATACCACGTGCCTTCCACGTCATCCAGGCGAGTTCATTGCAAAATGTAGGGGTGGTTATAATGTTTTAGTTCTTCAGTGTATTTGGGTCATGCGCAGTGAAAAAATATTTCTCTTTTAAACTCTTATCTTGTCGTCCATTGAATTCAGTTTTATTTATATCTTCTCATTGTATTTTCCTTGCAAAACCGTTTCTTTTCTGAAAATTTCGAAATTCGATGATATAACCTTTGAGAATTATGAGAAAAAAATCTTGTAAAAAAATTTAAAGTGTTTTAAAAAATGTTTATAAGTTACTTAATATACGAGGCGCATCCAGAAAGTAAGTTTTCTTACTTAGAATAAAAAAAGAACTCACACTTTCAGGGACATATTTATTGGCAACTAGTACAGCACTATTTCAGCTATTTTTCAACATAGCCACCACCAGAATTGAGATACTTGTAGTATTGTGGGATCAACTTTTGTATACCTCTGTCTTAGAACTTTGCAGTCTGTGAATGGAACCAGCCTTCATATCCCAGAACACCGTGCATCTGCGTCTGTTTGAATTTGGTCCTGACCGAAGATCCACTATGACACCAATACATTGACTGCTGCTTGGTTTCCGGGATTAAGTGCGAAATCCAAGTCTAGTTGCAAGTGATGATCCTGTCGAGGAACTCGTCGCCGTCATCGTGATGCCGTAGCAGAAATGTCAGTGATGCTCCTAAGTGTTGAATTTTGTGTTCGGATGTCAGTTTCGGCTTATAAGCTTGACAGAGCTAACAATGAATTTCAATTGGCGCAATGCTTTGTGCAATCAAGATCACCGACCAAACCTTGCTGGAGGCGGGAGAAGGAATTAGAGTTTTCATTTCAGACCACTGCTACCACGCTACTATCACTAGTCGGGATCTGTCCAGCTGACATATGATTGATACATCATAGATCTGTTATGCATGCGCAATTGGCACGGCTAATTACATTTACTTTAAAGGGGAAAATGTAGAATAACTTACTTTCTGGATGCTCGCGTATAAGTTGTTAATAAGATTTCACATATAAGTTGTATCATAAATTCATGTAAACATTATCAAAATCAGATAAATGTTATGCAATATCTGAATATGCATTTTCCAGCTAAATTGGATGAAATGTAAAGAAAAATATTTTTTACAATATGTGGATGGTCCATAAATATATGTCCCTTTAAAAGTCTATGAAACTTCACTGAAAAGTTTGGGTTAAAATATGTTACTCATATGAACAAAGTTAGATAATATCAATGTGTTTGTATAGGACTTTATATTCATAAAAATATGTTGGCTCTTTTGTCTGTGTGTGCTTGTATATATGTATACACGAATTTAAAAAAATGATTTATAAGATTTGAAGTTTACTGACGAGTGTTAATATTTGTATACAATTTCCTTTTGTTATGAATAACTTTGTCTTTGAAAGTTTGAAAAAATATTAGCTTCTAATTTTGATATATTTAATCAAAGGGTGTCTAATATTTAAAAACAAGATGAATTCTTTCACATATTTATGCAACTTATTTGGTTTAATATCCAAAAAATAAATATTATTTTAAATTATGCCTATTTATTATAAACACTTGTGCTTTATTGTTCAGCACGTCGATGGGCATCAACCTTCTCATTTCGTGTAAGGGAGTAGCTTAAAAATGTTGGATGTCTTTGTTATAGTGTTTATAATTAAAACTATTTTATATAGCATTATTCTGTTATAATCCTAACAAACACTGAGTCGTTTTAATGCAGTCATTCTTGAAAGAACAAGCGCCTGAACCTCCTTTTGTTTGTTCCTTTATTAACACGCTTAATATCCTAAATAAAAGAATCGTAGTACAAGAATGATAAAAATAAAATTGTGAAAGAGAAAGCCAAATTTCTCTTGTAAACAGTATTTTTCTCAAAACTGAACTTCTCATTTACATGTGAACGCAACAGATCTGGCTTGGGAATTCAAGATAAAAATGGATTACATTACATTATCTCAAAATTTACAACATCGAATTTCCTTCTTTAAAATTTGCACGTCGTTGCAGCTACCGTGTCACAACGGGTTAAAAGCAATGTTAATATGTTTGGAGATCGCCTTTTTAATATAAACTTAACGAAGAATGAAGTAGAAAAATTGCTTTCAAATAAAGGGATAAAAAAGACGAAATGTTCTCAAACAATTAAAATAGATAATGAGATTTTCTTTTCTTTCTCCTATATTTAAACAAACATTATATAATACACTGCAATTACATATTTGCATCGGCTATTTTCCTTAAAAAACATTCTTATAAATTTTGGGGATGTATTTCAACATGTGTGTTTAAACTGATATAATTATTTTTTGTTATTTAAACTGAGATAATTATTTTTTGGTATTTAAACTGAGATAATTATTTTTTGTTATTTAAACTGAGATAATTATTTTTTGTTATTTAAACTGAAATAATTATTTTTTGTTATGTAAACTGAGATAATTATTTTTTGTTATGTAAACTGAGATAATTATTTTTTGTTATTTAAACTGAGATAATTATTTTTTGTTATGTAAACTGAGATAATTATTTTTTGTTATGTAAACTAAGATAATTATTTTTTGTTATTTAAACTGAGATAGTTATTTTTTGTTATGTAAACTGAGATAGTTATTTTTTGTTATGTAAACTGAGATAATTATTTTTTGTTATTTAAACTGAGATAATTATTTTTTGTTATTTAAACTAAGATAATTATTTTTTTGTTATTTAAACTGAGACAATCATTTTTTGTTATTTAAACTGAGATAATTATTTTTTGTTATTTAAACTGAGATATTTTTTTGTTATTAAATAATTATTTTTTGTTATTTAAACTGAGATAATTATTTTTTGTTATTTAAACTGATATAATTATTTTTTGTTATTTAAACTGAGATAATTATTTTTTGTTATTTAAACTGAGATAATTATTTTTTGTTATTTAAACTGAGATAATTATTTTTTGTTATTTAAACTGAGATAATTATTTTTTGTTATTTAAACTGAGATAATTATTTTTTGTTATTTAAACTGAGATAATTATTTTTTGTTATTTAAACTGAGATAATTATTTTTTGTTATTTAAACTGAGATAGTTATTTTTTGTTATTTAAACTGAGATAATTATTTTTTGTAATTAATACATGTTACTGAAAATACTTGAAGTTATAAAATCCTTGAGCTTTTAAAATTTCTGTCTTTATTGAGAATGTTTGCGTAACATTGTCGTACACTTTTACTAGACAAAAGAGCCTGAAAGAATGTACAAAATTTAACAGCTGTTATTGGCAAACGATGGCCGAATGGTTACGATGCTGACCTTTGGAACCGAAGTTCGTGGATTCGAATCCCAACGTGGCATGGTTGCTCGTAGCCATTCCACGGGGTCGCAAAATGCAAAAATGAAATAAACATCTTACATTTCAAATTGGAAAACTTTCTCTTATTTATCTGACAACTAATTCTGAATACAATAGACGAATTTCTACAGTCCTTCACTGCTCTCAAATTATTACCGAATTAGTTCTTGCATTTCGAACGAAAGTAAGTGAACTTCTCCGGCAACAGAGTAACGCAGCGACTGGGGAACAATTTCGTTCAGGTCGGCGGACGAATATATCACCGATGTGATTAAGGTTATGGTTTTCGTTGATTCCCCCCGCTCGAAGTACCGCTTTGAAAATTTTTAATTAAACATTTCATCACTTAAGGCGTTAAAGCTTTAAAAATGTAATAGAGATCTACATTATGCATATAAATGCCCCGTCTAAAACCTCATTCTTTGCATGTTTGGGGAAGAGGGAAAGACAGTCCCCACTCTTTAATAAGTGGAGGCAACTCCATAATTTTAAACAGCGCAGGGAGAAGTACATTAACATGGAATATTTTAAGAGATTCATTTTCTTTTCTCATTACATTCTAATGAGAATTAGGAAATTTTCTAGTAGTACTAGAGTGAATCTATGCCAAGTAAGGGAGAAATTTTTCAGGGGGCATTTCATCAGAAAGAGAGAGGTCGAACGGTTTTAAGATAAATGAATTTTATGATGAAGGAATTGTTTGTATTTAATGATAATTAAAATACTAGTATAAGTCCGAAATGTCCCGATTAAAAATTAGAGGTTTAACCTTAAAACAACGTATAGGAGACGTTGATCGTACTGTTGTGCCTAAAATTAGAACCTCGTATTTACAGTTGTGAGCAGTGGAAAAAATCCGGCTTAACTCATCCACCGGCCACCCTCCCCACCTTTTTCCCTTTCAAAACAGTCACCCAGACGGAACTTACCGTACCATACTAGAGTTGCCAGTTTAAAAGTTGTCAGGCTACTTTTAAATTATTTTCCCTGCAAGGTAAAGGAGTTCCTTTCCTCAAAATTAGTTTCTTTCATTTATTATCGCTTTGCAATATTTTTTTTCCTCAAAAGTGTGCGATACGAGTTATACGAGTGCGAACGAGAAGGGGTCGACAGGTCCGTTTTCAAACAGGAATTCGCTGTCGAACCCCCGTCGACGCGTCCGTTCAGTGGGTTAAACCCGGGAAAAAAAACAGGGTTTTTTGAGAAGGGAATTTTGAAAATTTCCAAAACATGGGAATTTTGAAGTATTTTGAAGTCGGCATATTTCAGTAGGCTCAAATTGTTCGCATATACACCTAAATAAGACAATTTATTATTACTATTATCTTTTATTAACTGTCAAATTTCTCTGTCCAAATGCTTTAAAAGGATATTTATAGTTTTTTGTCAAAAACATTTCTTGGGCAGTAAAAAAAACTCCACCCAAAACATTTGCGTGTGCACAGCGTACGCGGTATAGCCTTTCGGTCCGGGAGACCTTTTGAAAATTTCATTTTGGCCCGAGCTTAAAAGTATTTGCCCACCCCTGGTTTAAACAAATTGAGCTAATTGAATTTAAACAAACATTCGCATGCTAATATATATTTTTCTTTCCATTTACCATAAAATTATTTCATTTGTAGGAAGCTAAATTCAGTGTCATGGTTTACACCTATACCAGATCAAGCGTCTCATTCAAAAATTCAACAGTCATTCGCATGCTAAAATGTATTTTTCCGTTCTTGTTTTAGTTGTATTTGTTTCATCAACAGGAACAAATTTCGGTAGCTCATTTTTGAAGCCAAATAGGACTACATGGTTTACATCAATTCCAGATCATGCAACATTCACTTCTAATACATACATCCTTTACACATTTCGTCACACAATATCTTAATACAGTTAGCCCTAAAAATGAATTTTCATTAAGTGTTGTGTATATGAGATCTTTGCCCCATCTATCCATACCTCAAGATTATATACTACTTTGTCCTTAAGATACATTTCAAAATTTGTCGTATTGGTTTCGTGCCACAAAAAATTATGGAAAAGAAATTTAATGACATGTGAAATGTTAAAATTTAAAAAAACATTTAACTGCGGGTACTTAGTTTCTAACCTAATAATACTCCTTTTTCTTTGAGCTACATTGCAAAGTTAATCTTACTGCTTTTGTGGCACAAATGATCATAACAAATTATGTAAAAATATATTAAAAGACATGTGGAATGTTAAAATTTAAAAAGAGTTTGGGAACTTAGTTGCCAACCTAATATATACTTCTCTGTCTTTAAATTACATTTCAAAATTTCTCTTATTGTTTTAGTGTAATAAATGAACATAAAAATATGCAAAAAACATTTAATGTTTTGTGAAATAATATAATAAAGGCAGGAACTTAGTTACCAACCTAATATATACTTTGTCTTTAAATTACATTTCAAAATTTCTCTTATTGTTTTAGTGTAATAAATAAACATAAAAAATATGTAAAAAGCATTTAATGACATGTGAAAAGTTAAAAAAAAGGCAGGAACTTAGTTGCCAAATTAAAATATACTTCTTTGTCTTTAAATTACATTTTAAATTTTCTCTTGTGGTTTCCGTGCAATAAATGAACATAAAAATATGCAAAAAACATTTAATGACTTGTGAAATGTTAAAAAAAGGCAGGAACTTAGTTGCCAACCTAATATATACTTCTTTGTCTTTAAATTAGATATTAAAATTTTTCTTCTTGTTTTCGTGTAAGAAATGATCATAAAAATATGCAAAAAAACATTTAATGACATGTGAAATGCTAAAAAAAAGGCAGGAACTAAGTTGCCAAATTAAAATATACTTCTTTGTCTTTAAATTATATTTTAAAATTTCTCTTGTTTTCGTGTAATAAATGAACATAAAAATATGCAAAAAACATTTAATGTTTTGTGAAAGGTTAAAAAAAAGGCAGGAACTTAGTTACCAACCTAATATATACTTCTTTGTCTTTAAATTACATTTCAAAATTTCTCTTGTTGTTTTAGTGTAATAAATAAACATAAAAAATTATGTAAAAAGCATTTAATGACATGTGAAAAGTTAAAAAAAAAGGCAGGAACTTAGTTGCTAAATTAAAATATACTTTTGTCTTTAAATTACATTTTAAAATTTCTCTTATTCTTTTAGTGTAATAAATAAACATAAAAAATATGTAAAAAGCATTTAATAACTTGTAAAATGTTAAAAAAATGGCAGGAACTTAGTTACCAACCTAATATATACTTCTTTGTCTTTAAATTACATTTCAAAATTTCTCTTATTGTTTTAGTGTAATAAATAAACATAAAAAATTATGTAAAAAGCATTTAATGACATGTGAAAAGTTAAAAAAAAAGGCAGGAACTTAGTTGCCAAATTAAAATATACTTCTTTGTCTTTAAATTACATTTTAAAATTTCTCTTGTTGTTTTCGTGTAATAAATGAACATAAAAATATGCAAAA
>CM063507.1:77048847-77078847 GCA_032207245.1 Pardosa pseudoannulata | reverse complement strand
TGACCCTTTTGGTGTTGCTACCTAAGCAATATTTCTATGTCTATTTCAGCGTCAGCGTCTTCATTCTGCATAATTCCGCTCGAGGATGTTTCTCTCTCCTATTACGTAATCGTTAATGAGTTCTAACTATTTTTAATTATAACTCCCTTAATTCTTAACACTAATTCTTAACCCCCCCACACACATACATACATACATACATACACACATATATTATATATATATATATATTATATATATATATATATATATATATATATATATATATATATATATATGTGTGTGTGTGTGTGTGTGTGTGTGTGTGTGTGTGTGTGTATGTATCATACAAAATAAAAAAAAAGTTGTATGATATTATGGGAGTACAGGGTATTCATGTAGTGTCCAAATCACCTGATTTCAAACATGAAAAGCGATCAGTAGCTTTTATTGAAAATTGTATGCCCTACAATATAATCTTTTGCTAGAAAAGTACTAATGTGACCAATAATACTAATTAAAACCGATTCCGAACAATTACGAACATCCATAGTAGCAGTGGGATTGGACACCTTGAACTTCGGGACTGAAATCCACATGTGCAGATAGTATCACGTAACGTTTAAGAATTAATCACATTTTACTACAGCATTTTAAAATTATATACTTATATGGTATTAATATATCAAGATATCTCTTTAAAAAATGCTATAAATTGTTAAGTATATATCAATTGAATAATTCTAAACCCGTTCTCTACTGCATTTAGTTTGGATTATTTCTTTTCCGTTTGGTCAAGTATGGCGTCAGAAAAGGAACCTGGTATCTTGAATTCGTCTTATACATAAGTCTCTCACCTGACACGAAATTTTAGTGAAGTAATTAGAAAAAAAATTTTGTCAGACTCCTTGATGAAAAACTCTTGAGATGAATTCCGGGAGGCAGTTTTGATAGTTCCTAAATCACCGAATCCTCTTCTCCCAATTTTGAAAAATCACATATTCTTCATTTTCCCAACCACCCCGTTCTCAACCCGTCACCCTACTTCCCTCCATCGAATGACACGACAAACGATTTTAATGTTTTCCGACTTTGTAAAAACAGTGACTGCCTCTCGTATCTTGTTACGGAGGAAGTGTTTGAAAACAATAAGTTAATTAACGAGGAAGTGACACCCCGTGTTGTGACGCGTTGCTAGAGGCGACATTCATTAACTCCCCTTCTCCATACCACGGAGGAATAGTTCATAAATCTTAAAGATCATCCCCCCTGAACTACGTTTGGATGGATACGGAAGCGAAATTTCTACAGAGTGGAGAACAGAGGGGTGATCAACAGAAGTTACCATGTAGCGAGTTGATTGTGTTATGGAATTATGGAAATGCGGTTAATAAAGATCAAAAGAAGAGGGAGTCATAATGAGGTATTAATTGTGCGGGTTCATCAAAGTCTGATATTTTCCACGTCTAAAGAATGAAATGCCTAAGAATGTAAGGTTGACGGCCTTGGTAGCAAAACAACGTCTTAAAGTGTTAAGTGACTGGAGAATTTCTTTGACTTACAAGGATTTTTTCTCGATTATCAGAGATACGAAACATTTATTCTCAGTGTAATTTTTATTTATGTTTTAAGAAGGTAGAGCTCATGAAAATCAAATTCTGCAGTGAGAAATATTATATAAATTAATGAAAACTTAAAAATGAATTGTAATTCTAAATAAAATTTAACTCCTATTTTGACTGGCCGAACGATGGCCGACTGGTTAAGGTGCTGGCCTTCGATACCAGAGTTCGTGGGTTCGAATCCCACTATGGCATGGATGTTCGTAGCTGTTCGGAATTGGCTTTAAGCTGCAGATCCCGGTCTCATTACCCCTCGCTGCAAAAAGGTAAACCGTAGTACTCCAAACAAAAATCAAACCAAACCTATTTTGAATGTATACACACTCTTACTTAAACAGGACTTAAATTTCATTTATAAATATATAAAAGTTTGAAATCTATATAAAACAAATACATTATCAGAAAAGATATAGAAAAAAATACTCGAAAGTTGTCGAGATATAAATGATAGGGAACTTATTTAAAAAATGTCATTAACTTTAGATAAAAATGAAAGTTAATACAATTTTGCAATGCTTGTTCGTAAGCTATTAATATTTTCTTTTTGTAATTACATTCTCTTTATGGCAACCTAAAATATTTCAGATGGATATTGCAAATCTTCAAATAAATGTTAATCATAATAATATCGTTTCACTCATTTAAATCACTATCTAAATTTAGAAATACATTAAACGGATTTTTTAGGTTAATAATCAATTGAAGAGTTTAAAAGTTAGAAAATCCAGATATCGTCTACCTATCCATTTTTACCGCAATTTCAGTTCATTATCTTACCATAACACATTGTGCATCTAAACGCTTAAATAATTTATCTGAAGCTGTTCAGAGAGAACTTATAATTCTAAATAATAATCATAAAGAAAAATTCATTGTAATATGAATAGAAGAATGATATCGGGGAACATAATTAGAAAATTCTAACTATGTAACAGGATTAATAAATCAAAGTGCGAAACATTAGGCTTAAAGAGATTGAAAATTTAGACTAAATTTGGAAATACATTAAACGGAATTTTTAGGTTAATAATCAATTGAAAGTTTAAAAAAGAAAAAATCCAGATATCGTCTACCTATCCATTTTTACCGCAATTTCAGTTCATTACCTTACCATAAACACATTGTGCATCTAAACGCTTAAATTTATTTATCTGAAGCTGTTCATAGAGAACTTATAATTCTAAGTTTATAAAATGATAAAGAAAATTCATTGTAATATGAATAGAAGCATGATATCGGGGGAACATAATTAGAAAATTCTTATTTTTCTATGTATTACAGGGATTAATAAATCAAAAGTACGAAACATTAGACTTAAAGAGATTTAAAAACATCGTTTTCAAAGAGTTATTTAAAAATAGCTTTTTAATTTTCTCATTGCTAGGAAAAATTTCAAATTTTTACACAATATCTTCGAAGAGTTAATTCGAGTATATTAAACATAGTTTATTCCAATACACAAAATGAAAAACACTGAAAAGCGTGTTACACGCTTTTGGTTGTTCACGAATGTTAAAATTCTATTTACAACGGTAAATTTTACCTTTTCTCTTCTTACTATATTTGGCGAGTTTATTTAGACTCGAAATCCTGTTTACATTAGCGATCTGAAAAATTTGGGGGGGGGGATCGTTTAGCCTGACAGGGAATCGACGGAAAAGAATAAAGCAGTGGTAAAAATTTCAATAAAAAATATATTTTTTCCGCGATTTTTTAGGAATCAATGTAGCAAAAATGCTCATCCGCGATTTTCGCGGGCATGTGTTTTTTTCTATTGAAGCTCATTTTTTCATCGTTAACCAGTTAAAATACATACTATTATTTAATAGAATTATATGACTAGATAACTAATTATATTATATTAAAGAGAGTAAGAAATAATTATTGTAGAAATCAAAAACATGTAAAATTAATTTTTTATGTGTAACATCTGAAATTAGTTTTTTCTGAACTTCTTTTTCATTATAAAATTCAAAACAAAAATCAGAAAGTACAAACATTCTCATATTATATAAATATTATAATAATAAATTCTAATATATATATATGTATGTATGTATATAATATATTCATGTATGTATATTATTTATATATTGTAAAAAATTGTCTAAAATGTTCTTTATATATAATATATATTTAATATATGTAATATATAAACATAATTATTATTCCTAATAAATATATATATATATATGAAAATATATATGTATATACTATGTACTATATATGTATGTTAACATGTATTTATATTACGAATATGTAAATTATATATATGTGTGTTATTATATATATTTATATATATTTATTTATATATAAAATTATATATATTCATTATATCTGAAAAATATATATATATTTATATACTTAAAAATGCAAAAAATAGAATAAAGCGATCTTTTTCAGATAATTAAAGTATAACTTTTTTGTTGTTGTTGTTCGGAATGGACACGAGATTAGCTGTGGTGAAGTATAAAAGGAAAGTCATTTTTGTAAAAATCCCTCTTAAGAAGCAAAATTTGCATTTTTCTTTCTCGTACTTCATTTTTCTTTTACTCTGATCCATGTAAGTTTTTAAAAATGCACGAAATTTTTCTAGACAATACATAGCCAAATGTGGTCTCATCACTTGTTATTCCGTTGCAGGAATAATAAACGTTTTCGATAAATGGCTGAAATAAATATGTCACACAATACTTATAAGACTAAGTTTAACCCTAAATAACGTGACACCTACAAAAACACACACAAAAAAGTACTTCGACGCTATCGTAAGTACAACATTAATCGGCTATCGATTGTAAATTATATCTTGAGGTGGCTTAGCCGGACGCCATTTATAAGGTTCCTAACACTAAGGGCAGAATAAACTAATGTTAATAAGTGAAATAAAGTAGTTAATGGAATTCAAAGTATGTCTCCGTCATCGACATTATATACATGTTTCTCTCTCTGTTTGTGTCTATATATGCATATATTTTAGTCCAATAAATATATTTAACCCTCTAAGCGGTTCTCACGTACAATTCCGCCAAACCGATGATGTCTTCAAAGCGGTTGTCACGCACAATTTTCGACCTTCAAAAACGTTCCGAAAATGGATGTAATGTACATTTCTGCCAGTGTTTGAGGTAGGAGGGTCAGGTCGATTGTTTAGAAACTGCATCCCTGTTTGACTGACATTTATTGAGGGATGCACTCCAACTCCCTGAGGCACAAAGACGCTGATAGCTTTTCATGGCTTTGTAAATCTCTATTTCGAAGTATTTCGTTTGCAGTAACAGATGTATCTCTAATTGCACCACTTAAATATCTTTGATAAATTTCGTAAAAAATATAAATAAGTCTCTCAAAGAATATTTTTGTTTGTACTTTTAGAATCCATTATTTCTAAAGGGATGATCTTCGAGACTTGGCGAGCTTTATCTGTATTAAAAATTAACAGTCTATAATACCTATTTATATATCTATTTATAACCTTAAGTAACGGGACATTAACGAGGGTGGGTTTCCCGTGTTCCATTCTAGTCGACAAAGGGTGAAGGAAAAAATCATGGAACGCTTTGGCCATTGACACAATGAACCTTTAGCGTATTTTTTGGAGACATTTTTAATCGGTGTGTTCCACTAGGAGGGTTAATATAACTATAATTACATTCTGTGGTATTTTTCAGCTACTTCATACATAAAAGGCAAAACTTTACACAAATATATGGGGTGAGTATGCAATAGTCTCGCCTATTACACATGAAATTAGCCGCTGTTATTACTGTTCCCAGGTCTGACAGGGCAATAGGTGAACCTAAGTGATTTTCAGCCTGGGCTTCATTAAAAAATTCTAAGCACAACTTTGTGGACTTTTAAATTTATTGAGGCTAAAAATGAGCATCTTTACAAGACAAGAGCGTAGCGTCAAATGCTCACGAATACACACTTCTTTCTCAAATATCGAACCCAACAGTAAATGAACAAGTGAATGTTTTCCCAAGAAGTAAGATATTACTCGGAGTTTTAATTGGGAATCAGGAATAAATTTCGATTATTTAAATCAGATCGAAAACCACATAGGGAGCTATTTAGTTATTGGAGGTGTAAAACCATTGTCCTGCGACAACTGAAAAATGTGGCCAATGGACAGAAAATGATCATTTACATTGTTAGTTTTGGGAGACGGGCAAAAAGAATGAAATCGGTGATTTAAACTCCTTTAATTATGACATTCTGTGACCGGAACATTTGGTATTATAAAAGGTAAGAGAGAATTTTAAATTGATATTTAAGTTTTAATAATTTAGATATATTACACACATACACACATATATATATATATATATATATATATATATATATATATATATATATATATATATATATATATATATGTCGGGATCCCAGTAAACATACTAGAGTCCTGACATCAGCTTCCTATTTTTATTTAAATTCCCCCACACTCTACTCAACAATGGCGTCTCATCTTGTCGCCCAACTGAACACAAAGGCAGTTTTTACTGCTTCGAGGAGCCACAGGTCTGCCTATAGTAATTGCTTATCTCTCTCTACCCATATCACTGCGCATGAGCCGTACTTATGTGACTAATAACGTGAGGCGCGTTACTCCCATTAAAAGAATCCCTAATTAAATCTCTTAAATTACTCTATATTTTAAATCCTGACATATATATATATATATATATATATATATATATATATATATATATGGGGTCTGGGGATGAACAGAATGCAACAGATTTTTTAAACACTTTTTTTGGAGCACATGTTCTGTTTAGTTTGGTTTGGACGGCTACGATCATCATTTTTGCAACACGAGAGCTAATGAAACCGGTACCTACTGATTAAAGCCGATTCGGAACAGCTACGAATATCCTTCAGTGGGATTCGAACCCATGAACTTCGATATTTAAAATATTTTAGTGTAAAATATTGACTACGGTTTCGTTTCTGATAGGAATTTGTTTTATAAAAATACCTTTAGAAAATAAATTTTTTTTCAAACTATCTTTACAGACCTGGAAAGGGGGTTATTTTATACTTGAAAAAGAATAGAATGAATATTGACTTTTAATTATTAAATTATTTTAGTTCTGGAAACTTGTAAAGTACGTAGTACTTCCGGTACCGTTTATAGCACTGGTTTAGAAAAAAATATGGAAGGATGCTAAGTTCTACAGTAAGTAAAGATGAAAGAGATGTTGAAACATAGCTGAAGATATACGTAATTATTTTGTTTGGTTTGGAGCGTTACATTCTACTCTTCATCAAAAAATTGCTAATGAGACTAGAACCTACATCTTAAAGTCGATTCCGAACTGCTAAGAATATCCGTACTACAGTGAAAAGTGAGAATTCCGATAGCTTAGATCAGCGCTCTAACAATTGGTCCATCGTCAGACCCTATTTCTTTGAAAAGATACACACGATAATATTTTACTTCAGTTACTACAATATTTCAATACTTTTTCATCAATTTCATAAATATATTACATATATTTTCCATTATTTTTTTAATAATCTTCTTTTGATACTTGGACCTTACATATTGTCTCTCATTCTAAATAAAAATCTGTATTTATTTATTTACAGTATTTAACTTTTGTTGAAATTTTCAACTTTAATCATCTTGTTACTTAGAGGCAAAATATTTTGTCTTATTTCATCGTTATGTTTTGCAAAAACTTTAAAAAAGCGTGAAACCTTAATTGAAATTTTGGACTCTTAAAGAGTTCCATTTATTTAATTTAATTTTAAATTATCACCATAAGTTATTATATTCTCAGTAATTCTCAATATAATTTCTCAGTAATAAACATCTCTCAAATTTCACAAATATATATGTTACGAAGCATTTATAATTGTGCATATATATCTCACTACGTGTTTTCATGCACTCAGTTGTATCTCTAATTTACATTGATCGCTAACGAAGAGCATATTCTTTTTTGTAGATTAGTGTTGAGGCAGATTATGCAGGGAGAGTAATTAATGATAATTTCGCCACCAATAAACATTAGCATAACAAGTGACGCAGATGGACTCATTAAACGAAATATTATTCAACTTCTCACAAACAAACTAATTGCGTAGTTCAGAATAAATTATCGGTAAATTAGAAAGCCACTATTTACACCAATTTCTATTTTATTATTTATTTTTATATCTCTGATTACAATATGAAATATAAAGAAACTGAGAGCATCCTCAAATTAACCAATTTATGTCCGACCCCTCAAATGTTGATCCAACTTAGATTAAAACCATACGGCATCTGTAACATCTAACATTATTTAAAAATTCATATTAACATTAATAAGTCTTGCATTTATTACAACTATCTGAAAGGCTCAGTAATAATTAAATTGCAGACAACCCTATTAATATTCGGCTTCTATCTTTAACTATAAGCATTCAAATCAACAATAGATCATTGAAGTTTAAACAATAACTTCAACGTTATGGATCACAGTGAACTGTGTTTTCTAACGTGTGCAGTCAAACTATACTAGCTATTATCTGCGGGCTTCTTTTATAGTTTATACGACAGCCTTTACAAAGTATTCATAGTGTAAAATATTCTATTTTTCCCCGCCAAAATCTAGCCGTTACTCCGGGAATGTTGGGTGCGTCTTTTGCAGCAATGTACTTCACCATTCCGAAAAGTTAGGAAATCCTTACTCTACCCCCTTCTGAGTATAGCGAAGTTATGCGCCTAACTAGAGAGAGGCTAGCGGAATGGCCAGAAAGGCTTTGACAGAGGAGGTTATTCTCGGACGGTTCGAAGTTTGTGACCCTGCGTTCGAAGAGAACGTTGTTTAATTTTCTCGAAGTATGCTCGCGTGTAGCTGAACGGAGTTGTGAATGCTTATATCAATAATGCCCCTTGTCTATAAATATAAATACTGAAGTAAAATGCACATAGCTGTGAGCACAGAAATAAAAATCAGAAAAATTAAGAAGATTGTCTCTGCTTTCTTACTATTTCACAATAGAAATGTGTCGCCAAATCGGAGATAAAAACGCCAAGCATGGCAAAAAAGCAATACAACAACTTTTATGGTTGCCAAAAGAAAATTTTATCTGTGCTTGTAAGTTTACGAAGCCCGTGTATTTTCCAAGAGTACTAAAACAGTCTTAGAATGCATACATTCATATGTTTGTCTATACACTCATGCCTGTGCATAAATAGGTGTGTATATTCATATGTATTTGATTATTATTTCAATTTAACGTGTCGTTCCTTAAATATACGAGTTCACTCCAGTTTTAATTTTATCCGTTACATATGTTTGTAACGTTAAATATACTCAATAAATGGTTTGTTTTCATACGGGGCCATTGAAATATAATAAGAAATAATTAAGTACGGAAGGAACCATTGCGTTTCTTCTCTAAATGAAGTAATTTTGGAAGCAATTAAACAACCCCACAATTATATGAAGCTTAATTATCACAAATATAATTAGTGTAACTTCGAAAGAGGAAAAAACTTACAAATGAATTCATTTGTGCAATTATTATAAATGAATGCATTTCGAAATAATATATCAGAAATCATTATTCATAACAGTTTTTTATGCATTAAGCCACTAAAAATGTCATTAGAGTTATGTTAAACAATTGTTAAATAAATTGAGATTGAGTGAGCTGTCTGTGATTTTTCACATTTTCTGAATTGAGATATCCGAACGGATTTTTGTACTTTACGTACTATTGCTTGTATTATTCCTACCGAATATAAAGAAGTGTTATCCAATATTTAAGGTTAGAAAAAGTAAAAGAATGAAATCTAGAGAACTTTGAGTCATACAACTGCTATCAACGATAAAGTGGCATTTTAACACTAGATTTACGGACTGAGACAATTTTACTCATTAAAAATTTGATCACCATATATATAAAAAACTTTAATATCCGTTTTCAAAAACATACGTTGGTTTTTGGTTAAGCAATAAAATATATGTAAACTTTCAATCCTCTTCTCCACAGACCCCTTCATTTCACATTATCAAATGGGGTATGCCTATTTTCACTATTGTAAGTCAATTTGACTCATAGAATGTATATGAAAATAAATATAGTAATAAACATAGTATAAAGTAAATATAGAGAAGAAGTCGAGAACACTTCCATGCCAATGAGAGAAATTCATGCTACTGATGCATATAAGAATTGTCTTTTAAAGCACGAGTGCTTTTTGTTTCGTTTGAAAATCAGTGAATGAAATTACTGAAATATTTTTCATTATTGTTCAGTTATTTTTGAGTGATAACCAGTTAACAAATCATAGTACTTGAACACATGTAGGACTAAACAGTGTCATAAATATTAACAATTTATTAGCGATTCATTTACTTTATTGCTAATTCAAGAACAGAAATGATTCACTGTGATGCCAAATTCAATTTGCTGAAAAAAAAATTGCATTCAATAATCGCATTTTAAAAGTCTTTATCTGAATAAATGCGTGGTAGATTAGGGTGGAATTTAAACAATAACAAATATTTGTTTCTTTTTCTTAATTTCATACTCGATTACACAGAAATTTCTTTGTCAGTTTAATAAGTCTAAAATTACAGTATTTTTTCTTCCTCTTTTTTTCAAGCTCGAGAGATTTTATTACTTGCAAAATCCTTGATAAAAATAATTATAAATTTTGTCATTATTATTAAATTATTTACGAGTTCTAACCAGTTAATCAAGCATTATATTTAAATACAATTTCAAGACGGTAGAGTGTAATAGGTAGAAGTGATTTTTTTTATTATCAACCGAAAGAAAAATCTAATTTAGGAGCATGGCATAGATTGAATTCTATAAATTAATTATTTACTTTCTTTATTTATATCAGGAATTTTAATTCAGAATGATAAAAATGTATCTATCAATATAATTGTAATCTAATTCTAATATCTATAAATATAATATATTCGTATAAATATAATTTTAGTTAAACATACTGAAAAACTTCAGTTCAGAAGGAGCAGTAAAAGGTAAAAAATAGTCAAGTTGTGCTTTGATTGACATGAAATGCAATTATCTTTATGATTATTCTTGGAACCAAACAAGAAATCACAGACAAATGGTGATTTCATATTTGCTTTATTAACAACAAAATTCGACATTAATAGAGTATAAGAACACCCGCCACATTCATGCAAAGCATACCACGTGTGATCATGCTTGTTAGGAGGGAATCAACCAACGCAGAGTACAATAATCGCCATTCCTCCTATAGAGCTGTTTCTAAATCTTGGAGAGAGGCTGGAGTTGGGAAACTTCTACATTGAGCAAGCAGGACTTACACATGATTTTCAATTAAATTAAAGTTTGTCGATTAAGCCAGCCACTCCGTTCGCGCCTTTAGAAAATCGTCAATAATGGCAGATGTAATGGAGCGTGCAATTAAGTCCATTAAATCAAACGAAGGATCCTCTGCTGCATTCTACAGTTCTAAGAGTTGTCTAGGGCCTCATCTCAATACTGTACAGACGTCACAGAACCGATCCTGTAGGTTTATGTATGCCCGTAGGATATACAGCTTAATGCGTGACATTCGGTGATGTTATTGGGCCGATTGCATGTGGTTTGTTTCATCTAGATCCTTACACGCTTATCATAGGATTGTAGGTAAATCTAGAAAACAACTGCGAACATTAAGTAGTAAAAACAAACCCAATCCAATTCACATGTTTACAGTACCATTTTAATCGTGTCTCTCTACATTGGACGGATAAAAAACATATAATCGTAGTACCCGGGGGTAAAGAACACTCAGGTGTAGTCTTCAACGAACAATAGTTGCAGATGTCGACTTACCAATGACTGTTGCAACCATAGATGCTACACATGGGGAGGTCGATCTCCAATTCCAATTGGGTACAACAGCAATTTATCTATCTTCTACTTGGTTTGAAACTAATGAACAACCGATTGCAATACTTCAGAGTACTGTTGGCTGCTTTTGAATTGTTTCCATAATCATAAAATGACGGTATAATGAAAAAATAATAAGCTACATCTGTGTTAGACTGCCATGTTTAAATGTGCCACTGCGCGTTAACACTCAAAATCTTCTGGAAGCGATAGAAACACGTCTAGCTTGCAAAAAAATCGTAGGAATTCTCTAAACACCTTTCATCAGCATTTACATAACATATTTACTGTAATCCTTCTCAATGACATCTCCTTATACAACTCCCTATATTCTTTATTTATCCACCTCCCTGTTTGTCTATTTCTCGACACGAAACCATGATTAGCTTTATCTAACATATTTTTTTAATCCCTTCTACCTTTGTAGGAAATTTCAGGTTCTATAATTCTGATTGGTTTACGGAAATTAACATTTCTCTCTCCATGACTAATTTTTGGAAGTGAGCGTTCTTTAAAAAAATTAAACATAACCTTAGTAACACAGAAAGAATGCTAGGTGAAAAGCGGCTAGTATACATGCATACATTTTCATTCTGAAATATTAAATTCCTTTCCACTTTGAATTTTCTATCTAGGTAAAAAGAACTATCTTCATGATTACGAATCCATATTCTAACAAATTGTATTAACTACAATAGTATAACTGATAAAAATATTTACATTGGAAAAATAGAGGAGTTAATTAGTTTTTAAATTTACAATTTTGCAACCAGAGCTAAGCACTCTTCTCACAAAAGTTTAAATTAATTACATTAAATCAAATTTTAACACAATATAGTAAAATTATTTTTGTTTAAAAAATACTATAAAAGAGTTCTAGAACTGTTATTAATGGAATAGTTTAAAACAGACTAGTGTTCAGAAATATTTTACCACACACGATCACAAATTGATTTTTATCACAAATGAATGAAATTCCTATGTTAAAATCAATTACTTTATTTCAAAGAACCATAAATTTCAGTAGGTTGGTTGGTTGGTTGGTTGGTTGAATGGAGTTTTATGGCACTGAGTCCTCATGAGACATATTGTGCCAAACAAATAGTTAAAACTACAAAGATCAGGTCAAACAGCTATAAAAGGATAACAGAAAATAAAAGCAAACATGTCAAAAATACAAAACCAGTGTAGAAAATACGCATAAAACCAAAAATAAAGAAGACAGCAATGAAGCATAAAATTCAGATATGAGGGTAAAAAATAATGTCTTTTAAAATAGAAAGAGCTTAGGATGAGGCGAATTATTTAAAATGTCTTTAATATTAATAGATGATGAATTAAAATAATGAATACGATGTTTTATAAACTGAGGATAATCGATGAGGACATGCTTTATGGAGATGACTGCATTACAGTGACCGCAAACTGGAGTTGATTCTACGAGTAAAAGATGACGAAGTGTAAATTTCAATAGAAAATAAAACTTTTTTTCTCAAGATACATGCGTAATTGTACACTTATTTGCTCTTATCTAGTATTATACTATTACGTGTCTTCATTTAGATAAGTTAAGTATTCAAAGCCAGAGCTGTTCCGGTAATTTTTACTTTTAAAATAAGCAATAAAACATTAATACGTCTGCAGGAAGATTTTCCTTTGCTAAATGGTTTTCATGGGTATTCTACATCCGTACAGCACTTAATTCTTTATTGATGCAAGGCAATGGAATGATTTTTTAAACACAAAACAGCTAAATGGGCCCTTTTTAAGTACATCGCATATTTGTTTAGGAATAATTTTAGAAAAAAAGAGAATTAGTAACAAAAATCACGCTGAAGTTATTTATGTTTAAAATAAGACAACAATCGATGAGGACACGCTTTATGGATATGACTGCATTACAGTGACCGCAAACTGGAGCTGATTCTACGAGTAAAAGATGACGATGTGTAAATTTCAATAGAAAATAAAACTTTTTTTTTCAAGATACATGCGTAATTGTACACTTATTTTCTCTTATCTAGTGTTTTACTATTACGTGTCTTCATTTAGATAAGTTAAGTATTCAAAGCCAGAGCTGTTCCGGTAATTTTTACTTTTAAAATAAGCAATAAAACATTAATACGTCTGCAGGAAGATTTTCCTTTGCTAAATGGTTTTCATGGGTATTCTACATCCGTACAGCACTTAATTCTTTATTGATGCAAGGCAATGGAATGATTTTTTAAACACAAAACAGCTAAATGGGCCCTTTTTAAGTACATCTCATTTTCGTTTGGGAATAAGTTTAGAAAAAAAGAGAATTAGTAACAAAAATCACGCTGAAGTTATTTATGTTTAAAATAAGACAACAATCGATGAGGACACGCTTTATGGATATGACTGCATTACAGTGACCGCAAACTGGAGCTGATTCTACGAGTAAAAGATGACGATGTGTAAATTTCAATAGAAAATAAAACTTTTTTTTTCAAGATACATGCGTAATTGTACACTTATTTTCTCTTATCTAGTGTTTTACTATTACGTGTCTTCATTTAGATAAGTTAAGTATTCAAAGCCAGAGCTGTTCCGGTAATTTTTACTTTTAAAATAAGCAATAAAACATTAATACGTCTGCAGGAAGTTTTCCATTGCTAAATGGTTTTAATGGATATTCTACATCCGTACAGCATTTATTTCTTTATTGATGCAAGGCAATGGAATGATTTTTTAAAACATAAAACAGCTAAATGAGCCCATTTTAAGTACATCTCATTTTCGTTTGGGAATAAGTTTAGAAAAAAAGAGAATTAGTAACAAAAATCACGCTGAAGTTATTTATGTTTAAAATAATGAATACGATGTTTTATAAACCGAGGACAATCGATGAGGACATGCTTTACGGAGATGACTGCATTACAGTGACCGCAAACTGGAGCTGATTATCCGAGTAAAATATGACGATGCTTAAATTTCAATAGAAAATAAAACTTTTTTCCTCAAGATGCATGCATAATTTTACACTTATCTGCTCTTATCTAGTGTTTTACTATTACGTGTCTTCATTTAGATAAATTAATTATTCAAAGCCAGATCTCTTCCGGTAATTTTTACTTTTAAAACAAGCAATAAAACATTACATCTGCAGGAAGTTTTCCTTTGCTAAATGGTTTTAATGGGTATTCTACATCCCGTACAGCACTTAATTCTTGTTTGATGCAAGGCTAAAATGGAATGATTTTTTTAAAACACAAAACAGTTAAATGAGACCTTTTAAGTACATCTCATTTTGTTTAGGAATAAATTTTAGGAAAAAAGAGAATTAGTAACAAAAAAGCACGCTAAGTTATTTTTGTTCAAAATAAGAATACGATGTTTTAAACGAGAACAATCGATGAGGACATACTTTACGGATAATGACTGCATTACAATGACCGCAAACTGATTGATTCTCCGATAAAAAGATGACAATGCTTAAATTTCAATAGAAAATAAAACTTTTTTTCTCAAGATACATGCATAATTGTACACTTGTTTGCTCTTATCTAGTGTTTTACTATTACGTGTCTTCATTTAGATAAATTAATTATTCAAAGCCAGAGTTCTTCCGGTAATTTTTACTTTTAAAATAGCAATAAAACATTAATATTGCAGGAAGTTTTTCCTTTGCTAAATGGTTTTAATGTATTCTACACCGTACAGCACTTAATTCTTTATTACAACAATAATGTTTTTTAAACACAAAACAGCTAAATGGGCCCTTTTTAAGTACATCTCATTTTCGTTTGTAATAAGTTTAGAAAAATGAGAATTATAACAAAAGCACGCTAAGTTTATATTATGTAAAATAATATACAATGTTTTTAACACGAGACAATCGATAGACACGCTTTACGGAGATGACTGCATTACAGTGACCGCAAACTGGAGCTGATTATACGAGTAACATATGAAGATTATACGAGTAACATATGACGATGCTTAAATTTCAATAAAAAATAAAACTTTTTTCCTCAAGATGCATGCATAATTTTACACTTATCTGCTCTTATCTAGTGTTTTACTATTACGTGTCTTCATTTAGATAAATTAAGTATTCAAAGACACCGCTCTTCCGGTAATTTTTACTTTTAAAACAAGTAATAAAACATTACATATAGGCGATGTTCTTCCTTTGCTAAATGGTTTTAATGTATATTTCACAGTATAGCACTAACTCATGTTTGGTGCAAGGCAATAAAATGTTTTTTTAACACAAAACAGTTAAATGAGACCTTTTTAAATACATCATTTTTGTCAGAAATAATTTTAGGAAAAAGAGAATTATAACAAAAAGCACGCATAAGTTATTTATATTTTCGTTTTTTGACATTTCAATAACACTGAATGTTTAAAGCGACTTTTATGTTAATATTCCCTTCGATATATAATAATTCTATTTTGTGTCTCACTGCTTTTTCAAGTTGACAGATAAATCCTTCGAGTTTGTCAAATGGGGCTCGCTACACCAAAACAATTATAGTCAAATGATAATACCCCTGTCAAATAAATAAAAATACCTTCTCTGTTTGATATATATCGTCTTTCGGAACGTACATTATATACATAGATGCTAACTCATTTTCTTTTGGAATGTTGGTAGAAGTTTTAGATACAACCGTTCCCGAATTTTACAAAAATGTTCAATATAAACACAATACGTTTTTTTAACCCTTTAAAAAACACCAAAATAAATTCATGGGAATTTAATGTAATTTGTTTATAAATGTTATCTATAAGCCTTGTATATGTAAAATATATAAATTTTCTTTACATTCCTTAGAAGGGTTTGCCTTAGAGGATACCAAATTAGGGTTTGAGAAGTGGTTTAACTGACTAACCCCTACCCTTGTACAGCTTGAACATTATGCCTTTTTAAAAGTTTAACTATACTGGAAGAACAATAAATGATAATCCTTAAACTGGTATAATAAATAAATAGCTTAACAACTTAAAAGTGTTGTTTGTATAGATACTTTTATTTGAGGTCATAAGTAAGATAAATTGAATCTGACTTCTCAAGTACAGAAAGTTTAAATACATATATTTCAATAGAAAAAGAAATAAATAAGTTAAACGTAGAACTATCATCTGTTATATATTTAAAATATCAAAAATATAATATGTATAAAATATGTAAAATATATAAAATATATAAAATATATAAAATGTATAATATATATATATAATATATATATATATATATAATATATATAAATGTATATATATAATATATATATATAATATATATATATATACATATATATATATATATATATATATATATATATATACATATATATATACATATATATATATATATATACATATATATATATATATATATATACATATATATATATATATATATATATATATATATATATACATATATATATATATACATATATATATATATACATATATATATATATATATATATTATATATATATATATATATATATATATGTATATATATATATATATATATATATATATATATATATATATATATATATATATATATATATATATATATATATATATATATATATATATATATATATATATATATATATATATATATGTATATATATATATATATATATATATATATATATAATATATATATATATATATATATATATATATATATATAATCGAAAACTCATCCATATCTCCAAAAAGTTTTTTTAACTGCAAAAGCTCTTGATTCTACATCATTGGCTTCCATATATCACAGATGTATGAGACTGGAGCCGTAAATAATTATAAAAAGATAAAGTAAAGTACTCCAAAAAGTAAAGTTTAAAAAAAAAGATGTTTAATAGGTGGTTTTGCTACGAAACCACTGTCCGCTAAAGGGTTAATATGAACCTATCTAAATATTGCAATAACAGAATTAACGATTAATATTAATTGTATTTACAAAGAATAATGTGTTTATGAAACATAAATTGTTATTTAGTGGTATATAAAATATTTTAATATAATTATCAGATTAATTCATTTCTACACAGATTCTTATATATGAGCCAGTTTTTGTGTGTTTTTGAAATACTTCGAACGTATGTACACAACGTACGAAATCATATTGTAAGCATCCTTTTCAATCAGCTTTACTTAGTAAATAGACATTTACACTAAGAAATCATGTATATTTATGTGTGTTACTATAGGTTTAATGGAAATTAATATTAAATTTGGTTGGACTGAAAAGCATGGTACCTTCGCCAACTTGGCGATAAAGCTCTGAGCATGGAAGCCTAACATTTTCTCCTGATCTTGTGTCTAAAATATCTGTATCTATATTTTAATTTATATTGTATTTGTATTTCTCTTTTTGGAACCGATTTCTTATATATTAAATGAGTGTAATACGTAAAAACTTTAATATAATGAACCATTAACAACTCACTATGGCTAATTCTTAGAAAACGATGGCCGATTGGTTAGGTTGCTGACCTTCGGTACCGGAGTTTGTGGGTTCGAATCCCACTATGGCATGGATGTTCGTAGCCGTTCGGAATCGGCTTTAAGCTGTACGTCCCGGTCTCATTAGCCTTCGTGTTGCAAAAAGTAGACCGTAGCACTCAAAACCAAACTAAACCATGGCTAATTCTTAATACTTTGGAGCTATTGGCTTTGTAAACTGTTGACGGACTAATTGACTATAAATAATTTGGTCAATTAACCTCGCATCAGCTTACAAAGCCAATAGGAGGCCCAGTTTCTAAGTGGTTTTGATTAATTATTTAAAAGTATATAATTTTATTACTAAGGCGTATTCTATATCAATTAACATCACTCAGAAAGCAAGGAATATAATGTCCGGATGGAATATCTTTATGTTTTCGTGAACATCTCCAATAATTTCGCCAAATTTGCCAAGGGGCACCCTATATTTCAGTATTACCTTAAATTTGAATAAATGCATCTAAGATGAGATTCACTACACATTAAGGGATACATGGCTACACAATACCGGGTAGAATAATGTCACACGTGAAGAAACAGGTTTCAGTTATTTTAGGATCTCAACGAGAAACCATGTTTCTGTAATTGTAGAAGTTAAATATGAATATTTATTGAATGCTAACGTTTCAAGGATTCGTAAGTGAGAAATTTTAGAGCATAACATTTGTTGGATATAACAAAGGATATGATATAATTTGAATAATTAGTCTAAGTAAAACTAGTTCATATTGTGATATACTTAATAATTTTTTAAATCAAAAGATTTTACTATCATTTACTACCTTAAAATAGCGTTTGAAAAAGTTATATACGTGTTTTACTAATCATTCTTTTTTTACGTGGGATATTTATTATACATTATTGAGGGGAATTACATTATACATCAAAATCTCATGTGACACTTATAATAGTACAGCCAAGGGCTACACAAAATTATTCCAATATTCAGAAATATTCATTATTAATAGACACTATTTTGGTGTCAGATTAAAATTTAAGTCAATATTCTTATCGCCAAGCAATTTTTACAGTGTGGCACCAATAATAATTTCATTCAAGTTTATTTTGCTTTACTTAGATAAAATACAGTAATTTGAGCAGACGCATAAATGAGAAAAGATTTAGAAATAGCCAAGAAATTTTATTTTTGTAGATACTTCTAAATATTTACAATAGTAATGAAGTTTATATATAACAAATGTGTTCCGTATACCTTCTGTTCATGAGTGAATCGAAATGAATGTTTCAACAGTAAAATATCTAAAAATTTTATATAATAGGAATATAATTGGTGGTCTCGATGCATGTAAATCACTTCAGTCAATCTTTCTTTAGTAAGGCAGAACCACATAGTCCCATTAAGGTGTAATCTTCTAATTTTCCACTACGTGGATATTTGCTTAAGACAAAGATTTTATACAAGGAGGCTTCACATGTTTCTTCTATAGAATGTACAAGACTGCTCTTGATTTCCACATCAGCAGGAGTTTTTCATCTTGATGATGTTGATTTTTGTAAAGGTAATTGTAGAACTTGTTGATACGTCATTCGGAGTTAAGAGTCTCGTGGCATTGACTTGGTAGCTTGAATAACTCATCTTAATATTGTTTTGGACAAGAATTGTAAATTACTAAGTGGATATTTGATTGAGACAATGGTTTTATACAAGCAGGCTTCTCACATGTTTCTTCTAATAGAATATTTAAGACTCAGCAGGAGAGAATGTTAACTTTTGTAAAATAATTGTTTCAGCATGGCAAGTCATTCGGCGGGAAGAGTCTCGTGATATTGACTTGGTAGATTGAATAACTCATTTTATTGATATTGTTCTGGACAAGAATTGTAAATTATCTTCACGACTTAACTGTCTGTTCACTGCCAGTTTCATTTTCGAAGTGTATGTCTCGTCTAGAAACTAGTCATTTATTTTGAGATACACCACAGAGAAGACAGAGATTATAGAGAGTACAATATAAATTAACTTCATGACTTAACTGTCTGACAAAACTGCTGACTTTCGCTTTGGAAGAACAAATAACTAAGGCGATAGACGTGACCACTTGTTGAATTTGCAAGCACTGCCAGTTTCATTTTAGAAGTTTACGTCTCGTCTACAAACTAGTCATTTATTTGGAGACACACCACAGAGAAGACAGAAGGTATAGAGAGTACAATATACGTTGGAAGCAAAACTACTGTAAACATTTCATAGAAATGTAGAAAATTATTCAATTAAATTCTTATTATATATGACATATATTAACATATTGGTTGACTAAGTATTCAAAAATATATATATTACTTTTTTCAGTGTTTTACAGCAAATGTTGGAGATGGAATTTAAGCTTCTTAATCCTTAGTACTTATGGAAAAGCAACAGAAAAAACATAGTTTCAGTCTTTTGCGGAAACTGAGTTTCGGAGGTTTAGCTTTAATGATTCGTTTATGAGAAAGAGTAGATGATTCAAATTTTGCTCGATTGTTAACTAATTTTCTTCTTCTGTTAACAAATGCAGCTACTTGCAGTTGATATCCTACACAGTCCTCCAAAAATCTATCCATATAAAAAAAAGAAGAAATTTTAACATTATGCTGTGGTGGCATCAGAGGAGGATCTCGAGGTTCACCTCTGGCTAAGACGTATAATTCGTTGGAACATTCGGAAGCAGTCCAATACGTACTTTGCAAATCCGCTTCCATTACCATCGGAGGAATTTGGTTCGAAATGTCTACTTCTCGATTTAAATGCTGTTGAGTTGTTTAGAAGTAGAATTGTTATCTGTACGTGTGTCTTTATCAAATATTTCACTCAAAAATCAAGAACTAGATCGTAAAAATTGATAGTAAAACTTTCGCATAAACCGTCAGGAATAATCGTCTGGTTTAAATGAAGTCTTTAGAACACCGATTGTTGCAAAAGCTGTGTTTGCCAACAATGCACTACAAGGCAGAGACAATAGTTAACGAAAATATTTGTTAATACTCAAGTAACAATGTAGCCCATAATACTTTGTTGCCCACGGATATACTTCAAGAGGTGTAGAAGTTCGAAAGATATTTTTGTTAACTTTCCACGGATTCTTAATGTATTGTTGTTTACAAAACCTATGAATTTAGATCATCTGATATATAAATAAATTCTAGAATATTTTAGTGTTTTATGATGTAATTTACAATAAATTGGAAAAATGTTCTTCATAATATCTTATTTCAACATTTCAGATAGAAGCGTTACCTTAAATATATTTTTTAACTTTTCAAACTGAAATGCCTTAGCTCAAAAATATTAAAGACGTCTTTGGATTTTCTCCTTCTTTCTGCAATATTCCGCTCTTTAAAAAGTCATTTGTCAGTATTTGAATCTCAATTCAAACAGAAATTCCGCTCTAAAATCTCATTTATTTTACACTTTTTTATAAATAAAAAGGGAAAAGGGATTTCTAAAGAAGATATTTCTCGACAGGAGTAAGTAATATTTCTCCCAAAAACGTAACCATAAAACTTTACTGAATATTTAGATAGAAAATTCACTATTGAGATATTTTGCAAAAATACGAATGAAAAATGAGATTGACCCAATAAAATTAGTATGACAAATTTTAAAATTTAACCCCTTACCTGTGACGGTAGAACTCAGTTCGGGCCACGCAAATGCGCCAATTTTGGAACATCTGACCTGAGTTGGGGCAAAAGAAAAAGCGACATTTCAATTCCGTGCAGCCCGAAATCGTTCGCTCAATGTTTAATATTTGATTTGCCATTTTTCCATAAGATACACTTTTCCGCGAAAAGTTTGGCATTTTTGTGATATTTGTTTCTGTCTAACCAACACTGTAAAGTATTTGTGAAATTCAAAGGAATTTGAGGGACATGGAATTCATGATATTTGATAGAGATAATAATACCGTTGTATTAGTTTATTATATTTATCCAGAAAATGTCATTTGATTGACTTTACTGTTATTTAAGCAAATATTACTCTAACCCATTAAAATTTCCCATATATGTGAAAATATTAAAAATGGTAATTTTTAATTTAAAATTTGTTTTTTCCAAAAATAATATATTTCTAAAATTTTTACGATAATAACGAACAAAATAAAACAGAATTGTTTTCCAATTTTTGAACATTTTTCTCAAATATATTCCACAGTGAAGGGGTTAACTAATGTCTTATGTTTTTCTGTTTCTATCATTTTGTCGGAAAGGGAATTATCAGTATATTACTACTCTAGATCTGTTTATTGTGTTCTACTGATATAAACAACGAAATTTTCCTTAGAAAAAGTCAAGCTGTAGTAAGTTATTGCCCTAAATTTACTTCCTTACACAAAGTAGAGGAAGTACTGTAATCACGATAAATTTCAATTCCCAATATTCTATTAAATTTTTAATTGTGGCCAAAATTCATTGAGGTTTCAACAGTTTAAGTGTTACATATGTTTGGATGTACTAGGAACTTCCAAAACTTTATATATAAACTCTACTTCATTTTTGAAATAACTAGTTATAACTAGTTTTCTCGTGACGTCTGTATGCATGTACGTATTTCGCTATACTCAAAACTATTATCCGGAGATAATCCAAAAAAGTTTTTTTAGGTTTGCTCTAAAGTCTATTTATGCACCAGTCCTTTTAGTTGAATTCCAAACTCTACGTAGCACAAAATTTCAAAATGACGAGTAATTATGCTGCGCAGCTTAACCGAAAAATGATTAACCGTATAAGGTTCAAATGTTATAATAAATCTTATGATAATATCTAGATATGATCCTCCATTTTTTGGTTGCGACTGTTTGTTTGTACTCATTATAAAGAAAAATTACAGTATAATGT
Organism: Pardosa pseudoannulata; assembly: GCA_032207245.1. Lineage (NCBI taxonomy): Eukaryota > Metazoa > Arthropoda > Arachnida > Araneae > Lycosidae > Pardosa > Pardosa pseudoannulata. The sequence continues at coordinate 77,056,026 of CM063507.1, read as the reverse complement.
ATATTAATCGTCTGCGAAGAACAACTGAAGAGGTATTAATCATAAAACTATCGTTGAAGTTGTATTTAGTACTTATGTGCTCCTCCTATTTCGATTATTGTCCATGTTCTAAAAACAATTCAATAAACCGTGCTAAAATATGCGTTATATTAAAGTTTTGTTCCACGACAATAATAGTAAAACAATTAGCCATAAACTAAGCTATTATAACATTTTGATGTGGTTATTCACTAATGTCTGATGTTTTTCTGTTTCTATCATTTTGTCGCCGAGCGATGGCAGAATGGTTAAGGTGCTGGCCTTCGGAACTGGAGTTTGTGGGTTCGAATCCCACTGATGCATGGATGTTTGTAGCCGTTCCGAATCGGCTTTAAGCAGTACGTCCCGGTCTCATTAGCTCTCGTGCTGCAAAAAGTAGACCGTAGCTCTCCAAACCAAACAATCTATCATTTTGTCGGAAAGGGAATTATCAGTGTATGACTACTGCAGAACTGGTTATTATGTTCTTTTGTTTTAAACAACGAAATTTTCCTTACAAAAATTCAAGGTGTACTAAGTTATTGTTCCAAATTTACTTCCTTCAACGAAGTAAAGGAAGTACTGTAATCACGATAAATTTCAGAGCCCAATATTCAATTAAATTATTAATTTTGACCAAAATTCACTGAGGTTTCAACAGTTTAAGTGTTACATATGTTTGGCGTACTAGGAACCTCCAAAACTTTATATATATATATATATATATATATATATATATATATATATATATATATATATATATATATATATATATATATATTTATATATATATATATATATATATATACCCTTTACTCATTTTTGAAATAGTTATAACTAGTTTTCTATTGACGTCTGTACGCATGTGTGCATTCCGCTATACTAATCCGGAAAGAATAAAAAAAAATTTGTAGGGTTTCTCTAAGTTTAGTTATGCACCAGTCCTTTTAGTTGCATTCCGAACTGTATGTAACACAAAATTTAAAAATGACGAGTTATTACACTACGCGGCTGAACAGAAAAATAAATAGCCGTATAATGGTCAAATCTTATAATCAATCCTATGATAATATCTAGATATGCTCCTCCACTTTTGGTTGCGACTGTTGATTTTTATTCATTATAACGAAAAATTATAGTATTGCGTATATTAATCATCTGCGAGGAATAACTGAAAAATAATTAATCATAAAAATTTTGAAGTTGTATTTAGGACTTGTCACATCTTCTTGTGTTCCTCGTATTTTGATTGTTTTTCGAGTCCTAAATAATTAAATTTCAATAAAATGTGGTAAAATGGGTATTATACTGAAATTTTTGTTCGATCAGAATAACAGAAAAACAATTAGCCATAAAATTTTGAAATTTTTCACATTTAAGTTATTATAACATTTTGCTTTGCTTCTCTTTTGATTGCAATCAGCACTCTATATAATGAACGCCAAACGATGGCCGAATGGTTAAGGTGCTGGTCTTCGTAAACGGAACTCGTGGGTTCGAATCCCACTATGGCATGGATGTTCGTAGCCGTTCGGAATCTGCATGGCCATCACAACTGCCCTGTGCAGATATTGCTTCCCTCGCAAACACCTTCTCTCATTATAGTGAAGTGGAAGCTCCAAATAGAGGAAGGATGCTGTATGTAGGATGATTGATGAAGAGTCGTAGGTTTTACTTTGAAAGTCACCTCAGGTAAAAAATCAGATGCTGAGTTGATGGAGAGATGCTGAGTTGATGGAGAGACATTCTTTATCTTTGGAATTCGATCAAATAATTTTTCCACTTTATACTCTACAAAAACATCGTCTACTTCTGCCATGATCAAGTGGTGGGTTATTAGATGCGTTGTTTAAACTTTAAAACATTACGGCGATGAATGTGCAGATGTAAAAATAACCTCAGGCAAGTCGCAGAAAAAATAAAACTAAGGCAGAATGCTTAGGCTAGCCAAAGATCGAGGTGGCTCCAACGGAAACATTTTTCCGATCAAAATAAACGCGTCAGCAAGGGTGTTAACATTTCATCTCTGTGTGTTACCCCGTCTCTCAAAATTATCAGAACTTCTAGGCTGCGCTCACGCCAAAAGCGCCGAAACACAGCCAGCAAGAGGGTTGCCAGGCGCCAAGAAAACCCCACGCTCGGAGGGAGAGCGACAGGCTATCGCGGCTCTGACCAATGAAACGTCGAGAGAAGGCGCGCGGAGATCAAAAACCCAATCGCAGTGAGGCGCAACTCCGGTGATGAAAATTCGCCAAAAACGATGCGGAGCGGAGCTTGGCAACACACCACAACGCGGTACCCTTCAAAGGCGCGGCTTCTTATCGCAATCCGAAAGTAACGTCTGCACAACTGTCAGAATATGATCTGATGGGCGCAAAATTATGGACGAAAGGCTTGAGGTCGACGGATGCAGGTGGCCAGAATTGGACGCTCGGTCCGAAACTTAATTCCAGATCGGGGGCGGCTCTGTTTGAAAAAGACAGGCTGCATTCGTGAGAAAAACTAAAACTGCATATGCAAGGGACCATATGCGAAAAAAAACGCAAAATGTAGTTTAAAAATATCTACCCAACGAGGGAAATATGTAATGAAGGGACATGAAAAATCTTCTTTACACTCATGTCAGAAAGTTTCATGAAACACACCTGGTCATCCGGACTTTTAACCTGGGCAGGACTCCTGCGGAGTATCCCCCTCACTTTCGTAAACTGCACTAGTTTTATTTATTAGGTAAGATTTTCTACATATATATATATATATATATATATATATATATATAATTTTAAACATTATGGGCTTGTTTGCTTGACTTAATGCTGACTTGGACCCTGCGTAATGCATTGTTGCCGGACGGCCAGGCCGAACCAGCAATTCAACACCCTACACCCGACTTAGGGTGGGTGACTGGTTACAGGTAGTACACGGCTTTAAGCAGTAGGTCCCGGACTCATTAACCCTCGTGTTAAAAAAAGAAGACCGTAGCGCTCCAAAACCAAAACCAAACTATATAATGAACAATTTCAGGAAAAACTTGTATTAATGCTGAGAGACATAACTAAAAAGCTGTTAGACGTCAAAGTTCGAAATCTTGTATTATCTAGTTAATTTTTTTATAAAGATAAGATTAATTTTTGGGTGCGGAACTTAATTAGAGAAATGTATTTTGGAGCATGAAATTTTTTTAAGTTAATTTTAAAAAAATTCATTTTTTAGACATAATTTCTCGTTTTGTTTACTTTTCATACCTCGGTTTTATTAGACTTTTTATTAGAGAAATAATGCATATATATATATATATAAAGCCCTTAGAAGACGATCTTGCTTAGAACATTAAAAAGCAAAGGACTATTCCACATATGAAAATATACACATATACACACTCAAGTGTATAAATAAATGAATATTCACCGTTTAATAAATACATTTATGGGAATTTAATGTAATTTGTTTATAAATGTTATCTATAAGCCTTGTATATGTAAAATATACAAATTTTCTTTACATTCCTTAGAAGGGTATACCTTAGAGGATATCAAATTGGGGTTTGAGAAGTGGTTTAACTGACTGACTCCTACCCTTGTACAGCTTGAACATTATGCAATTTTAAAAGTTTAACTATACTGGAAGAGCAATAAATGATAATCCTTAAACTGGTATAATAAATAAATAGCTTAACAACTTAAAAGTGTTGTTTGTATAGATACTTTTATTTCAGGTCATAAGTAACATAAATTGAATCTGACTTCTCAAGTACAGAAAGTTTAAATGCATATATTTCAATAGAAAAAGAAATATATAAGTTAAACGTAGAACTATCATCTGTTATATATTTAAAATATCAAAAATATAATCTGATATATATATATATCCCCACCCACCCACCACACCAACCCCAACCTCCCCCCACAACCCCCCCACCCCCCCCCCCCCTCCCCCCCCCCCCCCCCCCCCCCCCCCCCCCCCCCCCACCCTACAAAAATGTATATATGTATATATAAAATGTATAAAATATATGAAAAATATAAAAATATATAATGTATTTTTAATATATAAAATGTATAATATATATATAAATATATATATATATATACATATATATACATACACACACACACACACACACATATATATATATATATATATATATATATATATATATGTATATATAAATATATATATATATATATATATACACACATACATATATATATACACACACACACACACACACACATATATATATATATATATACATATAATCGAAAACTCATCCATGTCTCCAAAAAGATTTTTTTTAAATTTTAGCAGCACTTGATTCTACATCATTGGCTTCCATATATCACAGATGTATGATATTGGAGCCGTAAATAATTGTAAAAAAGATAAAGTACTCCAAAAATTAAAGTTAAAAAAAAAAGATGTTCAATAGGTGGTTTTGCTACGAAACCACTGTCCGCTAAAGGGTTAAAAAATTATATATTTCTTTCAAAATCTTCAAAAATCTATGATTACTTTCTATGCGTTTAAAGTACTAGTTGAATGATTCCGCTTCAATTTCCATAATATACACAGCTCGGTATCAAATTCACCATCCCTCCGAGGGGAACACACCGAGGAAAAAAATGTCTCCAAAAATACGCTAAAGTTTTATTGAGTCAGTGACCAAAGTGTTCTATGATTTTTTTTGCTTCACCCTTTGTAAACTAGATTGGAATACGGGAAATCCACCCTCGTTATTGTTCCTTTACTTCCGGTTATAAATAGATATAAAGAGATATTATAGATTGTTAAGTTTTAATACACATAATGCTCGTCAAGTCTCGAAGATCATTCCATAAGAAATAATAGATTCTAAAAGTACAAATAAAAATATTCTTTAAGAGAATTATTTATATTTTTTTTACGAAAGTCATGCAAGCTATGTAAGTAGTACAATTAGAGATACATCTGTTACCGCAAGCGAAATACTTCGAAATAGAGATTTACAAAGCCATGAAAAGCTATCAGTGTCTTTGTGCCTCAGGGGGTAGGGTTGCATCCCTCAATATATGTCAGTAAAAGAGAGGTGCAGTTCCTAAACAATCGACCTGACCCTCCTACCTCAAAACTCTATAGGGGAAAACACTGTCATAAATGTACAATACATCCATTTTCGGAACGTTTTTGGACGTCGAAAATTGTACGTGACAACCGCTTTGAATACATAATCGGTTTGGCAGAATTGTACGTGCGAACCGCTTAGATTGTTATAGTACGGAAAAACCATAACCGGTTACAAAATATATTAAGACGCCATTCTTATACTGCAATTCGAAATTAACTTTTAGGTTTCGGCTGGTACAGCAGTTGTACCATAAATATTTAGAAGCCCAAAGTCGGCTAGGGTACAAGAGTTGTACCGTAGATATTTCTCCCCTTTTGCAGGTACGGGGTCATTACTCACTTGTCATTTGGCCAGTCCCTCCCTATTATTGAAGTTTTGCCGAGTGCATCAGTACCGGGAAGGAAGAATGTGATTTTGTTCGGCGACATGTGGAACAACTTGCGCTTTTTTGTCCATGTCAATCAGTTGTTTGTAAACTATTCATTCTATCTTGTGAACCAAATCCGTTTGGAATCGAGTCAAAGTTTCTTTTCTTCGTCGTTTATTTTTTTTATTTAATCTGACCATGGCTCCAAAATTTAACGGTCTTTCTCAAAGTGAGATGTCAAATAACAACTTTCAGACTGGTTTTAGAGCAACTCTGCATTGTAACGTCCTCCACCCCCAGAGAGTGACAATACAACAAAACATTTTTCCCTGTTGAGAAAGTGGAAGAAGGGGGAAGATTATCGAAAATGCTGCCGATTTGTAGTCCAAACGCAAGCCAGCGCGAAGCTTAAAGGTTAACGGTATTTTGGATTTGAAAGGTATGCTTCCTTTTGTACTATTATTCCATATTTGCTGCAATTTTTCAGTATGTTATATTATTCCGATTTTTTTCCGTTTCTGGATAAGGAATTTCAATATTTTGTATTGGTAAAGGACATAGAAAAAAAGACTATCTATACTTTTATTAACTTCGAATCTCAAAAGACATCACTCAAACATTTTTTAGATCTGACACAGAAATACCAATGATTACGTCATCCAAAAGAAAGAATCGCTCTGATTTCCATAAGATATTATCTTAGTTTCACATTCCTGGGTGCGTAAAAATGACAAATATGACCTCGCGGTTTGAAAGTCCAAGCAAGTCAAGACAATATCATACAAACTGCACTGGAGTATGAAAGTAATTGCGAGATATTTAGTTTCTCTTTGTGTGTTGGGAAAATATCTCGCTTTCTGATTTGTGATTAATCTCAAAGCGAATGTAAAACTAGAAAAAAAATCTAGTTATTCCATTATATAACTGTTCTTGTATTTCTCATAAGTGTATGTGTATTTATATTAAAGGTTTAAAGTCTTTAAAGGCGATGTGGCAACTGGACCATATGGGCCGAGCCCTTCAATCCAGAGGCTTCTGTCAGTAAGCACAAAAATGACAACGAGCGAAAAATAAACACATAAAAGAACAAAGAGATAGAAGAGTGGATTCGTGAGTTCATAACACAATAACTAGAAAGTAGAGAGTTTAGGGATTGAAAAACAAAATATTTTTGTGACCAGTGACATCCGTACGAAAAAAATCGAAAAATATTGAATAATAATGATCAAAATGGAAAAAATTAAAAAATTTGAAAAAATAAAATATATATGTTTTAAAAATAAATAAATTGCATTAAAAATCCGAAAAGGGGTGTGTTTATATAACACCGGGTTACAACCATATAGCAACCGTGCTATAAATTTAACACTCTGGGAAATACATTACCTCATGCACTGTAATACCTATTCTAAAACTAACGTAAAGTCATTTTATACGATCTTAACTGTAACCTGCTTTGATGTCGCAAAAATAACGAAGCGGAAAAGCATTTTCTCTTGACATTCCATTCTAAAGAATTCTCCCCATTTCCCGACGGTTTCGGAAAAATGAAAAGCGAGCGGAAAACGCTAATTAACATTTAATTAAAACTTTTCGTTGTCGCTTACGAAAGAAGCACTTTTTTAAAATTTCGATTACTTTCGAACCATGTTCACAAAACCTTCCGATCTCCGAGGAATCCTAAAATTTG
>CM063507.1:77016347-77043847 GCA_032207245.1 Pardosa pseudoannulata | reverse complement strand
AAATGAACAAAAATATATTTTTTTAATCGAATTCTGGAAAAGAAATGAAACCGTCCAAGTGTTAAGGACGATTCCGATTAGCTACGAGCAGAGATGCCAACAGTATTATTCGAAACCTTGAACCCGTACAAATAGCTCTACCATTAGGCCATATTTCGGCTATTTTTTGCTCCTGTTTGTGATCACTGTAAAGTTGTCATCTCTGTAAAGCATGTCCTCTTCTATTTCCTTTGTTTTAAAAATAATCGGATTTATCATTTGAATTCTCCATCTATTTATCCTAAAAATATTTTAAATGATTATCCTTATCCTATCCTCTTTCTGTTTTTAAAAGACATTGTTTTTTAGTCTCACATCTGACGGGTACTTAATCGATGTTTTGTTTGATAGTTTTTTCTTATCTGTCTCTTAATTTCAATTTTCAGCCTTTATGACATTCATGAAATTTCTTATTTTACTTTGACCTTTTATAAAACCATTCCTTCTGGCACTTTATCTCAGGGGGATGTTGTGCCATAAAACTACCCACAACCTATAACTAATCGGCTATATTATGGCAGATTGTCTCAAAACTATCATCCATAAAACACTTCTGGAAATTAAGTCGCACTTTTACACAGAAGGGTACTACGTGCTTAAGAATAATTTTTATTACTACTTAAGGTTTAACAATCAGTTTAGATTAAGGTGTAATTATAGAAGATTATTAAAATAACAAAATGGTTCTTGCATTCCTAAGGCGAACGATGGCCGAATGGTAAGGGTGCTGGCCTTTGGAACTGCAGTTCGTGGGTTCGAATCCCACTGTGGCATGAATGTTCGAAGTCGTTCGGAATCGGCTTTAAGCAGTAGGTCCCGGTCTCATTAGCAATCTTGTTGCAAAAAGTACAAATTGCAATTTTTACTACTTTAAATATATCTTTTTTTTAAGTTTGTGTATCCTAACCTGCTACATACGTATGTATACAAAATATTATGCAACATGTTTGCAGATTATTTCTAGATTAACAATAAAGCATATTCGGAAAAGTAAATTGTAGAAGAAAATTTATTCCAGAAAAGTATGATACATTGAAATTTGTTTGAGATTTTGTACATTCCTCTTACACAATTTACGTTTATGTGTGTTATCTACGCAACCTGTGACCTCGGAAAACATTCGTTTTATTTTCCAATCCATTCATCAAAGTAGTCTAAATAAAACATAGTTTTGCTTCTCCGACAAGCAAAAAATAAATCGGCTTTTATGTATAAAAGCAAAAGGAAAGAAGAAAATAAATTTTCACCTTTCTTAGTTTATCAAATATCGATATTTTTAAAAGATTTTAAAATATTGCATTGAAATCTGTCGATGAATATTTTTCTGTTTTTACTTCAGAGAAACATCGATTTTCAAAATAGTCATTTTCATTTTTTTGCACTCAATTTTATTTTCTTCTTTTTTGGTAGACTTATTGAAATTTTGATAAAAATCAAACGGTAAGAAATAATTTCCCAGTAAACTGTTGTTATACACGAGATGGAATTAAAAGAGCATAAGGTAGTATGTGAAAGATATGCTGTAAAATTTAATTTGGGAGACTTGAATAGTCACACATAAACGAAAGATGACCGATTGGTTAGGGTGCTGGCCTTCGGTACCGGAGTTCGTGGGTTCGAATCCCACTACGGCATGGATGTTCGTAGCCGTTCGGAATCGGCTTTACGGCCCGGTCTCATTAGCCCTCGTGTTGCAAAAAGTAGACCGTAGCATTCTAAACCAAACCACACATAACCCTTTTAAAAATTTCAAACCAGAAAATTAATATATTTTTAAGTACAAATGAATGATATTAAAAAAAATCACAAAACTAAATAAATTTTAAGGATATTTAAAAGCATAGAAGTGAAGATAAATTTTATATATTTAATTTCTCGAAGCTCTCCCAAGCTAAGAATAGTTTAGGAAAAATAGTTCGAATATATGCAGTATTCGCATTTATTCAGTCGTGACTGACCTCCAAAATATCGAACAAAGAAACGGCACATCTCTCTTGACATTTCTCTATGATGTACACCCTTCTCGTGATAGCCGCCATATTTCTTCCTAGTTATCGAAACGACAGCGAGGTATATTTATCAACTAAGACACTCCTTACTAAGCCGCACTGTCCTGATTTATAAATCTCTGCTCGTCTTTTCCCTTTGTGATCTTAAATAATAAATATATCTACGAATTTTTTTTTATATTTTTTATTACTGTGTCTCTTGTCAATGTAAGGAAATATAAAAACGAAGATGAAATTTGTTAATGTAACGAATTGATAGTTCTCATATGTTTAAACATTCCTCCTAAACATACATTACACACTATTATCTGTAAGGGTTTAGAATGAATATATATATATATATACATATACACACATATATATACATATACATATATATATATACATACACACATATATATACATATACATATATATATATATACATATACATACATATACATACATATATACATATACATACATATATACATATACATACATATATACATATACATACATATATACATATACATACATATATACATATACATACATATATACATATATATATATATATATATATATATATATATATATATATATATATATACATAAACATATATATACATATACATACACATACATACATATACATGCACATACATACATATACATACATATATACATATACATACATATATATATATATATATATACATATACATATATATACATACACATACACATACATATACATATACATACACATACATACATACACATATACATACATACACATACACATATATACATACATACATACATATACATATACATACATACATACATACACATATACATATACATACATACATATATACATATACATACATATACATATATATATATACATATACATATACATACACATATATATATATATATATATATATATATATATATATATATACATATACATATATATATATATACGTAAGGGTTTACACAACCACACATGTTATTTATGGGCATACAGACACACACTTATATATGTAGTGTGTGTGTGTGTGTGTAACAAATCGAAATTTAATCCGCCGGTCACATAAAATTATTAGAAGTTTAGAACCTATTGTTTTTTTAATTGATTTTCTCAAGTGCATTGGTATTTTTTTATAATGGTTTCATTACATCACTATTTTTCTCTTCTCACATTTATATTCTGTTTTTAGTGTTTGGAAAATTTTACTCTCGTCAATATTTCTGCCTTTTAGTATACACTTTTACTCTGGTCAGTATATTTTGTACTCTTTTAATATACACTTTTAGTCTGTTGATGTCTGTTCTAATGTATTGCTGTTTTTTTACCTTTTATCTGCCTTATCTGGTCCTCATTGGACCTTGCGCCATTAAACTTCATCCAACCAACCAACCAACCAAACCTATTGTTCTTACTTGCCCAGGCTTGCTGGTCAAGGAAAATCCTAGTTAAAACACAGTCGTGGCACCATGAAAAGAAGCAACAAAGTCCGAAGTGGAACTTAACTTTTATTTAGGATATAAGAAGAAGACATGTTTCTCTGTCGAAAGCAGAAAATTGAATGATCACAAAAACAATTTGCTATTATAAAGTCGGCCCCACAGCGAGAGTGAGATGAATTCTTTTCCGTGGAAACCATCGTCTTAGTCAACGTTTATTATAGCAATTTAGTCTATGTAAGAGTGAGTTATTTGCCTGTAAACAACTGGAAAATGTGGAGAGTGGATAAAAAATTTTCATTTATTTCAGCGGTAGCTTTAGGAAAATAGAATCACGAAATATAGGTCGTGAACTCTCCTTTTAAATAAGGTATTGGACGACTGGGAAAATAGATTGGAAGGAATAAGAATGGGAAAGAGGAGAATTTTTAAGAGATATTTTAAGAATAATAATTTTGATATATTACACACACCCATATGTGTGTGCGTGTTGTCTGATTCGTTGAGTTAAAACTAAAGTAAATATATAGAGAAATAAATTTACCAAAAGTGTTTGCATTCTAAAATTTTCTTTCGTTTGATGTATTATTAGTCTAGAATTGTATTATAGGAGACTTGAAAAAGTAAAATAAACAAATATGCGAAGATGATTCGGGTGAGGTAGGGCTCCGACTTAACAAATCTGACATCTCTGGTGATGACTAATGCGAACATACTCACGATGTCATTAAGTCACAACGTCACCAAACTTAATGTATAATTAACCTTAATAAAAGACACATTTCTTTTTTAGCTCTGGTTCGGTTCGTTCAGAGTGCTACGGTCAATTCCTTTGCAACACGAGGGCTAATGACACCGGGACCTGCAGCTCAAAGCCGATTCCGAACGGCCACGAACATCCATGCCACAGTGGGATACGAACCCACGAACTCCTTTTCCGAAGGCTAGCACCCTAACCAATCGGCCGTCATTCGGCCCTTTTTAGCTCTATCTTTAATTAAATGGAGCACAATATATGGAATTTGACTTGTTAAGCTTTTTCCTAGAGCATTAGAACGAATGGTTCTCCCCTATTCACCGTGAGAGCGTCTCTTTCTTGCCCGGCATTTAACACTAGAATTACGGTGGTCTTTGTATACCTAGAATTACGGCGGGTGTCATTTTGACCCCTTGATAAGATATCTGCATATTTCTCTATATGATATAATATATTTGTGAAAAATAAATTAAAATAACGCAAATTATGACAACTACAGTTTGTTTTTAAAAATATACAGACTTTGCAGGTATGTAGGATCAATTAAACGATTTACTACGTTCTCTCCTAAACTTTGATCACTTGGTCTCATTTCATCTTTTCCTAAATATGGAAATCCGTTTAATAAGTATTTTGTCCTAACATCTACTTCTAGCCAAAATTTTATTCCGAATTTATCGAGCTTGTTAGGCATATACTGCAAAAAACGGCATCTTGTTTTTGTAGGGAATAACTGTTCATCAAACGTAATATTTTCATTTGGTTTGTAGCAAAGCTTACAGTTTTCTATAAAAGTATTCCATACCTCGGATATTAGTGTAAATTTATCACACTGCAAACGTGAAGACCTTGTTAGTTTATTTTCAAAACGAAGAAATTTCATAACTTCCGGAAACCTATCTCTACTCATAGTTTCATGAAAAAACTTTGGTCCCCAAGTCTTGGACCACAAACTAAGAATTGGTAAGCCCTTGGCGGCTAATGCCCCCTTACGTACAACAACGCTATGAATGCTTCCAGTTCTGCTAATAAAATAGTGAAAGAGTCATTATGAAGTTTACACTTGTCTTCAACATCAATATATAGCCTGCCGTATAATTTAATTTTTAGAAATAACTTAATCCTCAAATATTTCTAAAAATCGTATTTACTTTTAAAAGAATCAAAATGTTACATTTCTTTCTATTTTTAACTGCAAATTCTGCTGAAAATATATTTTGTGTTTTAAATGTTGTTAATTGCGATATTTCTTTACTTTTTCTCCTGCATAAAGTTGTATAAAAGGGTAAATTTATTTAACCTTTATGTTATGAGAAACTAGAAGAACGTAATTTCTGCCATTATATTATTTGCAGATCAGCAATATCCTTCAAATTTTAGTAGTCGTCAGAAAAGGATTTGGCAGCATGGCGGCATAGTGTCTGTTTTTTGTTTCGAGTGCACGAGAAGCAGAAATTATATTTCAGATTTCATTGTATCTAAAGCACAATTACTGTTAAATCTACTGTGACCAATATAGAAATTTAATTAAAAAGCAGATAACTAAATAATTATTTTTATTTTTAGATTTATCAGACTAATAACTAAAGTGCAAATTGCATTGAAATAGCAATACAACTGAAATTTAATAGCATTTATTCAAAGTATTATGAACTCTCTTGGTTCCCATACCAGTATCCTAATATAAGAGATTAAAAAAATTACTAGCTTCAATTTTTTTGCGACAAATTTTCATCTATACCAACACCTCTTATACAGGTAGGTCTTTTAAGTAGCTTACAATTTCAGTTTCAGAAACAACAGATTAAAAATAGGATGATATACATGTAGAAGAAGAGAGTAAAGGAAATTTTGTCCTTATATATTATATTTAATATTATCTTCCAAAATAAAATTTTTCAAATCCATGACTTTTCATGACTTTCCCTGATTTAGCAGATCATTTTCCATGACTTTAAAAAGCTTTCCTTAAAGTATATATGAATAAAACTTCTGATGTACATACAAATAAAATATATGCTTTTAGAGAAATTACAGGAATTTTATCATAAAAAAACTATAAACTTACTTTATAAGTGTTAATAAACTCACATACATAAAAATAAATTGTTGTATCTACATACCTAAGTTTAATCATATAGCAATTTTTCAATCAAAATGTTTCCAATTTGAATTCAGGGTACTTTGGTATTATCCAGGTGACCATGAATAATAGCCAAATATAACCCTATAATGTTTATATACAATATCCCTAGAGATAAACTTATATTTTGTGCAAAAATCTTAACTAATTTTTATTAAAAAATAATTATTATTATATTAATAAAATTTTAATCTACAATTTAAGAAAAAACCAGAATAATATACATTTACCCACCCATTAAGCTTTCTTGCTTTGAGTTTCCTTGGTGAACAAATTTTACTTGGCAATAGGGTCAATAGGATAATACATAAATACCAAACTCAGTAACTTCAGCCAAATGACAAGTAAAAATAGAATTAAACAATTCAATGCATTTTTTTTAATCGGTAGTTTAGCGGATCTATGACTTTCCATGACTTTTACTCATTTTACTTGAAAAATCAAGACTTTCCATGACAAAATTAATCTATTGTCTAAATCCATGATTTTCAATGACTTTCCAGGTGCGCGGAAACCATGATCATAAAGAAAAAATTAAGAGAATTACTTCGAAAATATTCGAACGCCCATTGGATACATTTCGACTAGTGTTCTTTTTTCTATGTATGAGAAAATGACAATATCAAATGAAATATCACAAACAAATTAAATATAACAAACGAAAATATCTCGAAACAATAGTTATTACTCCAGTTAAGTCCATGAACAATCATAAGAAAGGATAAAAACATAAAGACCGATGTCTAAATCTATTACAAATTCTTATCAACGTAAGACATGTGAAATAGGATATAGCAACGAAATAAAAGATCATCAAAATTTGTTCTAAAATATGAATGTTTTGTTTGAGGAAAATGCCCAATTAGAACACAATTACATTAATTATAAAGAGCGGTTAATGTATTATAAGTAAATAATATGAATGTTTTTAACCCTTTGACAGTTTCATTTTTTTCCAGAAATCCTTAAAAAAATGTCACATTTTTTATTGTATTTTTTTGTTCATTATACATTTTTAAGTAAAGATATGTTATTAAAATTAACATTTCTAATATTTTTAGGCATTTATTACAACATTTTTTCTTTCTATGAAAGCATCATAGAATTGGAGTTTACCTTTTAATCTCATATACAAGTTAATTTTTGGAATTCCAGTGAAAGCAAATCTAGGAGGCGGATCCAAAGGATTATCACAATTAATTGCAAAATATTGTCTTGCTTGACTGATTCCATCTGTACTACTATCAGAGTCACTACTATCCAGGTCATCTAGTAAACTTTCGCTACTATCATTTACAGATAATTCAGTTTCTGATTCCGAGTCACAGTTCGAATCACAAGAAATTAGCTCCATACGCTCTGAATTATCCATTATTTAAAAGTAAAAATATATTATTCAACACATCTCTTACATCAATAAAATTATCAGGCGGTTAGTAAAATATAACCAGAAAGCTATACACTGAAAGATAAAAATTCGTCTTCTGATACAAAACATGCGAAAAAACCCGCGCTTTTGAACCAATCAGAGTAGAAAATACAATAAACTGCAAACTATCATTTACTGGACGAATAAATTACTATACGAATTATTTGTTACTAAAACTGGAAAAAATACGGCCGAAACAGTGCAAGCGAAATAGAAATCAGATTGCCCGTATGCCTTACGGGCAAATCAGTAAAAGCCCGAAAGCTGTGCCCGTACGGCGTACGGGCAAAACAGGGAAGAGGTTAAACTTTCAAACATTTTTTATTCTGTACATAGCAATCCAAATCACAAAATTAAGTAACGGATTACAATTTATTGGTAGCGAATTTCATAAATGAAAGGTACGATTTATAACAAATGATAAACCAATGACAAAGTAATTATTTATGCAAGCTAAATTTAAAATGGTAATTTGGATGTACGATGGGATTCATTCTAAACTTGACACAGGCTGGGTTTAAACACAACTGGTTACATACTAAAGAGTTCAGTTAGTGACTCAATTTAGTCAGTCTTAAAGCAACTATTGTAAAATTGTTGGTTTTATAGAATTTCATATGAAATGAACAGCCTAATAAAAACGCCTAGTTGGCTTTTACATGTAGTCTACACCATAGTGGTAGCTACTACGTATTGTATGGTTGACATAAGCAGACTTGCAACTGCTGAGGTACTTTCAAAAAGGTGAGAAATACGGAATAAGTGACTAAAAAGTGACTAAACATTGAAAAAAAGCGATTTTTTCTCCTCTTGATTACAGGTGCTATTATTGAGATTTTTGTATTTATTTTTAACTCTAAATCAAATGATTCATGCAAGACATGATTTTAGAGTCAAATACAAAACAGTTAAAAATTTTGTTTAACACAACTCAACATTGCTTTTTATTCAAGAAAACCTATAAATTAGATCTGAATACATACAATACATTAATTTTATAATCACAATTTTCTACATATATTAATGTTTTGAAATATGTACGTAGCTAGATTAGAGTATCTAAACAAAAATTATGAAGAAAAAGAAAACATGTGTGCTTTGACGTAAGTTACTTTAATGTATTAAATGTACATTTCAGGAACTACTTTACGACTTTTTAAAATCACTAAATTCTGGAAACCATATGATTAATTACATTTCAATAAGAAAAATAAGATTAGAGCATCACATTTTTGGTCTTTTATTAAATTATTTTGTTACTAATTCTGATTTTCTTTTTTCGACAACAGACTTTTGCTGTGATACATCATGAAAAAAAGTGACTAAAAGTGACTGTTTGCTTTAAAAATGTGACCAAAAGTGATCAATTGTAAAAAAAGTGACTAAAGGTGAGAAAAGTGATGGAATTGCAAACTTGCATAAGCGTTTAGAAACTGTAAAGAAAAATTAATTTAAAAACTACTTATCTGAAACCAGTAAAGTTTTCGATGAATCAGTCAACTATAAAAACAAACACTGAACGAATAAAGAAGTACGATAATCATAACATAAATGCATGTAAACACCAGTAGTCGTAATCGGCCTCTCAGAGAGCTGCCATTCTAGAGTAAAGAAACTTGAAGAGTAAAACAAACAAACCCAATGTAATTCACAACTGTTACAAACAGGAAACAGGTGCATAAAAAATCCTAACGCAAACAGGTTAAGTAAAAATGTTCACTCAAATTATAATTCACCAAATATTAAAGGCTTTAAAGTTGTTATTATAAAATGTTAGTACTTAAGACCGGTTTCACCAAAGTCGTTACACATCTAATCGCGATTTATCTCTGTTTAAATGGAGACTTTCGTCCTATAAGGCAATTTCACATAGTAGGGCAAATTCTCAAAGTATGACAATTCTGGCTTTCATTTCAAACGGAAGGGCAGTTTATTGTTTGTCTATTGGCTGTTGTAAACAGGGAAATGAATGGGAAGGGCATTATAGTAGTTCGTGAAGTTGCGACAAATTGCTTGCCTTATTGGTTGACGAGTGGATCGGGACAGCCAATTTTGGTTGCTTACAATTCCGGTAGAAAATTGCTTGGCTCACTGGCGCCATCTATTCACTAATAAATTAACTAAAACTACTCAATTAAATTGGACAGTTATTTTATTATTTTATTTACATTTTTGACAATATTTTCAATCAATTTTCTCCTTTATATTTGAATTTTATTTAATTTTTTACTTCTATTTTTGTTAGTTTTTGTCGTTTTAAGTTTATAAAATTAGTTTCTGCTAAGAAATAAGTTTGAGAAGTGCTAATATTTCTAATATTTTATTGTAATAAATTTATAAATTTTAATATTTATTATTATTTTTATAATTTAATATTTTATTTTATTTCTAATATTTCTTTTACATTTTTGACAATTTTTAAAATTGATTTTTATTTTTAATTGAATATTCTTGGATAGAAAAATATAGGCTTCTAAAGTAATATATTGAAGTATATTTCAATGCGTAATTTTCTCATGCTTAAATCAGGCTATTTACTTTCTATTACAATAAACTGAGAAGCAAGCAATTTTCTACCGGAAGCTTAAGCACCCAAAATTGGCTGTCCCGATACGCTCGTATTGGTTGTCACCATGGGTTAATCACGGTTAGCAGTTAAACGACTTTGGTGAAAGCGACAATTACAATATTGTATGTAAGTGAATATCGCAAAACAAGTCCTTAATTTTGATTAAACGTATTGATTACCAAGAACAGAAATTCTACAGTAAAAATTTCTAGTGGATATTTTCTACTATTTTCAATTTCATTCCATACACACGTTAATAGTAGGTATGAGGAATTAAGTACACTTAAAATGATATTAATGGATTTTTCAAAAATTGTATTTCTACGTGGATTTGATTTGGTTTACAGCATAATATTTTATAATTTTTCTATATCAAGTATAGTGAGCCGAACGATGGCCGAATGGTTAGGGTGCTGGTCTTCGGTACCGGAGTTCGTGGGTTCGAATCCCACAGTGGCATGGATGTTCGTAGCCATTCGGAATCGGATTTAAGCAATAGGTTCCGGTCTCATTAGCCCTCGTGTTGCAAAAAGTAGACCGTAGCGCTCCAAACCGAAACCGAAACAAGTATAGTGATACTTGAACTTACTACACAAAGATTTTTCCAAACTATTCGAACGTTTATACAAGCACTGGGACTGGAATCCACAAACTCCGCACCGAAGACTAGCAGTTTACCCATTCGATCATCATTATTTTTCGAATAGAATTCCTTCACTTCAGTTTAGTTTTATCTTCCGAGTTTTCGTACTTAGTTTAGCTCCTCAATAAGGCAGTTTCACGCAGCATGGCACATCTCAACTCATGACTAACCTAGCTTTAATTTCAAATGGAAGGGCAGCATTTTGGTTGCTTATTGGTTATCCTAAACATGGAAATAAAAAAGAAGGGCATGAAATTGGTTCGTGACGTTGCGTAAAATCGCTTTATTGCATTTACAGGCTTGCAACTGTTGAGGTACTTTCAATAAGGTGAGAAAAGTTACAAATAATATAGAATAAGTGTCTAAACATTGAAAAAAAGCGATTTTTTTCTCCTCTTGATCACAGAGGCTATTATTAAGATTTTTCTATTTATTTTAACTCTAAATCAAATGATTCATGCAAGATATGATTTTAAATTCAAATACAAAAAGGTTAAAAATTTTAACACAACTCAACATTGCTTTTTTATTCAAGAAAATCTATAAATTTGATTTAAATACATACAATACATTAATTTTATAATCACAATTTTCTGCATATATAGGAGACTAGCATATAGCCCGTCATATGACGGGATCAGTAAATTTTTTAATTTTCCAGAATTGTAAAGTACTTTATGAGGCAGGTAAACAACTGGTTTGTTTTTCGGTTGAGAATTATCTTGCAACCAAAAACAATCGATGATTAAATTTTAAATTATGACATATGTTCCTAATCTATAATATAAGCCAAACATAAAAGAAAATTATTTACGTAATATCTAAGATCAATGATAAAACGTATGAAAATAAGGCATAATTTAAAATAAGAAACGTTTCAATGAGATTGTTAAATAAATGACGTCATAATGCTACAAAAATGTTATTTTTACCTATTTATTATGGGATAAATTGATAAATTTAATCGCCTGCTCTTAACCGGGGAAAATAGGAGTTGAAATAATGGCATTAAAAGCTCGAAAAGAGGGGAAGGGGTGGATTTCGAACGTTTTAAAGAAGGTAGTATTTTTTGCTGTGATATGAAGCCTATTTATACCAATTTATTTTAGAATCGGATCTATAGTTTAGGAGAAGATAAACATTACTCTCTTTGAATTTTGCTAACTATGGATGCCTCTATCCATTCCAGGTCCAACCGCTTCATAAAATCGAGGACAGACGTACAGATAACTTAGGCTATTATTATATAGGGGACTAGCATATAGCCCGTCATGTGACGGGATTAGTAAAATTTTTAATATTCCAGAACTGTTAAGTATCCAATGAGGCAGGTAAAAAATGGTTTGTTTTTTGGCTGAGAATTATCTGGTTCACTCTCAATAATTTATTTATCATTATACTCCTCTAGAGTCTCCCGAACCTGTAATGCAGTTTAGATAATAAACAAACACACAAACGAACAAACTTCTTAATTTCCAAATATATATAAATTAAAAGTTAGATATTTATTAGTCCGTGAAATAGACTCCTAGACTTATATGAAAAGAATTTATTGTTAATACCGATGATCAAATTTTCATTGCAACCAAAACTAATCGATGATTCAATTTAAAATTATCACATATGTACCTAATCTATTATTTAAGCCAAATATAAAAGAAAATCATTTACGTACTATCTAAGTTCAGTGATAAAACGTATGAAAATAATGCAGATGATATTTAACTAATTTAAAACAAGAAATGATTCAATGAGATGGTTAAAGGAATGACGTCACAATGATAGAAAAAATTGTTATTTTTCCTATTTATTAAGAGATAAATGGTTAAATTTAATCGCCTGCTCTTAACCGGGGAATATAGGACTTGAAATAACGGCATTAAACTCTCGAAAAGGGGAGAAGGGGTGGATTTCGAACGTTTTAAAGACGATAGTATTTTTTGCTGTGATATGAAGCATATTTATACAAATTTATTTTAGAATCGGATTGATAGTTTAGGAGAAGATAAACTTTATTCGCTTTGAATGGATGACTGTACCCATTTCAAGTCCAACCGCTTCATAAATTTGCGAACAGATAACTTAGGCTATTATTATATAGGGGATGGTGTTTTGAAATATGTACATAGCTAGATTAGAGTATCGAACAAAAATTGTGAAGAAAAAGAGAAATGTGTGATTTGACTTAAATTACTTTAATGTATTAAATGTACATTTCAGTACAAGTTATAGATTTCGGGCACTTCTTTACGACTTTTAAAAAATCATTAAATTCTGGAAACCATATGACTAGTTATATTTTAATAAGAAAAATAAGATTAGAGAATCCCATTTTTGGTCTTTTATTAAAATATTTTGTTATTAATTCAGATTTTCTTTTTTCAACAACAGACTTTTTCTGTGATACACTATGAAAAAAGCGACTAAAAGTGACTGTTTGCTGAAAAAAGTGATCAATTGTAAAACAAAGTGACTAAAGGTGAGAAAAGTGACGGAATTGCAAGCCTGCATTTATCTTGAACGTTTTCTCGAAATTTCTTTCCGGAGTTCTCAAAAATATCTTATCTGCGACACGTGCCAGAGATGCGAAATCAATGCTAAGCGTTCTATTTCTGCTCACTCTTTCAAGAGAATGAAAATGTAACGTTCGCATTATTTTTCGTTCAAAGCGGAGGGAAGAAGAAAGTTCTTTTGAGGATATATGTAGTATTTCGAAAAAAGTATAAACATTTTTTTTATTAAAAAAAAAAAAAAACAACTCGCTTTGCTTATGTGAAATTTAAAAGTTTGTCTTTTTAACGGAATGATGAATAATCCAATTAAATCTACACAATACTTGTTCAACTGTATACTATTTACATATAAATTATACACACGATTACCACAATTAAACTTATTTATTTTAACCCCTTCCAGGTTCATTTTATTTCGGGATTATGGGTAAAAGAAATATCAATTTTATATGCTTATTTTCATTTATACATAGCTTTTTAAACATAATAGCATCATTCGCATACAAAATTTAATAAAAGTTAATGTAAAAAATCAGTTTAGATAAATGAGTAATTTACATGTATAGTTGACTTTTTGTACGGCAGAAAGCATTAGACTTTGGAGTCAATTCACACTAACTATAAATATAAAGCTTAGAACACCTAGCTTTTATCTTGAATTAAATTTTACTTATATCCTATGCATTTACATAAATGATTATGAAATTATTAATCAAAGTTTGGTCGCGTATGAGACAATCGAAAACAAGGTAGTGCACAGAGCCCAACATCGCAATCTGGACAGTAGAACTTTGTTTTTCTCTTTACATTCTTTCCTCTACTGTTACCGAATGATGACCGATTGGTTAGGGTGCTCCGGACCTTCGGTACCGGAGTTCGTGGGTTCCAATCCCACTGTGGCATGGATGTTCTTAGCCGTTCTGAATCGGCTTTAAACTGTAGGTCCCGGTCTCATTAGCCTTCGTGTTGCAAAAAAGTAGACCGTAGAACTTCAAACCAAACCAAATTCCCTCTACTGTCTCTCTTTCAGCAGCAAATAATCTAGTAGCCAGAAAAGTAAACAAAATCATTCGAAACCATAAAAAGCACCAGTGAAATAATTCGGGAAAGACTGATTGCACAGTGTAAAATTTCACAGTGCCCGAGTTACACTCGGGATAAACCAAGATGGCACATTTCGCCTGGCCGAGTTCAGCTCGGGAAAAACCGGGAAGGGGTTAAGGCTGTTTATAGTTGAAACTGTTTTTCAGAAAGCTATAAAATATTTTGTAGGGCATAAAAAAGAAATGATAATTTGATTGAGAGAATAAAAAAATAGTTTATATTTTCGCCACCAGAGGTCGTGTTTTGATGAATTACAGAATTAGCTATTTATTAATTCTAGTTCTTTACGTGTAGATTCTTGCAACGAATAAGCCTCGAGAGAAGAACTTACTACTGGTCTTTCCAAAGTGGAATATTTTCCAAACTATTCATTTTTATCTAAACGTTTATTTACTCTAGTTAAAAATAAGTATTACAACAAGACCTCTTCAACATGGTGGACATCATTTAATCTACCCTCTGAAATCGTAAGAAAGACCGTTCTATAGTTGACCCTAGTGTGTATGAGGAGATAATTGTATGAAATGCTGTTTTTCAGATCACTTATAATTCTTGGTTTAGGAACACTGACTAGATGTTCTAAATGCCTCCGAAGCCAAAATTCAAAAGAGAGCTCCTTCACACATTAGCTGTAATGTTTAAAGTACATTCTATAAAATCATTTTACAGAAGAACGTGTGTCTATTCATCACTTTCTTTAAGTATGGTCACCCCAATCTCCAGATCTCACCCCATGAGATTTTATGATATTGTGTATTTTACATAGACATATACGAAATGTTATAATATTACATTTATCTTTAAATCAATTTAACTTTCGCCGAACGATGGCCGAATGGTTAGGGTGCTGGCCTTCGGAACCGGAGTTCGTGGGTTGGAATCCCAATATGGCATGGATGTTCGTAGCCGTTTGGAATCGGCTTTAAGCAGTAGGTCCAGGTCTCATTAGCCCTCGTGTTGCAAAACGTAGACCATAGCTCTCCAAAACCAAATCAATTTAATTTTCATTTGTGAACTTTTATAATTAGTTAATAATTTTATTTGAGATAGGTTCGTTTCAAAGATCAAATATACCTTACAGAAACGAGAAAATAATTCCACTCTTTAAACATGAATAGATTCAAAATCTATAAAAAGGTGTACATTAATATTCTACAGACTATTGTTTTTAATTTTTTACGGATATTGCACACGTTATTGTAAGTGTGACAAAGTTACAACTTGATAAAAATGAACATTGAAAAAACTTTCATTGATTTATTCAAAAAATTATTTAATCCTGGACTAAAGTTTTATAGGGAAAAACAATTTGAATAATTATTTTCCCGAAAAAATCCCCACCTTTATTTTCTTTTTCCTTTTCCTCATCTGAAAATGTTGAAAACTTACCATGAATTCCTTTTAGGACAAAAATAACAAAAAAAGTTTTTTTTAAAGTTTATCTGGGACTTTAATAAGATAAAACGATAATAGCGGAAGATATATTTTAATTCCATTAAAATAACAACAGAACTAAATTATCTCGAAGTTTAAACTTTCCAGCAGAGACTGAGGAATAAAGATTGAATCTCTTTTCATCATTTATTTTTTTAATATTTAATTTACATCTTTTCTTCCTTTTCGAAAGTCTTCTAAAATAAAAATCTCATCTGTGAAAAAATCATTTTAAAGAATGAAACTGAAAACACATTTAAATTCCTTTCACGTTAATTCTTCCGAATTTAATGTTAACTTTTCTTAAATATTTTTCAGATTTAATGACATTTAGATAAATACATAGGGCAAGATATACAGCAAATTATATAAAAAAAAAATCAGTCGAATGTTTTTAATGATGCCAAAATATAAAGATTTAATTAAACAATTCTTACTATCTCACGAAAATCACCACATGATAGTGGATCTTCATCACATATTTAAATTATAGTATATGGTCCGTTTGTTTGGAAAGCTACGGTCTATTCTTTTCCTACACGAAAGCTAATTGTCACCGGAAGCTATGACTTAAAGCTAAGTAGGAATGTCTACAAACATCCATGCCAATAGTGGGATTCAGACCCATGAATTTCGGTACCGGGAAGCAGCGCCCTACCCAATCGACCGTGTATACTGTATTTTTAGATTTGCATCATTCATATTTCATTTTAGTTTATCAGAATTATAAAGAATTGATATGTATTTTAACTACACTTTTTACATAAAGGTTTCTATTTTATTTTATTGTTTCATTCCAAATAGACAAAAATTTAGTCTAGTTTTAGTGAAAAGCTACTATAAATAATAACTTTATGAATGATTTAGAATTTTTAGATTATGAATGTTTCTTAGTAACGACCAAAACTAATTCATTTATTAGCTTATTTACTTTTAAAAATTCTTTAAATTCGAATTAGCTGTCACAAGTATGTAATTTTCAAAGTTTAATTATTAAAAAGAAATTAATATTTTTAAATAAATGAGATACTCTTAAGTAATAAATAACTGACTTACAAATTAAGCTATTAATATATTAAATTCATAGTTTTATTATTATTATCTGTAAATTCAAAAGATAAATCAAAATATGTAACTGAAGCTGAGATTTTCATTTATTATTATTATTATTAAGGGTATGTATTTCGTTTCAATTTTATTTAAATAAGAAGGAAGATTTTCCTTATACGAAATAGTAAATAGTGGTAATGTTAAAGAAATGAGCGTTGGAGGAAAGGCAGTTCATGTTAACTTACATGCAACGAAAAAAATTTAAAAAATTTAACAGTCCTCCATAAACCTTAAAAAATTGTTGTTTTAACCCCTTCCGGTAAAATGACGAGTCTAGCTCGTCATTGGTTTTTCATTCCATACCGCACAATGACGAGCTACACTCGTCATGCGACTAAAGTTACTGATAAATATGATAATTAATTTAGTTTAAAATTTCTAGTGTACTGAATTTAGCAACACTTTTGTTACTTGTGGAAATCCCAGGTCACTATTACATATTGTTTATTTAAAGTTTCTTGGTACAAGTCACTGCCAAATTGATGAGTCAGAATAAAAGAAAACCTACTAAGAAATGCCGTGTGTGTTACAAGAATCAAATTAGAAGTGAGACTCCCTGGCGATGTAAACAATTCAGAATTCCTTTGCACTTTGTTTTGAAAAGTACCATTAGCTTGAAGACTATTATCTTAATTTTACCTTTTCTGATACTTAACAATATGTAAAAAGTAGATTTTAATTAAAAATATGTAAGGATTGTAAAATAAAACAAGTTTTTTAAATAAAAAATAAATGGTTACTTTACGCACCGTTTTTCATTATTAAATCGTACCGGAAGGGGTTAATCATGAAAAATACTACTAAAATGTTAAAGGTATTAAAATACTACTAACCTATCAATTCAGAAATTTAACCTTTAGTTATCGATGAACACGGATGTTGAAATTAACAAAAGTGGTTCATAATTAAAATATTTGAAAAACAAAACTTTTGTTAAATAATTTTGATGATTACAGTTTGAGAATTTTAAAAGTTTTCAAATATATTTAAATTTTAATGGAATTACCCCCCTCCAGTTTTATTGAGAATAAACAGAGTACTTCCAAACCCTTGCGACTTTAATCTCTATTTGACTTAATATGTAAATCTTATGTGAATCAATAATTTTAATTCTTACTCTTTAGAAAGCCTTTTCCTTTTTAAAAAACCTTTTTCAAGGCTACTTAAAATGTGACAAATTACTATTTTTACTACAAAAACGCAAGTTATATAAAATTGTCAAGTTGACTGTTTGAATAGCTGCGAGAATCTACTAGACCGTGGAGCGAAAATTTATTTAATGTCGAGCAGCAAATATTTGAAACTTTTATTGCATACATTTGAAATGCCTTTAAATGTCCCCTCCCTGTTCTTTTTTTTAAGTGTCATAATTGCATAACATAT
This sequence comes from Pardosa pseudoannulata, assembly GCA_032207245.1. Lineage (NCBI taxonomy): Eukaryota > Metazoa > Arthropoda > Arachnida > Araneae > Lycosidae > Pardosa > Pardosa pseudoannulata. The sequence goes on along the minus strand of CM063507.1, from coordinate 77,025,256 downwards.
ATAGCACACACAATTTGCATTATATATTGTAAAGATAGCTGTTCTTCGCATTTTATATTCAATTTGAATGTCTATTTAACACTTGTTTTCGACACTGTACTTTAAAATATAGCCGATTACCAAATCTACGCAAGTAATATAATATTATCAAGTAGAATGTTTGAAGTATTACTAGTACCTAGGGAGGCAGCGGATGTCAATTTGGCCGGATAACAGTTTGATTTGGTTTGGAGCTCTTCGGTCTACTTTTTGCAACACGAGGGCTAATGAGACCGGGACCAACTGCTTAAAGCCGATTCCGAACTGCTACGAACGTCCATGCCATTGTGGGACTCGAACCCACGAACCCTTGGCCGGATAACTGATACCATATATCTGGCCAGAGTTTCAGCCGGATGTCAGTTTAATTCGCACTTTTTCTTTTTAAAATCATTTTAAATAAATCAGCTTTATGTACTTTATTTTTGCAACCAATTACATGAAATATATAGCACACACAATTTGCATTCAAGGTTGCAAAGAAAGCTGTTCTTCTCATTTTATATTAAATTTCTATGCTTCTTTAACTCGTTTTCGACACTGTACTCCTATTTTAAAATGTAACAGATTACTATTTCCACTACAAAAACGCAAGTTATATAAAATTGTCAAGTTGAATGTTTGAACAACTAGGAGAGTCTACTAGACCATGGAGCTAAAATTTATTTACTTTCGAGCAACAAATATTTGAAACTTTTATTGCATACATTCGCATACAACCTTTAAATGTACCCTCCCTGTTTTTTTAAGTGCCACTGTTCAAGCCTATATAGAAAAAGCGCCACCTTGTGTTGTGCTGGCGATGTGCTGCTCTTCTGGGCTTGGTTTGTGCCTCACCAGGGGAGAAAAATGTTTGTGAGTGTTATGGATTCTGATGCTGCGCGTGTTTTGTGAGCGTGGCTCTCAGAACAAATAAATAATGTTACAGTCCACCTTGAGCTTTGCTTTTTGTGTGTATCAGTGAAACTGAACTATAGTGGACACCGGAGTGACCTGTGTCAGTGATTTTTAATCCAGTGTGCATAATTTCCTCCATTTGGTCAAAGCCGTCTTAAGGCCCGTCTTATTAATGAATTTTTTCTGTTTACTAAGATTAATACACCTTTTATTTTTTATATTCAAGTTATTTTGAAGTAAATCTTATATACTGTAAATTTGATTAGGAACATTGTGATAATCTAAAACTATATATCTCCTATAAATATCACAATTTATACATATTGCTATTAAATATTATTTCCATTTAAAAGTAATATTTGTGAGTAATGTATATTCCTAACTAGTGTTTTTTTAATCCTTTAAATGGAATTTTATTTATTTAATAAAATTAATATGTTTAAAATCCACCACTCTTATATTGATGGTCTGGAATATACATTTTTAACAGTATATAAAATATGTAATTCCTAGAAATTAGCATTTTGTTTAGTCATTGTTCCTATTTCAGATGTTGAGGATTTCTTTTAGTTTTCTTAATTATTTAAAATTTAAGAATGTTTTCTGAATGTTTGTTAAATAATTGCAACTTCATTTTCTAATAATTATATAAATATTCATGTCATTTTCCTCTACAAACTTTTTAAAAGGTCTTTTTTAATAATTTACCCTTTTTTAAGTTATTAATAATTATGGATCTTTTAATAATTATTTTAATCGCATCTGAAACTGTAAAAAAATTAAGAATTAAAAACGTTACTTAAAGTCTAAATATGTAATAATGCATATATAATTTTATATATTCAATATGTTACTTTAAAATATATAGCTAAGAAGAATAAACAAGAAATACGCAAAACTAATACTATTTCGCTTTCTCGTTTTAGCCTCGGCCTGTGACGTCACGAATGCGTGTGTCTGGCTTGAGGTCTTAAGACGGCTTTGAACGAAAACGAAAGTGATCTAATATCGAAGTAAACCTGTGTGTAATTGTTATTTACGCTCAAAATAGTGGCTTTTTTATTAGAGGACTTCCTTAAGGAGTGAGTAAATTTTAAAATGTCTGTTTTAAACAAAATTAAGAAATCAGAACTATTGTGTGTCGCGATAGAATTAGAATTAAATCCTCCGTCAGTAGCAACAGTGTTAGGTTTAAAACAGCTTATTGAAGAGAGTGAGATATTTAAAAATGATATCGAGTTTGTAAAACAAGTAATTTATCAAGTGCTAGAAGAAAAAGGGGAAAATATAGCCAAAATTGAACGCGAAAAAGCAGAAAATATAGCCAAAATTGAACGCGAAAAAGCAGAAAATATAGCCAAAATTGAACGCGAAAAAGCAGAAAATGAGGCAAAAATTGAGTTAGAAAAAATTAAACTCGCACAGTTAGAAAAAGAGTTAGAAATTGCAAATATTAAATCGAAATTCTCGACACCCCAAATTGAAAAACAAAAGTAGTGAAGAAACTTTGACCCTTAACTTGGAAAGTTTAGTAAACTCTATTCGAACACTTACAATTTCGGTTCCATCTTTTATTCCAGTGTGCAAAATTCCTTCACCAGTTTTCATGATTTTTGAAAGGGGACTTTAGTTTATATAACCCTGTATATAATTAACGCCTACTTCCTCATCCAAATTTTATTGGATTTTAACCGCAGTTAAAGAAATTTGACATTTTCGTTTAACAAATAAATGTATTTTTTTGGGGGGAAGGGGGCATTTCTGAAGCAAATAATTCTTTTAATTATAATTGTTTTAATATACAGCAACTCATTTAAGTAAAATGTGAAGTTTTGTAATAATTGAAATCTATATTTCGCAATATTTTACTACTTTTATTCCAGATTACATAATTTAGCCTGTTAATGATTGAGTAGAAACAACTCTTTCATCATAAATTTCGTGTTGCCTTAAAACAGTCCTAATATGTCTGCAGTCGAAAGAGATTTTTTCCCACCAGAGGGCGCTCTACTGGGGAAATAATATAACGATGAAATTCTTTGTACATATAATGTAACCTTCATACTATGGCCAGTTGTTCACCACTTCCTGATGGTGAACAACTGGCCATAGATGGAACCTCGATGGAACGATTTAACCTCGAACGATGGTTCACGGGTCGCATTCACACGCTGGGCCACTGAATGAGCTGGGCACATTGATTCGTCCATAGGGTCTACTGCTCACTTTAGTTGCGCATCTGGCTGCCTTTGATCTTTGGAGAAAAACCGCCTCCGTAGCCACCGTCCGCCAAGGCTATTGTGTCGTCTACTGCCATCGGCCACGATAAGTCAAAGCCCCTCCAGATGGTTCTGATGGCTTGCAGTGGACCATAGTGTGGAGGAACCTTAATGTGTGAAGTGTGTTTTTGTGATGTTTTTTAGAGTTTTGGCAGAGAATGCAAGAATAAAAGTTTATGTGTGTCTGCCGTTTGGAAGTAGTGTTTTTTTGTCTTCTTGGTCCAGACACCACCGTGATTCAACATAAAAGGTAAAGAATGTTTTCCATATTTTAATTAGAAGAACATTAAAAGGAACCCTAGTCAGTAGATCCTGATAACTATGATCAAGAGAAGTTGCTTCGATGAGTAACAAGTCCAAACTCCCTTGTTCTACGTCCGAACGATGGCCGATTGGTTAGGGTGCTGGCCGTCGGTACCGGAGTTCGTGGGTTCGAATCCCACAGTGGTATGGATGTTCGTAGCCGTTCGGAATCGGCTTTAAGTTGTAGGTCCCGGTCTCATTAGCCCTCGTGTTGCAAAAAGTAGACCGTAGCACTCCAAACCAAACCCTTGTTCTACGTTTTGGTTTGGTTTGGTTTGGAATGCTACGGTCCACTTTTTGCAGCACGAGGGCTAATGAGACCGGGACCTACTGCTTAAAGCCGATTCCGAACGGCTACGAACATCCATGCCATAGTGGGACTCAAACCCATGAACTCCGGTTCCGAAGTCCAGCACCCTAACCATTCGGCCATCGTTGGGCTCCCTTGTTCTACAGAGAGGACTACTGAAGACTTTCTTACTTGTTTTTCAATTAAAATGGGACAGCATTACCACTAGAAATTCTACAAATTGTTCATTGGAATTTTAAGTGAAAAAAATTAAACCTGGGAAATATTTCATAGTGATAATTTGCTCACTTTCAGCACAATCCACTTATTAATCAGTGGAGAATTCATCCTTTTCCCCCAAATTGCGCTTGATCTACCCCCAAAAGTGTGATGAAGTGGGACCTATGCGAGAAATGAATACATAATGCGAAAGTCTATAACCTGTTTAAAGTCTTAATGTCTTCAGCGGTGAAATGAGTTTCATTAAAAATTCCCTAATCGATGCTTTACGGTTAGGTTTAACCGTAACCTAATCGTAACGGTTATACATTCGTAAGCCGATTTCAGATAAATGTTTCCCTAGTCACTACGTTGCTCTGGAGAGGTTTAGTTACTTTCGATAGACTTACAAGAACTAATCCAAGGGTATTTTGAGAGGATTGAACATCTCGAAAAATTCTTCGATTGTGTGTAGAAAACTCTGTGAGCATAGCAATGAGGAAAGGTTTTCAAGTTTGAAGTGTGTGGTATTTACTTTATTTGTGAATATCACTAACCCTTTGAGGAAAATTTTCTGATTTAAAGTACAGTATCTTAATTTGATAAATAATTATTTTATAACAACGTTTTTGTAAATTTTAGGAGGAATATTCAAAATATTTTTAATATACGTCAAACGCTTAATTTTGATTATGTCATAATAAAGTAATGTTACTTAAATATAAAAAATATTCTCGCTCGTAATAAAAACATCTTTTCTTCAACGTCTGGTTTTTTTTTTTAAATTGCATGAGTGATTTATCATAAAATCAAAGATGATGTATGTCATTTACAACATTTCTATTACTTTTTAATAATTTTACTGAAATATATTCAAAGATATTAAATTTTGGGGGTAGTTAAATATCTAAAAAATATCTATAATCACTTTGGAGGAAGTTTTATCGTAGAAATACAGTGGGAAAAAGCTTATATGTACAACAGAAAAGCTGATCTGTGGCCTTTGAAACAACTAAACTTGTTTTTGAATTACTATAAAAGCAATATAGCAATATTAGCCATTATATATTAAGTACTTAGTTGAAATACGTTTTAATATGTAATCAGAAGTAAACTAAACATCTAATATTTGTAGTAATTTCATACCATTCTTAAAAATGGTATGATAGTTTATAAGTTTTGTCTTAATAAATAGAGATGTAATTAAATGGAAGATAAAGAAATGGGCTGTTTTCTAAAACTGTATTATAAAACCGTATTCGACGTATACTTATATATTTATTCTCGTCTATTGGGTTCAACTAATATCGCATCGTGTATAAAAATATGAACACTAGAACCTCGAAATGGGTCATTTGGACTCCAAAACTATTTTGTGCCCGCATTTCTGAAAACTTTACGAACAAAATTTATAAGAAATTCGAAACTTTTCCTAATTTTAAACCCATAAAAATCTACGAAAATATAATAATTAAGAATCTGTGTATAAGAGAAAAATTGTTCAATACTAAGTTTCGCAGTGTGAAAACAAAACTGTCCACATTTGTTCTAGCTGTAAAATACTGATATGTAGAAAATGTACAAAATATATGTACAGAAAGTGTTGCACAAACTGTGTCTGAACTGCGTAAGAAACTAAATATTTTCATTTATGTTGTCTATATATGTTTCTAACTACATATAATTTTCGATATTATAGCATCTTATTTTTAATCAATTATTATAAAAATTTAATGTCTAAATGTGAACAAATGTCAATGCGTATAACTATACAGTGTCCTTTTTGTGTAATAAAACTGGTTTATATCAATCGGGGTTAGTTTGACCTAGCCCGTTGTTTTAGGTAGACCGAAACCTTCTTGGATCTAGCGTTAATCTAATGTAATTATCTAGTATTGAAAAAAACAAAAGTTGTAATAATAGATTCTATTTGAACTTGGATAAATATAAGAACAAACTTATATTCACTACAGACGCTGAACAAAATTTTTCATCGTCTGTAATGAAGAGGAAGATGATGAAAATAATTTTTCAATTTTTATAAATACGTGAATATATTTTAAAAACCCTTAACAAAAATGATACATTTTTCATCTGATATGTCATATACAATGCAAATTTGATTCCCTATGTCTGCTAACTTTGTTTGAAAGGAATACATTTTATCGAAGGTTAATTATTAGTCGTTATTATTTATTTAAAGGTATTTTTACGTGCTTTTAACAGTAGAGAGTCGCACCTTTAAACTGTATTTTCAACTTATTTTAACTAATAAACAACAAAAAATGGAAACTATGATTTACACCTGGTTTGGGCAATCGTAAAGTTAGATCAGTTTTTTTTTTTTTTTTTGTATTATAAAAGTTTCTGATCTTATTAACATAGCATTTAGTGTGAAAATTCTAACTAAAGGAATCGTAATTCATTTTAATTTTAAAGAAATATAACTTTATTGCATAAATCTTAAAAAAAAATTAAATAGAAAAATATTTTTCTTTTAATTGACTTAATGGAATAAAATTGTAACTGGAAATGCATAAAATAGGAACCACGACTTTCGTCCACTCTTTAAAATGAGGATTTTAAAATGTTAAAGTTCTAATAATAGAGTTGTGGATTAGTGAGAAGTTAAATTAAAAAGAAATAATTATATATAAATTGGATGTTCATAACGTTTTTGGAATAATAATTAAACTGTTTTTAAAATCCTAAAAACTTTTAGCAGTATCTCCGAGAAGCGAAATGTATATTGGAGTTCAAAAATTTTGTTAATACGATTTAAAAGTATTCAAAAAGGCTGTTTATTTAGTAAAGAAAAACTAAAAGTTTTAATTAAATGTTAAAAAAGATTTTCCGTTCGATTCTCATTTTTCTGAAGCTGTTGTCTAACGAGGCACATTTTTTTAAAGGAAATGCTTTTCCGCTTAGTTGTTTTAGCGACATCAAAGAAGGTTACAGTTAAGGACCGTTTAAAATTGGCTTTTAAGTTGAATTTTTCGAATAGTTGTAAGGAATCACTATAATAAGTCATTTTCTATCATGTTAAAATTATAACCTAGTATTAACTCACTTATATATAAACACGTAATCATATCTGTGATAAACTATTCTTTTAACTAACTTTGTTATTTTGACCAATATTAATTCGATAATCGGGATGAAAAACAATACAGAGAGCTATATTTCATTGGGCAGACAAAAAAAAAATGGAAATTAATTCAATAATTGTGTGGTTATCTGAATATGATGACTCATTTGAACTTTCATAACTCCGGGTATTTTTTTTCTAATCACCAAGGAACACTATTCTAATATTTCCAGGAAAGTCTCGAAATTCATGTTCTTGTGTAACACGGTCATCTGCAATTTTCTAATAGATTTCTTGGTTCAAACATGTACGGATTCTATCGTCGAATACTCGTTATTTATATAATTATTATATTAGGCTTTTCTCTATGTCCATTACGAATTCTAAAATTCAACTGGAATTAAAATATGTACTTATTTCCTTTATTGCTTAACGTAAAAAAATGTTTTCTTTTTTTAACATTTCGATTAAATGTTCATCTTTTCATTTAGGATTAAATTTTGGTGTATTAAGCTTTGCGATATTTCAAATGATTAATTTTTAGGCAACATTCTTTTGTCATGAACGGTATCCATTTCTTTCCAAAAGATAAGTGACAAATAACTTGCCAATTTATTCAAAATATCTCTGGGTTGTAGACCACGAAAGAAAATGTATTCCTATCATTCTTTAAAATTGGAATGTATCAGACGTGTGGGAATTATAATAAGAACACAAAATATATCCCTAGTGTATATGGTACGCTTTTTTTACTGTCTCTTCAATGTGTATATGTAATAGGATTTAACTATACATTAAAAAAATCTATCTTATTTAGTTTATGACAATTATAAAATTTTAATGTTTCTTCAAATATCATTTCTTTTTCACTTGTTGTTGGCTATTGGCTGGTTGGATGAGCAATTCCTCTGATTTTTCTGTCATAAATTTGCAGCCTAGAAGCCCAGACTTAAATCCTATTGCGCATTTTTGGGATGTTTTGAAACAAGGCTTTAAAGGCCACCACAAAGCACCAACGAACCTTACTGAATTTTGCAACATAAGAAAAGATAATTCCTTACGTCGACCCATCCGAAGACATACAGCAGCTGATAAACTGAAGAGCAGTGACCACGACAGCTACAGAGCTGCAGCTGACCTACGCGAAATCCGTCATGGTTCGAAGATTAATTTGGCCAATCCCAGTAAGGAGCAAACTCTACAATGTTAATCTCAAGACTACCAGGAAATATACTGGAAAAAATCACTCGGGTGAACTTCGGACTCGTGACACCCGTATATGCCTAAAGAAGGTATACCCCTGAGGTTGCCTCCCATTCAGCCCAGAGGACACATACGGCTTGAAGCTCTTGGCCGCGAACGCGAGAGACGTTGTCCCCCAGACATAAGTAACGAGAATTCTTCCACAGACCCATCCGAAGACATACAGCCGCTGATAAACAAGTCGCCACGACAGCAATCGTGACAGCTATAAAGTTGCACCTGACCTACGCGAGGCCCGTCATGGCTCGAGAATTAATTTGGTCAACTCTGTTAAGGAACAAGCGCTACAGAGCCAAGTTCTGGTCTACCAGAGAAGACACTAGAGAAACATCACTCAGGTGAACCCCGGGCTCGTGACACCCGTGTATACCTAAAGGAGGTATACCTGAGGTTGTCTCTCATTTAGCACGACCCAGAGGACACGGCTTGAAGGTACGGCTTGAAGCTCGTGGCCGCGGACTCGAGAGACGTTGTCCCCCAGACATAAGTAAGGAGAATTCTCATCTGACCTAGCTGGAGCCATACAGAAACT
>CM063507.1:77004019-77016247 GCA_032207245.1 Pardosa pseudoannulata | reverse complement strand
TGAATATATAAAATTGCAAATATCTCGAAAACGGTGCGTCCTAGGTGAAAAATAACGAAAAAATTTCCGCCTTAGGAACTCTATGTAGTTTTCGATCTATTTCCCGTACCAATTATCAAAACAGAAATTGGAAGAGATTTTAAAAATTACCCGAAGCGTACACATTCCACCTGCACCGACCGAAGATACAAACCAGCGATTTTATCAGAACACATGAAATTTATTGAAAATATAAAATTGCAAATATCTCGAAAACGGTGCGTCCTAGGTGAAAAATAACGAAAAAATTGCTGTCTTAGGAACTCTATGTAGTTTTCGATCTATTTGCCGTTAGACTAATCAAAACAGGAATTGGAAGAAATTTTAAAAATTACCCTAAGCGTACACATTCCACCTGCACCGACCGAAGATACTAACCAGCGATTTTATCAGAACACAGGAAAGTTATTGAAAATATAAAATTGCAAATATCTCGAAAACGGTGCGTCCTAGGTGAAAAATAACGAAAAAATTGCTGTCTTAGAAACTCTATGTAGTTTTCGATCTATTTGCCGTTCCACTAATCAAAACAGGAATTGGAAGAAATTTTAAAAATTACCCTAAGCGTACACATTCCACCTGCACCGACCGAAGATACTAACCAGCGATTTTATCAGAACACAGGAAAGTTATTGAATTAATAAAATTGCAAATATCTCGAAAACGGTGCGTCCTAGGTGAAAAATAACGAAAAAAATGCTGTCTTAGGAAATCTATGTAGTTTTCGATCTATTTGCCGTTCCACTAATCAAAATAGGAATTGTAAGAGATTTTAAAAATTACCCGAAGCTTAGATATTCCACACACACCGAGCGAATGTGTTAACCAGCGATTTTATCAGAACACAGGAAAGTTATGGAATATATAAAATTGCAAATATCTCGAAAACGGTGCGTCCTAGGTGAAAAATAACGAAAAAATTGCTGTCTTAGAAACTCTATGTAGTTCTTTTGAGGTTTCGATCTATTTTGCCGTTCCACTAATCAAAATAGGAATTGGAAGAAATTTTAAAAAAATTACCCGAAGCTTAGATATTCCACACACACCGAGCGAATGTGTTAACCAGCGATTTTATCAGAACACAGGAAAGTTATTGAAAATATAAAATTGCAAATATCTCGAAAACGGTGCGTCCTAGGTGAAAAATAACGAAAAAATTGCTGCCTTACGAACTCTATGTAGTTTTCGATCTATTTTCCGCACCAATTATCAAAACAGGAATTGGAAGATTTTAAAAATTACCCTAAGCAGTACACATTCTCCGTACACAGACCGAAGATACTAACCAGCGATTTTATCAGAACACAGGAACATTATCGAAAATATAAAATTGCAAATATCTCGAAAACGGTGCGTCCTAGGTGAAAAATAACGAAAAAATTGCTGCCTTAGGAACTCTATGTAGTTTTCGATCTATTTCCCGTACCAATTATCAAAACAGGAATTGGAAGATTTTTAAAAATTACAATAAGCGTACATATTCCACCTGCACCGACCGAAGATACAAACCAGCGATTTTATCAGAACACATGAAAGTTATTGAAAATATAAAATTGCAAATATCTCGAAAACGGTGCGTCCTAGGTGAAAAATAACGAAAAAATTGCTGTCTTAGAAACTCTATGTAGTTTTCGATCTATTTGCCGTTCCACTAATCAAAACAGGAATTGGAAGAAATTTTAAAAATTACCCTAAGCGTACACATTCCACCTGCACCGACCGAAGATACTAACCAGCGATTTTATCAGAACACAGGAAAGTTATTGAATATATAAAATTGCAAATATCTCGAAAACGGTGCGTCCTAGGTGAAAAATAAAGAACAAAATGCTGTCTTAAAACTGTATACAGTTTTCGATCTATTTGCCGTTCCACTTATCAAAATAGGAATTGTAAGAGATTTTAAAAATTACCCGAATCGTAGATATTCCACACACACCGAGCGAATGTGTTAACCAGCGATTTTATCCGAACACAGGAAAGTTATTGAATTTATAAAATTGCAAATATCTCGAAAACGGTGCGTCCTAGGTGAAAAATAACGAAAAAATTGTTGTCTTAGAAACTCTATGTAGTTTTCGATCTATTTAACGTTCCACTAATTAAAACAGGAATTCTAAGAAATTTTAAAAATTACCCTAAGCTTAGATATTCCCACACACACCGAGCGAATGTGTTAACCAGCGATTTTATCAGAACACAGGAAAGTGATTGAATATATAAAATTGCAAATATCTCAAAATCGGCGCGTCCTAGGTGAAAAATAACAAAAAAATTGCTGTCTTAGGAACTCTATGTAGTTTTAGATGTGTTTCCCGTACACAGTATGGAAACAGGAATACGAATAGATTTTAAAAATTACCCTAAGCGTACACATTCTCCGTACACAGACCGAAGATACTAACCAGCGATTTTATCAGAGTACTGGAAAGTGGTTGAATATATAAAATTGCAAATATCTCGAAAACGGCTTGTCCTAGGTGAAAAATAACGAAACAAATTCTGCCTTAGAAACTCTATGTAGTTTTCGATCTATTTCCCGTACCAATTATCAAAACAGGAATTGGAAGAAATTTTAAAAAATACCCTAAGCGTACACATTCCACCTGCACCGACCGAAGATACAAACCAGCGATTTTATCAGAACACAGGAACATTATCGAAAATATAAATTTGCAAATATCTCGAAAACGGTGCGTCCTAGGCGAAAAATAACGAAAAAATTGCTGTCTTAGGAACTCTATGTAGTTTTCGATCTATTTGCCGTTCCACTAATCAAAACAGGAATTGGAAGAAATTTTAAAAATTACCCTAAGCGTACACATTCCACCTGCACCGACCGAAGATACTAACCAGCGATTTTATCAGAACACAGGAAAGTTATTGAATATATAAAATTGCAAATATCTCGAAAACGGTGCGTCCTAGGTGAAAAATAACGAAAAAAATGCTGTCTTAAAAACTCTATACAGTTTTCGATCTATTTGGCGTTCCACTAATCAAAATAGGAATTGTAAGAGATTTTAAAAATTACCCGAAGCGTAGATATTCCACATACACCGAGCGAATGTGTTAACCAGCGATTTTATCAGAACACAGGAAAGTTATTGAATATATAAAATTGCAAATATCTCGAAAACGGTGCGTCCTAGGTGAAAAATAACGAAAAAATGCTGTCTTAGGAACTCTATATAGTTTTAGATCTATTTGCCGTTCCACTAATCAAAATAGGAATTGTAAGAGATTTTAAAAATTACCCGAAGCGTAGATATTCCACACACACCGAGCGAATGTGTTAACCAGCGATTTTATCAGAACACAGGAACATTATCGAAAATATAAATTTGCAAATATCTCGAAAACGGTGCGTCCTAGGTGAAAAATAACGAAAAAATTGCTGTCTTAGGAACTCTATGTAGTTTTCGATCTATTTTCCGCACCAATTATCAAAACAATAATTGGAATAGATTTTAAAAATTACCCTAAGCGTACACATTCTCCGTACACAGACCGAAGATACTAACCAGCGATTTTATCAGAACACATGAAATTTATTGAAAATATAAAATTGCAAATATCTCGAAAACGGTGCGTCCTAGGTGAAAAATAACGAAAAAATTGCCGCCTTAGGAACTCTATGTAGTTTTCGATCTATTTCCCGTACCAATTATCAAAACAGGAATTGGAAGAAATTTTAAAAATTACCCTAAGCGTACACATTTCACCTGCACCGACCGAAGATACAAACCAGCGATTTTATCAGAACACATGAAAGTTATTGAAAATATAAAATTGCAAATATCTCGAAAACGGTGCGTCCTAGGTGAAAAATAACAAATAAAATGCTGTCTTAGGAACTCTATGTAGTTTTCGATCTATTTGCCGTTCCACTAATCAAAACAGGAATTGGAAGAAATTTTAAAAATTACCCTAAGCGTACACATTCCACCTGCACCGACCGAAGATACTAACCAGCGATTTTATCAGAACACAGGAAAGTTATTGAATATATAAAATTGCAAATATCTCGAAAACGGTGCGTCCTAGGTGAAAAATAACGAAAAAAATGCTGTCTTAGGAACTCTATATAGTTTTAGATCTATTTGCCATTCCACTAATCAAAATAGGAATTGTAAGAGATTTTAAAAATTACCCGAAGCGTAGATATTCCACATACACCGAGCGAATGTGTTAACCAGCGATTTTATCAGAACACATGAAAGTTATTGAAAATATAAAATTGCAAATATCTCGAAAACGGTGCGTCCTAGGTGAAAAATAACAAATAAAATGCTGTCTTAGGAACTCTATATAGTTTTAGATCTATTTGCCATTCCTCTAATCAAAATAGGAATTGTAAGAGATTTTAAAAATTACCCGAAGCTTAGATATTCCACACACACCGAGCGAATGTGTTAACCAGCGATTTTATCAGAACACAGGAACATTATCGAAAATATAAATTTGCAAATATCTCGAAAACGGTGCGTCCTAGGTGAAAAATGACGAAAAAATGCTGTCTTAGGAACTCTATGTAGTTTTCGATCTATTTGCCGTACCAATTATCAAAACAGAAATTGGAAGAGATTTTAAAAATAACCCTAAGCGTACACATTCTCCGTACACAGACCGAAGATACTAACCAGCGAATTTTATCAGAACACATGAAAGTTATTGAAAATATAAAATTGCAAATATCTCGAAAACGGTGCGTCCTAGGTGAAAAATAATGAAACAAATTCCGCCTTAGAAAGTCTATGTGGTTTTCGATCTATTTCCCGTACCAATTATCAAAACAGGAATTGGAAGAAATTTTAAAAATTACCCGAAGCGTAGATATTCCACATACACCGAGCGAATGTGTTAACCAGCGATTTTATCAGAACACATGAAATTTATTGAAAATATAAAATTGCAAATATCTCGAAAACGGTGCGTCCTAGGTGAAAAATAACGAAAAAAATTGCCGCCTTAGGAACTCTACGTAGTTTTCGATCTATTTCCCGTACCAATTATCAAAAAAGGAATTGGAAGAAATTTTAAAAATTACCCTAAGCGTACACATTTCACCTGCACCGACCGAAGATACAAACCAGCGATTTTATCAGAACACAGGAAAGTTATTAAATATATAAAATTGCAAATATCTCGAAAACGGTGCGTCCTAGGTGAAAAATAACGAAAAAAATGCTGTCTTAGGAACTCTATGTAGTTTTCGATCTATTTTCCGCACCAATTATCAAAACAATAATTGGAATAGATTTTAAAAATTACCCTAAGCGTACACATTCTCCGTACACAGACCGAAGATACTAACCAGCGATTTTATCAGAACACAGGAAAGTTATTGAATATATAAAATTGCAAATATCTCGAAAACGGTGCGTCCTAGGTGAAAAATAACGAAAAAAATGCTGTCTTAGGAACTCTATATAGTTTTAGATCTATTTGCCGTTCCACTAATCAAAATAGGAATTGTAAGAGATTTTAAAAATTACCCGAAGCGTAGATATTCCACATACACCGAGCGAATGTGTTAACCAGCGATTTTATCAGAACACATGAAAGTTATTGAAAATATAAAATTGCAAATATCTCGAAAACGGTGCGTCCTAGGTGAAAAATAACGAAAAAAATGCTGTCTTAGGAAATCTATGTAGTTTTCGATCTAATTTCCGCACCAATTATCAAAACAATAATTGGAATAAATTTTAAAAATTACCCTAAGCGTACACATTCTACCAGCACCGACCGAAGATTCTAACCAGCGATTTTATCAGAACACAGGAAAGTTATCGAAAATATAAAATTGCAAATATCTCGAAAACGGTGCGTCCTAGGTGAAAAATAACGAAAAAATTGCCGCCTTAGGAACTCTACGTAGTTTTCGATCTATTTCCCGTACCAATTATCAAAACAGGAATTGGAAGAGATTTTAAAAATTACCCTAAGCGTACACATTCCACGTTCACTGACCGAAGTTATTAACCAGCTATTTTATCAGAACACATTCAAGTTTTTGAAAATATAAAATTGCAAATATCTCGAAAACGGTGCGTCCTAGGCGAAAAATAACGAAAAAATTGCTGTCTTAGAAACTCTATGTAGTTTTCGATCTATTTGCCGTTCCACTAATCAAAACAGGAATTGGAAGAAATTTTAAAAATTACCCTAAGCGTACACATTCCACCTGCACCGACCGAAGATACTAACCAGCGATTTTATCAGAACACAGGAAGTGATTGAATATATAAAATTGCAAATATCTCAAAATCGGCGCGTCCTAGGTGAAAAATAACAAAAAAATTGCTGTCTTAGGAACTCTATGTAGTTTTAGATGTGTTTCCCGTACCAATTATCAAAACAGGAATTGGAAGAGATTTTAAAAATTACCCTAAGCGTACACATTCCACCTGCACCGACCGAAGATACAAACCAGCGATTTTATCAGAACACAGGAAAGTTATTGAATATAAAATTGCAAATATCTCGAAAACGGTGCGTCCTAGGTGAAAAATAACGAAAAAAATGCTGTCTTTGGAACTCTATATAGTTTTAGATCTATTTGCCGTTCCACAAATCAAAATAGGAATTGTAAGAGATTTTTAAAATTACCCGAAGCTTAGATATTCCACACACACCGAGCGAATGTGTTAACCAGCGATTTTATCAGAACACATGAAAGTTATTGAAAATATAAAATTGCAAATATCTCGAAAACGGTGCGTCCTAGGTGAAAAATAACGAAAAATATGCTGTCTTAGGAACTCTTTTTAGTTTTCGATCTATTTGCCGTTCCACTAATCAAAATAGGAATTGTAAGAGATTTTAAAAATTACCCGAAGCGTAGATATTCCACATACACCGAGCGAAGGTATTAACCAGCGATTTTATCAGAACACAGGAAAATTATCGAAAATATAAAATTGCAAATATCTCGAAAACGGTGCGTCCTAGGTGAAAAATAACGAAAAAATTGCCGCCTTAGGAACTCTATGTAGTTTTCGATCTATTTCCCGTACCAATTATCAAAACAGGATTTGGAAGAAATTTTAAAAATTACCCGAAGCTTAGATATTCCACACACACCGAGCGAATGTGTTAACCAGCGATTTTATCAGAACACATTAAAGTTATTGAATATATAAAATTGCAAATATCTCGAAAACGGTGCGTCCTAGGTGAAAAATAACGAAAAAAAATGCTGTCTTAGGAAATCTATGTAGTTTTCGATCTAATTTCCGCACCAATTATCAAAACAATAATTGGAATAAATTTTAAAAATTACCCTAAGCGTACACATTCTCCGTACACAGACCGAGGATACTAACCAGCGATTTTATCAGAACACAGGAAAGTTATTGAATATATAAAATTGCAAATATCTCGAAAACGGTGCGTCCTAGGTGAAAAATAACGAAAAAATTGCCGCCTTAGGAACTCTATGTAGTTTTCGATCTATTTCCCGTACCAATTATCAAAACAGGAATTGGAAGAAATTTTAAAAATTACCCGAAGCTTAGATATTCCACACACACCGAGCGAATGTGTTAACCAGCGATTTTATCAGAACACAGGAAAGTTATTGAATATATAAAATTGCAAATATCTCGAAAACGGTGCGTCCTAGGTTAAAAATAACGAAAAAATTGCCGTCTTAAGAACTCTTTGTAGTTTTCGATATATTTTCCGTAACCATTACCTATTCAGCGATTGAAAAACGTTTTAAAAATTACTCGAAGAGTGAACATTACTCGTGCACCGATATATATAAAATATCAAATATGTGGAAAACGGTGCGTTCTACTTGAAAAATAAAGAAAAAAATGCTGTCGTATTAACTCTATGTAGTTTTCGATATATTTTCCTTACTCCGTATCAAACTACAGTTGTAGCGGGTACAATTTTCCCCCTCTCCTTTTTTTACGATAGGTGGCGCTAGAAAGCCATCGAGCTTGTTCTAATATAGTGTCATTGGTGAATCAGTGTGTGTGTTTGTTCTCTTTATTTTTTGTTTTCTGTGATGTGGAACTTTGCAAGGATATAAAAATATTTCCTAAAAAAAATTGTCTAAATTAATTCTAAATGTCTTTTGAAATAAGAGTGTGTTGGGCCTCACTGTAGAAGGACGAGTCTCTTACATCAAATCACGTTTAGAAAATAATTTAGTCTATTTTTCTAGGAACCATTTTTATTTTCTTGCAAAGTTCCACATCACAGAACACAAACAACAAAGAGAACAAAACACACACTCATAGACCACTGACACTATATTAGAACACACTCGATGGCTTTCTAGCGCCTCCTATCTTAAAAAAATGAGAGGGGAATAATTGTACCCGCTACACAGATACTTTAGCCATTTTCCGGTATTTTCGTTCTTTGCCTGATTTCGGGTTGACTATTAGATATATATTATCAAATACTCCTCCCCTATTATCATTGTTAACTTGTCAAGCTATCTTGAATATGAACTTCAAAAAGTTCATAATTGAGTTAAGAGGAATTCCTTAAATTATTTGAAATATTATTTTTTCTAAATACCATTTTTTATTTTATATACTATTTTTTACGATTTTTTAAGATCTAATAAAAGTAATAACTTGCACAATTTAAATATTTTAGTGTTTTATGATTTAATTTACAATAAACTGGAAAAATTTTCTTCATAACACCTTATTTCATACGTTCGGATTGAAACGCTACCTTATTAATTTTTTTTTAATTTTAAAACTGTATTGCCATACCTCAAATATATTAAAGATTTCTTTGGATTTTCCCCGTCTTTCTGCAATATTCCGCTCTTTAAAAAGCCATTTGTCAGTATTTGAATCTCAATTCAAACAGAAATTTCGCTTTAAAATCTCATTTATTTTCCCCTTCTTCATAAATAAAATGGGAAAAGGGATTTCTAATGAAGATATTTCTCGACAGGAGTAAGTAATATTTACCCAAAAAAAGGTAACCATGAAACTTTACTGAATATTTAGATAGAAAATTCACTATTGAGATATTTTACCGAAACACGAATAGAAAATGAGACTGACTCAAAGAAAGTAGTATGGCAAATTTTAAAATTTAACACTAGAATTACGGTGGTCTTTGTATACGTAGAATTACGGCGAGTGTCATTTTGACCCCTTGATAAGATATCTGCATATTTCTCTATATGATATAATATATTTTTGAAAAATAAATTCAAATAATGCAAATTATGACAACTACAGTTTGTTTTTAGAAATATACAGACTTTGCAGGTTTGTAGGATCAATTAAACGATTTACTACGTTCTCTCCTAAACTTTGATCACTTGGTCTCATTTTCCTAAATATGGGATTGGTTTGGTTTGGAGTGCTACGGTCTACTTTTTGCAACACGAGGGCTAATGAGGACCGGGGACCTACAGTTTTAACGCCGAATTCCGAACGGCTACGAACATCCATGCAGAAGGAACTCAGTGGGATTCGAACCCACGAACTCCGGTTCCGATGGCCAGCACCCTAACCAATCGGCCATCGTTCGGCTTCCTAAATATGGAAATCCGCTTAATAAGTATTTTGTTCTAACATCTACTTGTAGCCAAAGTTTTATTCCGAATTTATCGAGCTTGTTAGGCATTACTGCAAAAAACGGCATCTTGTTTTTGTAGAGAATAACTGTTCATCAAACGTAATATTTTCATTTGGTTTCTAGCAAAGCTTACAGTTTTCAATAAAAGTATTCCATACCTCGGATATTAGTGTAAATTTATCACATTGCAAGTGTGAAGATCTGTTTAGTTTAGTTACAAAACGAAGAAATTTCACAACTTTCGCAAACCTATCTCTACTCATAGTTTCATGAAAAAACTGTGATCCCCAAGTCTTGGACCACAAATTAAGAATTGGTAAGCGCTTGGCGGCTAATGCCAACTTACGTACAACAACGCTGTGAATGCTTAAAATTCTGCTAATAAAATAGTGAAAGAGTCATTATGGAGTTTACACTTGTCTTCAACATGAGTATATAGCCTGCCGTATTTCTATAATCATTTGTTAGGGCTAAAATAAAAATACGATTTTCTTGAAATATTTACAATTTCGTAAATCACAATGATTTAGGAAAAGTTAAGAAAGGATTAAGATATTTGAAAAAAAAAAATAGAAAAGCTGTCAGAGATAAAAGTTCGCTAGGTGTCAAAACGACCCCTTCCGTAATTCTAGTGTTAAACCCTTGCATGTGGCGTCGAAATGCTATGTTTGGCATGAGAAAATCATGCGAAAAATAGAAGAAAAATTCTCTTTAATATTGTTATTTATTGCCATCAAATTGTTAAAAAGCTATTAGAATTACTTTTGCAAAAAAAAAAATAAATAAATAAATAAAATAAAATAAAAATAAATAACTACTATTTTTAATATATTTATATACACGGAAAATATTAATGAATTACAGTAATTGTTCCTCAAATCACAGTACAATAAATCAAATGACATAATGTTATGGATAAAGATAAGAAACTAATAAAACAATATCATTATCTATATCAACTGTGATGAATTCCATGTCCCTCAGATTCCTTTAAATTTCACAAATCATTTACAGTGCCCGGGAGGCAGCAACAAATACCTTGAAACTACCGAACTCTTCTAAATTAAATATTAATCATTGGACTAACAGATTTCGGGCTCTACGCAAATGAAATACCGTTTTTTCTCTTGCTCAAATTGAGGTTTGGCATTTCAAAATTGGCACAGGCAAGGTATTAACTAATATTTGATATTTTTCTCTTCCTTCCCTTTTGTCAAAAAGGGTAATTTCCGTAAATAACTGTTGTAGAACTGATTATTATGTTCTTTTGATATAAACAACTAAATTTTCCTTACAAAAAGTCAAGGTGTAGTAACTTATTCCACCAAATTTACTTCCCTACTTAAAATAAAGGAAGTACTCGAAACACGATAAATTTCAGAGCTCAATATTCAATTAAAATATTAATTTTTCAAAAATTTACAGCAGTTTCAAAGTGTTAAGTGTTACATATGTTTGGACGTACTAGAAACCTCCAAAACTTTATGCATTTTTATCTTTCTTGAAGTAGTTATAACTAGTTTTCCCGTGTTACGGTCTACTTTTTTGCAACACGAGGGCTAATGAGACCGGGACCTACAGCTTGAAGCCGATTCCGAACGGCTACGAACATCTATGCCACTGTGGGATTCGAACCCACGAATTCCGGTACCGAAGGTCAACACCCTAACCAATCGGCCATCGTTCGACCACTGGAATATGGAAGTAATTACGTGTTCATTAGTTTGTCTTTGTGAGTCGGGAAAATATTACGCTATCCGATTTGTGATTATTCTCAAAGTGAATATAAAACTAGAAAAAAATATAGTTACTCGATTAGATAATAGTTCATGTAATTTTCATAAGTGTATGTGTATTTATATAACACTGGGTTTCAACTATATAGCAACCGTGTGTTAAATTTATCACTACTAGGGAATGCATTACCCTGATGCACTCTAATACCTTTTCGAAAACTAACTTAAAGTCATTTTAACGAGTAAATATAAGTAAATATTCACTGTTTAATTAATCGTATAGTTCTTTCAAAATCTTCAAATATCTATTGTCTCTTTCTAGGCGTTTAAAGTACTGGTTCAATAATTTAGTTCCACTTTTCTCAATACATTGGGAAAAAATTGTAGAATATCTCTTGCATAATGTAATGGTATGACAAGCGGACACAGCTGGTGGTTATCCAATTTACCATTACTATTTAAATGGTAAAGAAAAAAAACATGACCGGTTACAAAACATATTATGACTAAGTTCTTATACTGAAATTCAAAATTAACGGTGTTTTGGATTTGAAAGATATTACTTCCTTTTATATTATTATTCCATATTTGCTGCCAATTTTTCAGTAAATTACCTTTTTTTTTAGATTTTTTATTACCATTTCTGAATAAGGAATTTCAATATTTTGTACATGTAACGGACACAGAGAAAACAAGACTATCTATTAATTTTAATATCTACGAATCTCAAACGACAATACCCGCAAATTTTTTAAATCTGACATAGAAAGACCAATGATTACGTCATCCAAAAGAAAGAATCGGGCCGATTTCCATAAGATATTATCTTAGTTTCACTTTCCTGGGAGCGCAAAAGCAACAAATATAACCTCGCTGTTTGAAA
>CM063507.1:76891519-76999019 GCA_032207245.1 Pardosa pseudoannulata | reverse complement strand
ATACACATGCGTTACACCGTGTAATTAGTGGAAGGAATAATTTATAACTTCGAACTATTTATAACTAATATAATAAATAACTTCGAAGGAATAATTTGTGTACGTTTTTAAAAAGATTCGATGGACCTCCAAAAGTACTAGATTATTAAAAGAATTTTGCCTGACTGATTTTTGGAATTGGATTGTTATTGCTAAGCTCAGCAAAAATGGTACAGTTGAATCATCTAGACTTTAACACATCATTTTATTGACGTCTAAATTTAATTACCTTTCACTTCAGTTTAGTTTTTTCTTTCATGTTTTCGTACCTAGTTAAGTCCCTCAGTTGCATTTATCTTGAACGCTTTCTCGTAATTCCTTTTCGGAGTTCTCAAAAATATCTTATCTGCGACACGTGCCAGAGATGCGAAATCAATGCTAAGCGTTCTATTTCTGCTCACTCTTTCAAGAGAATGAAAATGTAACGTTCACATTATTTTTCGTTCAAAGCGGAGGGAAGAAGAAAGTTCTTTTGAGGAAATGTGTAGTATTTCGAAAAAAGTATAAACATATTTTAATAAAAAAAAGCAACCCACTTTGCTTTTGTGAAGTTTGTCTTTTTAACGGATAATGATAAATAATCCATATGAAATCTACACAATACTTGTTCAACTGTGTACTATTTACATATAAATTTATATACACGATTCCCACAATTAAACTTATCTACTTTTAAGTTGTTTATAGTTGAAACTGTTTTTCAGAAAACTATAAAATATTTTGTAGGACATAATAAAAGAATGATAATTTGTTTGAGCGAATGAAAAATAGTTTATATATTCGCCACCTGAGGGATTTTTTGATGAATTACACAATTACCTATTTATTAATTCTAGTTCTTTGCATGTAGATTTGGGCAACGATTAAGCCTCGAGAGACAAAACTTACCAAAGTGGAATATTTTCCAAACTATTCATTTTTAACTAAACATTTATTTACTGTAGTTAAGAATAAGTATTACAACAAGACCTCTTCAACATGGCGGACATCAATTAATCTACCATCTAAAATCGTAAGAGAGAACGTTCTATAGTTGACCGCAGTGTGTATGATGAGATTATGGTATGAAACGCTGTTTTTCAGATCACGAATAGTTCTTGGTTTAGTAACACTAATTAGACGTTTCAAATGCCTCTAGAGCCAAAATTCAAAATAGAGCTCCTTCACACATTAGCTTTAATGTTTAAAGTATGTTCTATAAAATCATTTTACAGAAGAACGTGTGGCTAGCCACCACTTTTCTAAAGTGTGGTCACCACAATATCCAGATTTCATCCCATGAGATATTATTATATCGTATATTTTACATAGATGTATACGAAGTGTTATTTTTTTACATTTATCTTTAAAACAATTTAAGTTTCGCCGAACGATGGCCTAATGGTTAGGGTGCTGGCCTTCGGAACCGCAGTTCGTATCCCAATATGGCATGGATGTTCGTAGCCGCTCGGAATCGTCTTTGAGCAGTAGGTCCCGGTCTCATTAACAATCTTGTTGCAAAATGTATACCATAGCGCTCTAAAATCAAACCAATTTAATTTTCATTTGTGAACTTTTATAATTATTTAATAATATTATTTGCGATAGGTTCTTTTCAAAGATAAAATATACCTTACAGAAACTAGAAAATAGTTCCCTTTCTTTAAACATGAGTAGCTTCAAAATCTATAAAAAGTTGTACATCAAAATTCTACAGACTATTATTTTTAATTTTTTTACGGATATTGCACACGTTGTTGTGTGACAAAATTACAACTTAATAGAAATGAGCATTTAAAATACTTTCATTCATTCAAAAACTTACTTAATCCTGAACTAAAGTTTTATAGGGAAAAACAATTTGAATAATTATTTTCCCCAAAGAAATTCATACCTTTATTTTCTTTTTCCCTTTCCTCATCTGAAAATGTAGAAAACTTACCATGAATTCCTTTTAAGCCCCAAATAACAAAAAGGGGTTTTTTTACGTTTATCTGGGACTTTAATAAGATAAAACGATAATAGCAGAAGATATATTTTAATTCCATTAATATAACAACAGAACTAAATTATCTCGAAGCTTAAACTTTCCAGCAGAAGAAGATTGAATCTCTCTTCCATCATTTATTTTTTAATATTTAATTTACATTTTTTTCTTCCTTTTCGAAAGTCTTCCAAAATAAAAATCTCATCTGTGAAAAAATCATTTTAAAGAATGAAACTGAAAACACATTTAAATTCCTTTCACGTTAATTCTTCCGAATTTAATGTTAACTTTTCTTAAATATTTTTCAGATTTAATGACATTTAGATAATACATAGGTATTGATATACAGCAAGTTATATAAAAAAATCAGTGGGATGTTTTTTATAATGCCAAAATATAAAGATTTAATTGAACAAGTCTTACTATCTTCATCACATATTTAAATTATAGTATATGGTCCGTTTGTTTGGAAAGCTACGGTCTATTCTTTTCCTACACGAAAGCTAATTGTCACCGGAAGCTATGTCTTTAAGCTGAGTATATAAGTCTACAAACATCCATGCCAATAGTGGGATTCAGACCCATTAATTTCGGTACCTGGAAGCAGCGCCCTACCCACTCGACCATGTATATTGTATTACTAGGTTAACCATCATTCATATTTATTTTGAGTTTAGCCGAATGATAGGGAATTGATATTTTTTAACTAAACTTTTTACATGAGGTTTCTATTTTATTTTATTGTTTCATTCCAAATAAAAATAATGCATGTACTGTCTATTCTATTGAACCTCGGTCAAAAATTTAGTCTAGTTTTAGTGAAAAGCTACTATAAATAATAACTTATTGAATGATTTTGAATTTTTAGATTATGAATGTTTCTTAGTAACGAGTAAAACTAATTCATTTATAAGCTTATTATTAACTTTAAAAAATTCTTTCAGTGCGAATAAGCTGTCAAAAGTATGTAATTTCCAAATTAACTAATAATTAATATTTTTAAATAAATGAGATACTCTTAAGTAATAAATAACTGACTTACAAATTAAGCTATTAATATATTAAATTCATAGTTTTATTATTATTATCTGTAAATTCAAAAGATAAATCAAAGTATGTAACTGAAGCTATGATTTTCATTTATTATTAATGATAAGTATTTCGTCTTAATTTTATTTCAATAAGAATGATGATTTTCCTTACACTCATTAGTAAATAGTGACAATGTTAAAGAAATGGGGGTAGGGGGAAAAGCAGTTCTTGTTAATTTACATGCAACGAAAGAAATTTTAAAATGTTAACAGCCTACCATAAGCCATAAAAATTTTGTTTTTTAATCACGAAAAATACTACTACAATGTTAAAGGTATTAAAATACTACTAACTTATCAATTCAGCAATAACCTTTAGTTATCGATGAACACGGATGTTGAAATTAACAAAAGTGGTTCATAATTAAAATATTAAAAAAACAGAACTTTTGTTGAATAATTTTGATGATTCCAGTTTGAGAATTTTAAAAGTTTTCAAATATGTTTAAACTTTAATGGAATTACCCCCAACCAGTTTTTACCAAGAATAAACAGAGTACTTTGAAACCCTTTCAACGTTAATCTCTACTTGATTTAATATGTAAGTCTCATGTGAATCAATAATTACAATTTATTTCTTACACCTTAGAAAGCCTTTTCCTTTTTAAAAAACCTTTTTCAAGTCCACTTAAAATGCGATAGATTGCTACTTCTACTACAAAAACTCAAGTTATATAAAATTGTCAAGTTGAATGTTTGAACAATTACGAGAGTCTGCTAGAACGTCGAGCAGCAAATATTTGAAACTTATATTGCATACATTTGAAATGCCTTTAAATGTCCCCTCCCTGTTCTTTTTTTTTTTTTTTAAGTGTCATAATTACATGACATATATGGCATACACAATTTGCATTCTATGTTGTAAAGATAGCTGTTCTTCTCATTTTATATTCAATTTGTTTTCATTTATATTCAATTGAATGTTTTTTTTAACACTTGTGTTCGACACTATACTTTAAAATATAGG
Organism: Pardosa pseudoannulata; assembly: GCA_032207245.1. Lineage (NCBI taxonomy): Eukaryota > Metazoa > Arthropoda > Arachnida > Araneae > Lycosidae > Pardosa > Pardosa pseudoannulata. The sequence continues at coordinate 76,994,956 of CM063507.1, read as the reverse complement.
AGATTACCAAATCGACGCAAGTAATATAACATTCTGAAGTAGAATGTTTGAAGTGTTACTAGTGATGCAGCGGATGTCAATTTGGCCGGATAACGGATACTATATATCTGTCCAAAGTTTCAGCCGGATATCAGTATGTTACTGATTTATTCTTTTTAAATTTAGTTTAAATAAATCATCTTTATGTACTTTTTTGCAACCAATTACAAGAAATATAAAGCACACACATTTTGCATTAAGGTTGTAAGCAAAGCATTTCTATGCTTCTTTAACTCTTGTTTTCGACTCTGTACTCATATTTTAAAATTTGACAGATTCCTATTTTTACTACAAAAACTCAAGTTATATAAAAAATTGTTAATTTGAATGTGTAAACAACTATTAGAGTCTGCTACACCTTTTAGCGAAAATTTTTCTACTTAATATTGGAATTTTTTTTTAAAGGGGAGTTTAAAAAATCTTCAAAACTAATTTCGTTTCAACATATAAATTTCCAGAAATATCCAATTGTTTTGGATTTAACAGTCGTTTGTATCGAAATGCAAACAAGAAAAAGTACCCATTAAACGATTTATGGAATTGTATTTCCGAAAGATCTCATGTCTGCAGACATCAATTCCCAACAACACAAATAAGGGGTGCGCGTTTTGTAAATGGTTTTTCTGTGCCGCCACCTCCCAGAAATAAAACGCTTTTACCCAGTTTGATTTTGCTTGGAGAAGTGTTACGGTGTACTTTTTTGTAACATGGGGGGGGCTAAAGATTAAGAACTGCTACGAGCATTTATGTCACAGTGGGAGACGAACCAACGAATACCGGTACCAAACGATATTACTCTTTCACTCGGTAAATTGAATGTAACATTACTTCTTAAAATATGATATAGAATACTCGTAATATAGAAACAAGAACAAAGCAGATGGACCTTTAAAGTTAGTTTCGGAACTTAATCTATTACGACCACCAATAAACTTTCACGTCCGCCAGCCAAATATCATTTAAACCAAGTTGTAACTGTGGCTTGTTCGACCCCAATAACGTACATGTGAGACATACTGTAAGAGTGGTTTGTTTACATTTTATCTTTGATTCGCGTTTACGCAATCCTATTGCGAGAACATAATTCTGTTTCATAATTAGAATTTTTTTAAATCACTCGTTAGAACATTTTAACACAATAATTTAACATCTTGCAAAAGTTGAAAACAAACCATGATACACACACTAGAAAGTTACAACCTGAATTATCTAGCACTGTTCGGCAGAGAAACCTGTTTACTGAAATCACCATCTGTGCAAACGTGTTTTAATTGTTCAAGGTTGTCTTGCGTTAATGATATCATAGCGTAGGATTTTCTTGTTTAACAGAGAATTTATTCTAGAATACTCTAATAAGAAAAAAAACTGTTTCAGATTACATTCATTGCTAGTGTGTTTAAAGTATCTGTATGTTATTTTCCTTATTCCCGTGTCCATGTAATGAGTATTGAAAAGTAGGTAGCGATTTATTTTTGTATTGTCATATGCTAGCATGTAGTTTTCTAACTCTATAGCAGCGGTTCTTAACCTATGGGTCGCGACCCAAAATTGGGTCGCGCTGAGTAGAACCAAAAAAGTTAGTAATACACCAAATAATAAGTAATACCAACACCTCCTAGAAGAGTTATTCCCTAATACAATGCTCCGGTAGTGACACCTTTTGGTGGAAATTGAAAGTGCTACCGATCAGCTACTTTTACTTTCACTTCTAATAAACCAGGGATTCCCCGTTGTTTGCAAACATGTAAGTAGAGAATAACAGATTTTACTCGTGCGAATAAAGAGGTAATAACGAAAAGCTTTTTTGTCTTTTTATTAATAGTGGAGTGATCAAGCTGCAGTGCGTATTGTAAAATTGTGATTCACCCCTTATAATGACTTGCATTTTAAAATTTTAAAAGACTTAACATATGTATTGATATTTCGTTTTTTTATGAATAAGTTAAAATGTCAATTATTTTCAAAAAGTTATAAATATATTTTAATTTGGTCAATAAAAATTATTAAAAACACTTGATTATTAATTAAATTTTCCTTGGATCGAAAAGTACTTTTATTTATCTTTATTATTAAAAAAAATAAATAAAAAATTTGTAAGTTAAAAAAATCATCATCGTAGGATTGGAGATTTTTTAAAAATGTTCGCTAAAATAAAGCAATGAAAAAATTTTTACTTTTTTTTTTTGGGTCGCGACATGAACATATTTCTCAAATTTGGGTCGCGGCTTAAAAAGGTTGAGAACCACTGCTCTATAGCAACACGTGATATAGGGGAGTAAACAGAAAATGGGGAGAAAAAAGGATATGGAAAGAAACTAGTAAATTAATGGCGCCTTTTAAAGTATTGAGTAGTAAAAGTAAGTAGTTAAATATTAGGTAGTAATATTTTATTGTTTATGATGCAAAGATTATATACGCTTTAAATGTGATATTATTATAAGTTTTTCAGTTCGAATACAGATGTACATACAATATGTTTGGTTTATTAACAAGGCCTTGCTGCTAGTGTATGTTTAAAGTAATTTTAAAAAAATATATGCATATGTAAGGACTAACATTGTATTAATATCTTATATGACGTTATAAAACTAACAATTGTTTTAGTTGTAGTGCAAACTAATAACAAACTCTATTAAGTTATACAACCTCATTTCGGTTTTAGCCAATAAAACTGAAAGTGACTTCCTAATGATTGTACTTAAAGCTCACTGACTATAGATGGCCAAAGCCTTATTTAATGTTAACCCTTTGCCTATCACCAGTGAAGAAAAATGGTAAAAAATGCATTAGAAATAAAATTTTAAATTTCATAAATCTAATTGTTCAATTAATTTCGCATTTAGATGACGCTATTCAGCTATTGTATATAAAAACCAAACTAAATAGGTGATAAACTAGTCTAACAGGACTTGGCGTTGGATTTTAAATGTATGTAATTTTATGTATTTCCCTATATTCCATTCATCTATGAAAGATGTGTTTAAGCCTAACATAATTAATAATTCTTTATTAATTGCTCCGTTTATTCTCCATTTATCGTGATGTGTTGTGTAATAAAAAAGAAAGTGTGTTCAACAGTCATTCTCTATTTTCATCCATAATTCAATTTCTATCAGCCCAAAGAATAAACTAAAGATAAGCACTTACCTCATTTGATTCTTCATTACTGTTAAAAAATTTACAGTAAATTACTTAAAATAATTCTTATAATCCGAAGTTCAAGATTTGTGATTATTCCAATTCGTGATTCATTAACTATTCAATCCACTAATCAAAAAAATATTAAATCCGACAAGTTCCATTCAAATACTTACCACTAACAGTACGTATATCGCATGTAATAAGCATTAGTTGTATATATCATATATGCCTGGCGAAATCTTTTCACATCCTAGAATAATTTCTATGCTGAATTGGAAGTTTTTGATAGCAACAAATTGTTGTTTGTAAATAAAGACAGACACACAGCAAAAAATTTTTTGTAAGAAAAAAAAAAGAAAAAATCAGTTAGAACTATAACAGACAGGTCGATTATAACCTGATGATCTCTGCAAGGGATGAGACAATTCAGCAATGATACATCGCATTACATCAATTTTTAGGAAGTCTTTTCAAGTTCTAAAATGTGATATTTCTCTTGTTAATGAGATGAATAGTTGCAAAGATGTTTCCTTGCCCTGCCAACTGTATGGCAATGTCTGTCCGCTATATTTCAAGGTCCAAAATATGAGTAGAGTCCATAAACTTGTAGATATGGCTTCAGCTTCATTACATCTGTGTCTTCTTGAACACCTCCAGTTTGTTTCAATATTTCATTACAGTCATGTTTAGAGATTAAATCAAAGGCTACGAGTAGTTGCATTATCACTGAGAGAGGAGCTCGATAGGTATAGGTGCAAACATAATTCCACGCTTAAGAGGCCACATCAATTTTAGTTTGGCTTAAGATATACGTCTACGTTCGGAGAACTTTTTTCTTTAAACGTAGAAACTAGTTCACGTTTATACATTTTTAGACTTTTTTTTTTTGTTATTATCATAGATAAATGCACTTAAAAAATTTATTCCTAGAGAAGTTTTTATAAAATTTCTAATAAATGAAGAAAATTCAGCAAAAAAAAAATCCGGTTTTTTATAGGTCTAATTTTTTAATAAATTATTTCAATATTTTTTGACGCAACACATTTCTTATGCATTGGACTAGTAAATCACCTATAATATTTGCTTAATTTAAGTTTGGTATAAAATGTTGGTCCTTCATAATCATACACATTGAATTTTTAACGAATTTTTCATTACCTATATATTTAACTATGAGTGTAACATCATTAAAAATTATCCAAATTAAAAGCTTTTAGATCATTCACTATTAAGTACTATCAAAAGCATTCATAATAATTTTCAACAAAATATTTTAAGAAATTTTTGAGAAATCACATTTCAAGTTTCAACATTTTATTAAAAAATACCATTCTGAGAAAAACGCATTTGAAGTTTAGGAAAGCAACTTTAACTATGAAAAAATTAAAAGACATGTTTAAAAGTCCTCCCACTTTCTTGCTTCAAGATTTTCTAATTGTCTCGTTCCTAATTATTAAAAATGCTAGAAATATGTTTAAATTAATCTTCGTGAAAATTAAAAAAGTTTTTTCCAAAAATTGCTCTTTCAAAGGCTTTAAATTCACAACGTCCTGTTCCGCATTTGCTACTTCCGTTTTGTTTTGACAGCTGTCACTGGTGTTTAAACAGCTTTAACTTTTCTTTAAAATTCAGACAAAAAAAAACAGATTTAGAAACCTAAAAGTTGAAATTTTACAATAAAAAATAAAAAAAAATAATGATTTTTTGGCAAAATAAATTATGTTTCCAACGTAGACGGATACCTTAACTATTTAATTTTGCTTAATATACCTCATCTCTAAAAATTAACCAATTTTTATACAATGTGTAAAAGTGGACACTTGTTTAAAAAAATTTCAGGCACACTGTGTGCAGACTTAATACAGTCAAAATGAGCGACGTTCATAATTTTTATTAGGTAAAATTCTCCACCTCATTAAAATTTTAAAAAGTACCAGAAACATGTTACTAGGGGATCGAATTTTCAAAAAAGCTAAAATAATATTTAAAACTACATTTCAAATGCAATAAACGCTAAATGAAATAAGCAACGAATAAAGTAGGTAAATTTTCATCACAAGTCTAAAGTATTTTCTTGTGAAAATTTAATTGCATTAAAATTTTTTATAGTTTTTTTTAAGTTATTATATTAAACGCAAAGTTATGTAGTTTTTCATGTTTTAAGTCTAACATTCCAAGGGGGTTTATTTTAAACGATTCTGCAATTTCCAAACATTTAAAAACTGAAAATCGAAAAATCTAATTTTAAAAGTTTAAGAGTAGCGAATGTCTTTAAATAGGTCAAGTGGAGCAAAATCACGAATGAATGTACACACATTAAGGCTGGTAAACTGGCGACCTCAAGTAGCATCAAAATTCAAAACAAAACCGCAAGCAAAACGTAAAACATACGTGGAAGAAAAAAATTGTGCAAGACGACTTACAAACAGTAATCATTGGAAATACTGATTGCATAATTAATTTTGAGAATATAGAGAACTTAAATAAAAAATTATAAGGTAGTGGTTGATTGGTTGAGACCTACGTCAGCGTTTTTACTACAGGTAAATGAGACAAGGACTTACGTGCTTTAGAGCCGGTTCCAAAATGATACTATCATCCATGTCAGCTGTGGCTTACGTACTCCGCTACCGCAAAGCAGAGTCCTAGCTTTATGGCAATGAGACGTCTTGAGCCATATTGTGCCAAAGAAATAGCTTAAAACTTACGCTACAGTTACCAAGTTAAAACAGCATAAACAAAAGAATGTCAGAAGATAAAAAGAAACAATCAAGATAATATGTAATAACAGAGTATAAACAAAAAGTGATAAGTCCAGTGTGCTTAAACATAAGTTTAAAAACCAATATCTCAGTAAATTAGAAAGATTCAAAGGTGGTTCCGAAGAGCAATGCTTTACCTATTCGGCCGTAGTTCGACAAAAATGACAGGTTTTGTTTGAAGACCTACGGTCTATTTTGTACAATACGAGGGCTAATGAACAAAGGACAATTCCATAAAGCCGATTTAGAAAGGCTAAGGGCATCCATTACAATTGTGAGTTAAGAACCCACGATTTGTGGTACAGAATATGGTATACCCCTACCCCTTCACCCATTCTTCGTTTGAAATTATAAGGTTTATTATTTAGCACACTACGGTCCACTTTTCTGCAGCACGAGGGTAATGAGACTGGGAGAACCGCCCTGCTACTGTGGGATTCGAATCCACGAACTCCGTGCCGAAGAACAGAGCTCTAACCATTTGCCCGTCAACCAATATAATTGGAAGGAGACTGACACTTCCAAAAAATGGAAACAGCAAAAGTCATTAAAATAGTCATCCTCAAGAGCCTAGAACAATTAGTACCGAAATCCAAATTAATTACAGAGATAAAAAAAATGTAAAAACGTGAATAACTGAACAATTAATATAATTTGGATCAAATCTCATATGGGGAATACCGGTAATGAATATTAAGATATTTTAGCAAAGAACGCCCCGAAATCAGTAAATTACAAATCAATACAGCTCCCGCTATTGATACTTAAAAAATATATGAAAGAAAACAAAGATTGGCATGATTATTGGGACAATAGTGAAAAAGGAAGAGCAACCTATACTATGTCTAAAGTAGAACAAAAGTTAAAATTCGAAATTAATATATTAAATTATTTCATAACCGGTCATGGAAGTTTCCCAACTTACTTGTAACAGAATTGGAAAACTAGATTCACCAAACTGTAAATATGGAATGATAGGCAAGCCTCAGCATGGCATACAAGTAAGATGTAATCTCGTTCCGATGTTTATTAAAAAAAATACGAAAACGAAACAGATCGAATATTAAAAAAAAAGTCTAAGTCATCCTCAAAACTAATATAAAAATGAAAACGGTATAAATCATTTAAAAATAACTCATGTAGATGTCACTAAATATAGGAATCCAAGATTCACATATAGCAATATAATTATAAGTTTTTATCAGATGATTAAACAGCTGTGTTCTGTCGTAGACCAATTCATGAATTTAAAAATGCAATAAACAAGACTGAAGTAGAACTCTTGCCTAAAGAGGCCTAGAATTTTAACGAGCACATTACTGAATAAATACTTCACATCGAAAGAAGTTAATGCGTATGTCTCCTCGTTTTCAACTTCTGATATTTTTTAACGAAAGCATATGAAACTTACGAGTAAAAAAGAATTGTTAAAAAGGGAGAAATCAGTTATCGAAGGCTCTATGAGTTTGTAAGAGGTTCGAACAACCTTCAGATATTTGGTTTGGAGAGCTACGGTGCAACTTTTACAACATGGGGGCTAATGACACCGGGACTACTACTTAATGCCGATTCCGAACAGCTACGAACATCCATGACGCAGAGCGAATCGAACCCAAGACTTCCGGTACCAAAGATCCACCTTAACAGACATCGTTCGGCTTATGAGTTTGTAAGACGTACTGATATTAAAATTAATACAAACAAGGCTATCAGAAAATCTGAGGTAGATCGGAGGAAGAATCTGAGGTAAAATTTGAACCAACGATCTGAGAAAGAAGATAAAATTAGAAGAATCCGAGGAAAAATTTTACATCTGACATAGTGAGCGACAGAATGAATTGGAGACAATTCAATGCAAAATAAGACAAGAAAATAGGATGGCAAATTTAGTTCATTACAGCCCGAGTTCCAGCTATTTTTTGTAACAATAGGATCTATCATCAACAAATTTTTCGAAGAAAATAGATTCGTACAATCATTAGAGAACATTAGTCCGATTACTCATGTCAGAAATGGAATAACTAAATTAGAATCGGAACTAATTATTTAGATAACATTCTGGAATTTTTCTCAATTTGTTGGTTTGGGGCGCTACGATCCACAGTACTGCTCACGAGGGCTACTAGACTATTCCGAACGGATAAGAACACCCATGCCACAGTGAGATTCGAAGCCACGAACTCCGGTATCGAAGATTAGCTTCCTGACCATTCGGTTCTCATCCTACAGAATTGGAAGGTTTGGTTTGGTTTAGAGGTATTACGGTCTACTATTTTGCTACACGAGGGCTTATGAGACCGGGACGTACTGTTTAAAGCCGATTCCGAACGGATACGAACATCCATACCACAGCGGGATTCGAACCCACGAACTCCGGTACCGAAGTACAGCACTCTACCATTCGGCCATCCGTTCGGGCCAGAATTGGAAGGAGATCGACGCTTCAAAAAATTTGAAGCAGCAGAGGTCATTAGAATAGTCATCCTCGAAACTAATATAAAATAAAAAGGGTTTGAAATTTATGTGATATCACTAAATATAAGAATACGAGATTTACACATAGCAATATTAGTCATCCGATAACTCGTAGACAAATTCATGAATTTCAAAATGCAATAAACTAGAATGACGTAGGTTTCCTGCCAAAAATAATCCAATAGAATTTTAATGATTATATTACTGAATAAATACTTCACATCGAAAGAAGTTAATGTGCATCTATCTGCTAGTCTTCAACTTCCGAAATTGTTTAAGGAATTCCAATAACCAGCTGATTTTTATCAGAACACAGGAAAGTTATTGATAATTTATTAAATTGCAATCTAATCTCGAAAAAGGTGCGTCCTAGGATGAATAAAATAAGGAAAAATAATTGCCCTCCGCCTTAGGACTTACGTATGTTTTCGATCTATTTCCCGTATCATTTATCAATAACCAGGAATTGGAAGAGTTTTTAAAAAATTCAATAAGCGTACACATTTCCACTGCTCCGACAGAAGATACAAACCAGCGATTTTATCAGATACACAGTGAAACGTTATTTGCAATCATATAAAATTCAAATATCTCGAAAACGGTGCGTCGTAGGTGAAAAATAACGAAATAAATGCTTTTCTGTCTTAGGAACTCTATGAAAATGAGTTATAATAGAAATTATTTGGAACTCATTAACTATAACGTAACAGGAGAAAAACACCATCGAGCGGAACTATACAGAGTGAAGAAGCTAAAGCGGAGGTAGAGAATAGGAATTTGCTTAGGTATTGACTCCAAAAACTCACTTGGGAGAAGTTGGGCTGGTAACATCATCCACGCTTGTTACTCCAAAATGCGAACAAAGGATATTTAAAATGGCGTCACTATTGACGGAAGGATTACAATAAAGTACTTTATATAGGAACTAATGTGTTTTCTACGCCTTAATCACTCGAAGTATGTCAAACATTTTATACAAACAGTGCTCTGTCGTAGACAAATACATCAATTTCAAGATTCCGTAAACTAGATTCGCGGAGCTATGTTGCCAAAACAATCCAATGGGCTTTCAACGAGCACATAACTGAAGAAATGCCCATCAAAAGAAATTGTGTATTTCAGTGCTCGGCTTAAATGCACGCAATTTTTTAACGAAATCCAATGAAAATTAAAAGTAAAAAAATACTGTTAAGACAGGAGAAGTTGGATATCAAATGCTTTAAGTGTGTGCAAGTGGTTTGAACGACATTTAATTTTGAGAGCTACGGTCTATTTTGCAGTACGAGGGCTAATGAGACCGGGACGTATTCCTAAATCAGATTCTGAACAACTACGCACATCCATGCCACAGAGATATTCGAACTCACGACTTCCGGTACCGAAGATCCACCCCAACCGACATTCTGATTACGAGTTTGTAAGTACTGATTTTAGAAGAAATGGATAAAAATAGAGGTAAAGTATAAAACATGGCAAAGTGAGCGACAGAAGGCATTGAAAACAATGTAATGCAAGAAAATAGAATGCCAAATTTCGTTCATGACAGCTGGAGTGACTGCTGATTTTCCTCTCAATAAGGACCCTCATCAATAACCTATTCGAAATAAGACGGTTTGTACCATCATTAGGGAACAGTAATCTGGTTATTCATGCCCGTAATGGAATAACTAAATTAGAATAAAAAACTATTTACATAAACGTTCGGAAATTTTGCTCGATTGGCTGATTTGTAGCGGTCTACTGCTTTGCTCAAGGGAGCTAACGACACCGGTGGCTACTACTTAAAGCCAATTCCGAACGGCTACAGATATCCACTATAGCATCAGAATTCGAATACGCGAAGTGCGGTACCGAAAAGCAGCACTTTCCCTTTTGGCCTCCGTTCGAATGGAAAATTTGGTATTATTCATGGTTTGGTTTGGAGAGCTACGGTCTACTGTTTTGCACACACGAGGGCTAATGAGACCAGGACTTACTGTTTAAAGCCAATTCCGAACGGCCACGAACATCCATACCATAGTGGGATTCGAACCCACGAACTCCGGTGCCGACGATCAGCGCCCTAACCAGTCGGCCAGCGTTCGGCATTATCATTCATAATGCTAACAATAAGAAATTTAACAGAATCCTTTTAATTAGGAGACAAAGATCTCAAATCTGACACACTATTCAATCGAGTAATTTAGCTTAGGAAACTATAACGCTTAGAAAACAGATAATATAAAATTTCGGAGCATAGATCTGATCTTCGATTAAAGAAACATGGGTAGATTTGGAGTGCTACAGTCTACTGTTTTGCAACCTTCGGGCTAATAAGACCTTCCTGCTCTTTAAATCCAATTCCAGATAAATATGATCATCCATGCCAACGAGATTCGGGCAGTTAAACTACAGTAGCGACTGGTTGGTTAAATAAAGCTTTATATCCCTGAGAAGTCTTGGGTCGTACAGAGCTAAATAAATAACTTAAAACTTGCACTACAGCGACCAAGTTAAAACAGTACGAATAAAAGGATGTCAGAAGATAAAAACAAACAAGTAAAAATATTCAAGAATAGTGTATAAACAAAGAAGTAATTATTCCAATGTACTAAGTATAAATGTAACAACCGTCTTCTGAAATGTTAGAAAGATTCAAATGAGGAGCACCAAAGAGCAGTACCATAGTTCGGCAAAAGTGTCACCGGTTAGGTTTATGGCATCACGGTCTGCATGTTGCAAGACGAGGGCTAACGAGACCGAGTATATTGCGCTTACAGCCTATTCCAAGTGGCTACGAACATCCCTGTTTTAGTGGGATTCGAACCCAGGATCTCCGGTACCGAACATCAGCACCTTGCCAGCCTTAATGTGTGCATTTTTTTTTATCCATGAAATTCTTTCGGCGCATGATATTTTCGTGCGTTGATTTTGTCTCGACGCTCCCTGAATTTTTATCCCCTAAAGTTATCGACCAATAGAAGTCGAATCAACGAACTCCTGTACCGAAAAGCAGCACCCTACCCATTCTGCTCCTCTCTTTAGACGATCCACAGGTGATCTAGTGGTCAGTGTGCAAGGCTAGATTCTCGGGGTGCTGGATTCCACAAATCAGATGCACTGGACCTCTCCCAGGAAACATGCCTATAAAAGAAAAAAATATATCACTCTTAAGAAAGTATTAATGAATCTTAACACAGAAATAAATAGTCAAGGTATAAACACAGTGTAAAACACAATGTATAAACACAGTATAAGTTACGTTGGTCTAATGTTTGAGAAAGAAATTAATACTCATTAACAAACACGTAAACAAATATGTCTTGATTAAATAAATTTATACAATAAAATAAATGCCTAAAGAATACAACTGGAATCATTTGTAGATATCGGAGACTGCTCTCGAGTCGGCGCCGACCTAAAAAACAATATGGAAAGGATTTTTCTCAAAATGACCATCATTTCTCCGTACACAGACCGAAAGATACTAACCAGCGTTTTATCAGAACACAGGGAAAGTTATGTGATATATAAAATTGCCAATATATCTCGAAAACACGACATGCGTCCTAGGTGAAAAATAATGAAAAAGCTTTCATATTTTTCACCTAGGAAAATGTGGAATATCGTAAGCCCCGAAGACTTAGATATTCCACTCACCACCGAGCGAATGTGTTAAACCAGCGTTTTTTATCAGAACACATTGAAAGTTATTTGAAAATATTAAATTGCAATATATCTCAGCGTTCACCTTTTCCTCTAAAAAAATCAGAGGACCTCGCGGAGTAAAAAAACAGGGGTCCACTCCAAAACGGGGGGGGGGGGGTCAGAATCCCTCAAACCCACGGAACCTTCTATTGGTTGGAAGAAGTCCGAAGTTCCTAGTTCAAACTGGTCCTGTTCTGTTATGTCTTTGACGATGACTTACGGGAAGAGGTTAAAAGAGCTGAACCGTATGTAACTTAATGTTACACACAGATTAATATGTTAAACCCTACTCAACACAATATACTTTGATAAATGCCACAAAGGTTAAATTTAACACTTATTTACTGGTGAAAAATATTTTCCCCCAACGCAGGTGTCAATACAAATGCTATATTCCCTTACGTCAATACAAGGCTACGAAGCTTTTGACCATTTAGTATCCCCCGAGAAGCACGTGTAGCTTAAACCCTTCCCTGTTTTGCCCGTACAACGTACGGGCAATCTGATTTCTATTTCGCTTGCACTGTTTCGGCCGTATTTTTTCCAATTTTAGTAACAAATTATTCCAGTAAATGATAGTTTGCAGTTTATTGTATTTTCTACTCTGATTGGTTCAAAAGCGCAGTTTTTTTTCGCATGTTTTGTATCAGAAGACGAATTGTTATCTTTCAGTGTATAGCTTTCTGGTTATATTTTACTAACCGCCTGATAATTTTATTGATGTAAGAGTTGAATAATATATTTTTACTTTTAAATAATGGATAATTCAGAGCGTATGGAGCTAATTTCTTGTAATTCGAACTGTGACTCGGAATCAGAAACTAAATTATCTGTAAATGATAGTAGCGGAAGTTTACTGGATGACCTGGATAGTAGTGACTCTGATAGTAGTACAGATGGAATCAGTCAAGCAAGACAATTTTTTTAAGTTAATTGTGATAATCCTTCGGATCCGCCTCCTAGATTTGCTTTCACTGGAATTCCAAAAATTAACTTGGATATCGATGAGACTAAAGATAAACTTGAGTTCTATGATACTTTCATAGAAAGAAAAGTTGTAATACATGCTTAAAAATATTAGAAATGTTAATTTTAATAATATATCTTTACTTAAAAATGTAAAATAAACAAAAAAATGCAATAAAAAAATGTGACATTTTTTGACCGAATTCTAGAAAAAATGAAACTGTCAAAGGGTTATGGTATGCTACGGACGCAAGTAACATTACCCCTGTTACGGCCTCCTAGTTTTGAAGCATAAAATAAGCAGAAGTCCCCAGGCTTGGCCTGTCACTCCCAGAGGTATGATTTGAGAACTTGGAGGACATTGTGACCACGAACCTATTTTACGTGCTCCAATCACTTTTAACAAACACATCGGATCTTAAGCTGGCTCCAGTCCCGAACCCGCAACTTTGGTTGGTTGGTTGGTTAGGGTTTCTTGGCGCATAATCCCAGGAAGGTTATACTACGCCAAACAAAGATTGAAGTTTTAAACAAAATATGTATATATATTTATAATTTAAAAGCACAAGTAACTATGAGTCAAATATTTAAACGGGAGAATACGAAAACAACGTAAAGATTGATATTAAAACTTTTTAAATTAAACAAGGTTAAACGCCAATGCGGATGAGAAATTCAAATAGTTTTGGGTAGGGGGTTTCACCCAAAAGTTCGTTCAAACTGGAATGGAAAGTTTTAAAATATATATTGTAAAATCGTGTATGAAGTTAAAATATGATTAATAGTGAGATGAGTATGACGGAAATAACACTGTGGAGAAGTCTCAGCCAATATTAGATGTTTATGTGTGAGTCTAGTATGACCGATGCAAAGACGAGTCAAGATGACATCCAACTTGCGATTTGGAAAGCATAGGCTAAAGGAGATCAATGGTCAAAAGAAGTTAAGGTTGTTTTGAGTTTCCAGCTTCTATTTGGCATCCCAGCGGTCGTTTGTGCTAAAGGAAATGACTTTATCGATGTCACCATAAGGCAGAGCACTAGTGTAACATGTCGTTGTCTGTCTAGCTAAAGCAGAGGTGGGCAAAAGCCAGTCCGTGGAACGGATCCGGCCCTTTTGCTTACTTTATCCGGCATTTAAAAATCCTGCATGCAATTTTTTTAATCTCTTATATGCGACTTTTTTTAAATTAACAGTATTTGTATGCGTAGTATACATATAATGAAAAATGTATAAATAATAGAGAGTATTATAATTTGAACAGCTGTAACCATATCCCTACTTTAATGTATGCAACCTACATACTCTAATAAAGAGTGTGGTCGGCTTACTAAATTGAATTGAACGTGCATTCCCCTCACTCTTCGAGGGACGATAGACCGCTGCACGCGTACTATATATTGTGATTTAGCACTAGTCGCATACTCGTCATTTCTTTTGAAACTAATGTTTGTTATTTTGCAAATATAATAATAAATTGAAAAATTGGACTTTTTGTAGCTAAAATTTTAAAACATTGGTTTTATTTGTTCGCATATACACCTACGTAAGACAATTTATTATTACTATTATCTTTTATTAACTATCAAATTTCTCTGTCCAAACTCTTTAAAATGATACTTAGTGTTTTTGACAAAAAAATTTCATGGGCAGGGAAAAACTCCACCCAAAACATTCGCGTGTGCACAGCGTACGCGGTAGAGTCCTCCGGCCCGGGAGACATTTTGAAAATTTCATTTTGGCCGGCACTTAAAAGTATTTGACCACCCCCGAGCTAAGGAGTCGACTCTCTCATCACCAGAAATTCCCACGTGACTAGGAACCCAACAGAGAAGTATGTTAAAACCTCTACGGGAAAGTTTTCTGTGCAGCTATGAGTATTGGAATCAGATTTCAGGCTATCCAAGACACTCATTGAGTTATAGTTTTATAAAATATCTTTTATTGCTGGATGAAATATACCTTAAAGCTTCGTTTATGGCTATTATTTAAGCTGTAAATATGGAGCAAAAAGGATGAAGACTGTAGCTGAAATCGTCAGAGTCGCTACAATACGCACCCGCAACTTTTGAGTTACGAGATCGCTGTCTTTGCCTACTGAGCTATCGCGGATACCCTGGTGAAAATAAGCAGTATAAACTCCAAACTCTATGTATCAAAACGTCGTTATCAAGACCAAGACGTAATCTTTCTAAAATAACAAGTTTTTACACTCATTTGAATACTGTAAAGCAGCAGCGAAATAGTGGTCCACGGTCTGCCAGTGGTTCGTGAAAAATAGTTGAAACTTTGCAGGCCTAACGGACGAATATTTTACGTTTGTAACATGTAACGTAAGTAACAAAAAGTTCCAGTACCATTCAAATTAAAAAATAAAACTGACAGAACTTATAACGAAGTAAGGATTTTATTTTTAATCTATGATACTATTTATTAGCTAAATAGTAATCAAGAATAGATTCCAAACTACCTCCTCTATCTTCCGATTTAGGTTTAGTTTGGAGAGCTACAGTCTACTGTTTTGCATACGACGTTTTATGAGACCGGGACCTACTGCCAAAAGCCGATTCCGAAAGGTTACGAACATCCATACCGTAGTGGGATTCGAACCCACGAACTCCGGTACGAAGATCAGCGCCCTAACCAATAGGCCACCGTTCGGCTCTTCCGATTTAGGTCTCAAAGCTATATTTCAGCCATCTTTGTCGAGATCTCATTTTTGACTTTTTATAAAAAGAACTAGCATATAGCCATATATCACCATATAACGGGATCGATAAAATTTTTAATTTTCCAGAATTGTAAAGTACCCTACGATGCAGGTAAAAAATGGTTTGTTTTTTAGATGAGAATTTTCATTGCTACAAAAAATAATCGATGATTCAATTTAAAATCATCACATATGTACCTAATCTATTATATAAGCCAAACATAAAAGAAAATTGTTCACGTAATATCTAAATTCAGTGATAAAACGTATGAAAATAATGCAGACGATATTTAAATAATTTAAATTAAGAAATGATTAAATGAGATGGTTAAAGGAATGACGTCATAATGCTAGAAAAAAAATGTTATTTTTACCTATTTATTATGTGACAATTGATAAATTTAATCGCCTGCTCTTAACCAGGGTAAATAGGGCTAATGGCATTAAATGTTAGAAAAGGGGAGAAGGGATGGATTTCGAACGTTGCTAATCCTAACTCAGCGGCCGGCTAAGTGTAGCTCCAGAGCCGCATGTGGCTTTTTGGCTCCTTAAGTGCGGCTCTGACAAGACGCAATATTTTCATTTAAAAAAAACTTGGTAAGAAAACATTACATCTTATTTTGATAAATAAAAATTCTTATATAAATAGAGAACATGCATAATTTTTTGTTTAAGTTAAAAGATAGATAGGTAATTAAAATTTTGTCCTTTCTTATTAAAAAGTTGTATTTTTCAACCCAGCTGCACATCTTACAGTATTTTTATACTATTTTATTACACCTGCTATATATGTTTGTGGTTCCGGTACAAAATTTGTAATTGATGTTTCACTTTCATTTGTACAAATTTTGGAAGATTTCTTCTATTTTTAGTCATATTACAAGTTTTGTTCTTATGATGATAGAAATTTTTTTTCTTTTTAGTACAGTTACATATATTAATAAAACTGTATTTTTTAATAAAGATTTTGTTAAATTTTTATTTTCATCAATTTAATAATGATAATTTTGTACGGGTCGCTTTAGAAAAAATATATTTAGAATATTTTTATTACTAAATTATAGTAATTATATTAATTTTACTAAGCAATTTTACTTAACAAGCAATTTTGGCTTCTAATTTTTTAAAAAAAAAATTTTGTAATGTTCATATTTAGGCCCTTTGTCTAATAAGTTTGCCAACCACTGCCCTACCTCTTCAAGAATCCAGTATGGGTTATTGAAGTATGGATGTATCTATCCATTCCAGGTAAAACCGCTTCATAAATTCGAAGACAGATGGACTGATAACTTAGGCTATTATTATATAGAGAAGAGGTGGATTTTGAACGTTTTAAAACCGACAGTATTTTTCGCTGTGATATGAAGCCTATTTATACCAATTTTAGAATCAGATCCATAGTTTAGGAGGGAAGTATACACTTTATTCGCTTTGAAATTTGTTAACCCTAACTGATAAAGAATCCAATATGGATGCCTCTATCCAATCCAGGTCCAACCGCTTCATAAATTCGAGGACTGACGGACAGATAGTTTATTATTATATAGGGGATTGAGTCCACACCACTGAGTGAGAAAGCGCTGAACATTTTAACTCAATTTTCAACAAGCTATTTGTGGGAAAAAATCTTTCATCTGTCACAGTAATTAATACTCGATATCGCTCTGTCAACATACCATAAGCAAGAAGGTACAGATGCATTCCGACGATGCGTTCTTTTGTCACCAAATTTGGCGATTTTTTGGGGCGATGAGTGGGTTGATGCGTTTTCTCCGATTTTATTAGTGGGGTATGCCAGTTCTAATTTGTTCTTGGCACCTAATTGGTGCACGTGGTTTCTGACTTCAGTACCCTGCACTATTCCAGAAATTTGCGCCTTAGCTATTCTTTTGGCTTGAAGTCGTCTAGGTCAGGTTGGATTTTTTTTTTTTTTTTTGCTATTATCATTTTCTGGTATTTAGTTAATTTAGTTATGACGGGTGAAGTTAATTCGGATCTTACTATTTTTGAAATTTTTAAAAAATATCAGAATATTCTTAGGGGTGAGATGGGTTTTGCATTGCATTCTAAACTCCAGGTGTGTGGGAATAACGGTATTCCAAATCTGAGGGTTTTCCTTTTTTTGTATTTGGTAAAGAATTATTTCAAAGTTATTTTTAGGATTGGTAGGAGTGTTGAAGAATTGTTGTGGCGCCCCCCTTTCCAATTTTCATCTGTTATTAAATTTATTTTGCATTTTTTATTACAAGGGGGGAGAGGGGTGGAAACCCTCCCTCACATGTTAGATTTTTTATAATATTAGAGCTTATTAAATGCTATATATTGTGTTTATTAATATACCATGTGACCGCCGCCATTTTTTTTGGGTGATCTTTCAGAAAACGCTCACCGTGTTTTTCTACTTGGCGATTTTTCAAAACATGCGTTTTTCTGTTGATTGTCTGTTGTTCTGTTGTAAATTTTTTTAGAGTATTTATTATTACAATAATGTGAAATATTTATTCCTCGCTTTCAATCTAAATACTTTTGAAGTTGTATATGGAATACTTTATTATTATATACTCCAGTAAATATTGCAGTTAACACATTTTATTTAAATTTAATTTGTAAAAATTTTATAATTAGGAAAAATTATTACTGTTTAGAAAAGTTACTTTGGATGAGTCTTGATTTGCTAACTTGGAATTGGTGGATAGCCTAACCTAGATATTAAAAGGTTTCCCTAGTCAAATTTACATTTAAAATATAAATTTCACAAAAAGCCAAGTTTAAAATTTAAAAAATCTTAAAAGTTACTCATAATGTTTAGCCCTAAAAGTTTAACCTTGGATTAATATGGCCGCTTGTTATGAAGAGCTTCGAATTTTGAATGATGCAATAACATTAGGAAAAAACATTTCCTAACATGTTCGAACTTCCAATGACATGTTGAGTTATGCCCAAACATGTGTCAAACACATGCTTCCCTCCTATGTTGCTTGTCTTATTGCACGTGTAGCATTTGAGTGTGTTTACATTGTGGTGATATTTGAATTTAGGTTTTAGAACCTCATGTTTTAAGCTTTAATTTACCATTTTATGTTTTTCTATCTTTTGAAATAACTTTAGTTAAATATCTTTGCATTTGAAAACCGAAACATTGGAGGATGCCATTAATGATAATTTTATAACAGAAAATTCAATTGTACCGTCTTTCATGTAAAATTTTGAGTTTTAATTATTTTAAAATACATAGAATTCTAAAGATGGATAAAAGTGACAGTTATTTAACATTACATTGTTGGAACCCGTTTAAAAAAAAGGAAAATCACACCTATACTAAAAAGAGATTAAGAATTTTCAGAGTGGATGTGTGAATTATTTTCTGAAATGCGAAAAGTTGCTAAAGTATGTGACAGCTGCAGGAAACAGCGTGGGATACTGCAAAAAGGAGCAAGAGGGACAACGTTCAGTTTTTAAAGATGCTGACACTATGGCAGATTACGATCCTGATTTTACTCCACAGTCTGAAACTGTCAACTCAACAAATTCCTGTAAGAGTTAGGAGAATCGCTAGACATAAAAAAGGCAAAATACAAGTAGTATTCTACAAAAAAGAAAGAAAAAATTAGTTCAGCTGTAAAACGTAAAATCATTGCTAATGTAGAATCTTCTGAGAATGATGACATAACACTTTATAAATCAGTTTTAAATAACTTCAAAGCAAAATTTAGTAGTTTAACCAGCAGAAAAACAACCTTATGATTTTAACTTGCATACATGAATCATGGAGTATTAAAGATAATGAATGAGTTTAATGCTCCTGAATATATGGTTCGTCATGCAAAAAAGCTGTTAAAGGATAAAGTAGTTTTAGCACGTCCTGATCCTAAACTAGGAAAAAAATCTTTCTGAAGTTTCAAAAACTGTTCGGTTATTTTACGAGCAGGATTATATTAGTAAAGCTATGCCAGGTAAGAAGGAAATATTATTAAAAATATATCGCCGAAGATAAATTTCTAAATTTAAGACGATTGGCAATGTGTATTACATCATCATTTGGAACTATATCGCTGCGAATCTTTTTTTTTCGAAATTAAACCAGGTAAAAACAATGTCCCAGCAGGGTGCTTGATAAAAACATGACCAATCAGCTACGATGCACGTCGACTACATTATCTGATATTAACAAAATTCTAGTAAAATACAAAACAAATCTCACATTCATTTTAAATAATACATGTGGTTGCTTGTGATAAACTACAATATATATTTATAGTATAAATATATTTTAATCATGATTGGGAGGAAGGTAAGGTGTTTTGGTGATTATAAATACAGTATAGTTAATGTTTATTGTTGTAGTTATGATATTTATAAAACAACTATTACATACAGCCGCAGCTGGCACTGTAAAAATGCATATTTTGAATGTTGCACAGTAAAATATTTTGAATAATTTGTTGTTTTATTTTTATATGTGCGGCCCACCTCAGTTCAGTAAATTGTTTTTTGACCCACCAACCTATTTGGGTTGGGCATCCCAAATCGGTTGCTATAGATCTTCCATGACAACAACTAAGGCTGGACGATATTAGAAATTTAATATCACGATATATCCCCACATTTATGTTATTGATATATCGCGATAGTACTTTAAAGTAGGAGGATTACTATTTTTGAATAACTTTAGCTTTCTTTCATTCATTCTAAACCTTTTTTTCCTGGTAATTAAAATTTTAAGAATTACAATTTGATACTCAAAATTAGGATTTCTGAAAAGGTAAAAACTTTTAAGGAGTACTTCATTTTAACACTTAAAAGTAAAATTAATATTCATTGTTCAGAAGTAATTAGTACACAAACGGAACAGAATTGTTAATTCAAATTGGAAGCCATTACTCCTAATTTACACTGCCTATTTATGCCAAATTATATTTATCTCAAATCGAAATTATACTCATTTCACTGGTAAACTAATCTTCAGTATCGGATACCGTGGGTTTGAATTTCGCTCACGGCAAGGATGTTCGTAGCCGTTTGTAATCAGCTTTAAGTAGTAAGTGTGAGTGAATAACGTCCGTAGACCAAAAATAGTAAACCGTAGCGATCCAAGCCAAAATAATTTTTTGGTCCTATATTCGGCAGGTGAAGCCGTAATATCATTTATAACTATGACTCTGATATTCTAGAAATTAGTCCCTCATTAATGAATCGATCATTTAACTTTTCTGATCATTATGCTTGAAATACTTTTATTTACTGTACTCTCACACAGAAAAGACCGCAAACGAAACTATTCAGCAACCCTTCGCTACTTTACATTTTAATTTTTTTTTTTTGGTAATTCTATGCAAATTCAGTCTAAAAAATATGTTCTTAAATTGGATGTAGATTTTTTTTCATTCATAAGAATAAAATTCTGACCATCTATTGAAATTCAGTAAAACAAAATTTTAAATTACTTAATGAATTATTAAAAATAAAGGCATATAGATGCATGTTAATTTATAAAAATAAAAGACGGTCCTTATTTGTAATTGAGATTTCGATATTGCAGATCACGGTGATATTTCAAGTAGTTCCATAAATTAAAAGAAGCCTTCGTAAAAACTGCACACAAATCTAAATTGCAAATCAATATATTCACTTATTTTGCCATTTTCATCCCCGATACAAAAAAAAAAACTGCTGAACATTGCTTTGTTACATTTTTTAAATATAATTTTACGATACACTCAGCACAATTCCTAGCATTCAGTTATCATCCCAATTTTCGACCAAAACACCATACGCGTAAAGGCTCCTCCACACTATAGCCAATTGCAAGCCATCACCAAGTGTGGAAGGGGTATGGTTTGTCGTGGTCGATGGTAGCAGAAGATAAAATAGCCTTGGCGGACTATGACTTCCAAGGCGGTTTTTCTCCAAAGATCAAACGCAACTATAAAGTGCGCAGCTAAAGTGCAACTAAAGTGCGCAGTAGACCCTATGCACGAATCTGTGTTTGGCTCAATTAGTGGCCAGGCTTAGGGATGCAACCCGTGAACCATCTTTCGAGGTCACCAGCAGGAAGTGGTGAACAATTGGCCATAGTGTGGAGGTACATAATATATTAGTCAGGGCTTCAAACCGTAATTTTTTTTTATTCCGGTTTTCGTTCCGGTTCAACTAAAAAATAAATATCGGTTCAGTTCTGGTTTTCGCTCCGCCAAAAATAACGGTTTTCGGTTCAGTTCCAAATGAATAATTTCATTTTATACATATTCTTATTTGTACTAAAAATATAATTCTATCATAAACAAAAAATGTAATTCTATTAAAATTTAGAAGATTTTATTCTTTTTTTAATTGGTACAAACAGCAGGTACGATAAGAGCGGCGAGCATTGGCATTGTTATCCATTATCAAAATCGCATTTGACAACTAGGTTCATGATTACCCACATTCGTCGTTTGACTCTCACATCGTGCACTTGGCCTTGCAATAATTACGTAAAAAATATATTATTTATTTAACATATGAAAATTGCCTCTAATTTTTAATATATCTTCTAACGTGGTTTCACTGAGATTACTTCTGTTGTCTCGGAGAATAAATTTCAAACCTGAAAACGCTCTTTCAACACTAACTTGTGTAGCTGGAGCTGCCAAAACCACCATTGCAATCTTATACAACTGCGGATATGTAATTATAAAGTTGACGTTAAATTAGAAAATATTGATAAGTTGGTAACAGTAACAAAATGACTGAAAGATATATCGAACCGAAATAAACAGATATTTTTTTTTGGTTCAGTTCCGGTTTTCGTTCCGACCAAAATAACGGTTTTTCCGGTTTTCGGTTCAGTTTCGGTTCGAAGCCTTGATATTAGTACATATGAACAAGCAAAAAGCAAGCTATCGAAACTTAACACGTGCACATATCACTAACTACTGCAAGGTCAAACAATCGTAAATATATGCGGATATTATTCCTATAAAGCATTTCGCAGGTGCGGCAACAATCAAGTTATCTCTGACAGTTGCAAGCTGTGGAATTTCCGGTCTTGACAAGCGTGCTTCATTTTCGAGTTAGTGGAATATATTACCGAAGACCTTAACATAGACGGGATAATCTTCAATAAATTTTCTTGCTTGTGTTTGTATAAGTACACAGTTTACGGGAATGAGACGTCAAACGAATGCAATAGCTTGAAAAATTTAGTTTATGCGGAATATTCAGGATGTCTTTTGGAGATCTACGTAATCACGAACGGGAGAAAAACCGTATCGTGTACGGGGATATATCGGCAGAACAGAATTTTAATATTTTCATCGCGATACTTAAATTATACAAACCAATATAAATATATTTATAAATTTATATAAATATATATATTATATATATATATAAATGAATTTGTGTCTGTACTGTAAACACTCAAAAACCATGCATCCAATTGCCGTGAAAATTTGGGAAATTAGGTTTATCCCAAGAAAGATTTTTGAAAATTTTTTAAGTTCGAAATCCATTCCTTCCCTTTTTTTTTTGCTTTTTTTGAGAGTTTTATGTCATTATTCCAAGCATTATTTTCCCCGGTTAAACGCAAACTACTAAATTTTTAACTTATCGCCTCATAACTAAGTAAAAGAAGCAATTTTTCGAGCAGTGTGACGTCATTCTGTTAATCCCATGAAATTTTGTGCGCAGTTTTTCTGGGTTAAAAGCAGGATATTAAAATTTTCAATTTATGACATAGGTAAAAACGATATTTTTTTTCTTATGACGTCAGTCCTTTAAATATCTCATTTATTCATTTCTTATTTGATATTTTTTAATCATAGTCCGCTTAGTATGAATTCTATTGGACTTGGAAATTGAGATATAAAGTGATTAATTAACTTTAATTTCTATGTGACGCAAAATATAGCATTTTTATATAACTAATTTTAAATTTAATTTTGGTTACTATTAAAGTTACAATGAAATGTTTATGAACATTCTAACAACAAAAATGACAATTGAGAAAGCTCTACACTAATTTCTGCATGTTTGCTTTTGTATTGGTCTAACATAGAAATTTATTAAAATCGTGTGGAATAGAAATGGACTGATAATTTTGGTTTCTAGTCATAACCGAAATTGATTGCGAACAGTACTGAAAAAGATTTTCGTGGGAAAATTTTTTGTTTTGTTTTGGAGCGCTCCATTTACTGCTTTGCTGGCTAATTATTGGCTAATGAGACAAGTATCCTCAGTTGGAAACCGATACCGAACGGCTACGAACATCCATACCCATTCAGCCGTAATTCAGAAAAATATTATTTAAAAATTTTGCATGAGGCGAAAACGATCCTTGATCATTTCGGATAATTGGACAATAGTTGATCAGCTTCCGGGTAGTCCGAAATGTTTAGTAAGAAGTTCTTCGAAACTATTGTCAAATTTTCGTACTCTTATTTTGCTCACGCTTTCACATCTTATTGATGTACAACTCAGGTTTAATGGAAACTGAAGTATAAAACTGAATATTGTTATAATACACTTATAATAGAAATATATAAATATGCCAATGACTCGAACTGCACTGTCACGAATTTAGGGAGTTATTCACGACATATCTTTATTTAAAAGTAATAGATTAAGGTCACCGTACGAAGCATGGTGACACTTGCTAGTTGTTCCTATAAAGCATTGCGCAGGTGCGGCAACAATCAAGTTATCTCTGCCGACTGCGAGCTGTGGAATTTCCGGTCTTGACACGCGTGCTTCATTATCGAGTTATTGGAATATATTACCGAAGACCTTAACATAGACGTGATAACAAATTTTCTGGCTTGTGTTTGTATAAGTACACAGGTAAATACGGGAATCGGATGTCAAACGAATATAATAGCTTAAAAAATTTAGTTTATGCGGAATACCAGGATGTCTTTTGGATATCTACGGTATCACGAACGAGAGAAAAACTATCGCAGACGGGGATATATAAGCAGAAGAGAGTTTTAATATTGTCATCGCGATACCTAAAGTATAACAATATTTCGCAATCTATATATATGTAAATGAATTTGTGTCTGTCTGTACTCGATTGACTCAAAAACCATACATCCAATCGCCGTGAAAATTTGGGAAATTATTAGGTACATCATCTCAAGGAACTTTTTTCAAAATTTTAAAGCTCGAAATTCATTCCTTCCCCCTTTTTCGAGAGTTTCATGTCATTGTTCCAAATATTATTTTCCCCGGTTAAAAGCAAACGATTAACTTTTTAATTTATCGCATCATAAAGAAGCAATTTTTCTAGGAATGTGATGTCATACCGTTAATCCCATGTAAATGTTTTGAAAGGAGTTTTCCTGGGTTAAAAGCAGGATACTAGAATCGTCGGTACCGGAGTTCGTGGGTTCGAATCTCACTATAGCATGGATATTAGTAGCCGTTCGGAATCGGCTTTAAGCAGTAGGTCCCGGTCTCATTAGCCCTCGTGTGCAAAACCGTAGACCGTAGCGCTCCAAACCAAATAACTCTGATTTAATGGAAACTGAAAATTTATACAAACTGAATAGTGTTATAATATGCTTATAATAGAAATATATAAACATGCCGATGACTCGAACTGTACTGTGACGAATTTAGAGAGTTGTGCACGCAAAAAAATCTTTGTTTAAAAGCAATATATTACGTTTACCTTAGCGAAGCACGGGCATATTTGCTAGTATAATAAACGTTCCAGATCTAACCACTACATATAATTTTTATTTCGCGGGTCATTAATTATATGAATTTTAAATTTTGAAAAAAAAGTTGTAAATATATAGAATAACCAGAAACTTAATACAAATATGCACTTATTAAAAGTAAAAAGTTTGACGTAATTTCAGAAAATGCTTAGTTGTTCATTACCTATTTTTCGTGTGATACATGCTCTTGCTCATCGTATGTGGCATTTTGGCTTCAACGACATCACTGCAAGACAGAGAGCGACAGATGAAAGTGTTTTTCTCCCAAAAATAGGTTCCTGAAAATTTAATTAAATTTTTAGTGATATCTCACTCAGTGATGGGTATATATTTTTTTATATGGACAAAGATGATCAAAACACAGCTTTGAGATCCAAGTCGCAAGAGAGATCGACGAGGTAGTTTGGAATTCAAGATTGAATGCTATTTATTTCGTCAATAAATAATAACAAAGATAAAAAATAATTCATCATAAGTTCTGTTGATTTTCATTTTTTAATATGAATATCGATGAAAAATTGTTAGTTGTGCTGCAGCCTACAAAAAATAATTCTTTTTCTGAGGACCATCACACATTAATCTTTCGTGATGTATTATTTGATGTTCCTTTTGTTTGTATAATTAATTTACTATAATTTATTAAACTTGTTTGGAGCAGTATGTTCCCGGACGATATTGTGCCAATAAACGCAAATCCAATACATAAAAATTAAACATTCACAGACCACGAGTGTTTCGTGGACCCCCATTCGGCAACTGCTGCTCTAAACTGCTCGAAAGTTTGGTGTGTATGTCGGAGGGAAAGGGTGAAAAGGTAGATTTGATCAAATCCTGAAGACAGATGGTCAATTGACTTAAGGGGACATCACATTTAAACCTTCAAAAAATCGATTTTTTGTTTTTTGCCTTTTTTGGAATCTTTGGAATATTTTTAATCTTTAAAAGAAACCCCATTGAAATATTCTATTTAGAACTTGTAAAACTATAAGAAAAAAAAGAAACTGTCAGAATGAGACATTTAAATCACCCAGCTGGTGTTTATTCTTCTCCCTGCAGTTGTGTCATCACATTTAGCGTTGGAACTGTGTTAAGATTAACTACTAACTGAATGGTTTTTGCTAGCTCTGTAGTGTATGAAGCAGGAGAGTTTTAAACTGTTTTAATATAATTTTAATAAAGTTAAACTAAAAAGTTCTATAATCAAGGTATCTGCCAAAATAAAATTTTTCAAATCCATGACTTTCCCTGATTTAGCATATCATTTTCCATGACTTTAAAAAGCTTTCGTTAAAGTATATATGAATAAAACTTCTGATGTACATACAAATAAAATATATGCTTTTAGAGAAATTACAGGAATTTTATCATAAAAAACTATAAACTTACTTTATAAGTGTTAATTAACTCACATACATAAAAATAAATTGTTGTATCTACATACCTAAGTTTAATCCTATAGCAATTTTTCAATCAAAATGTTTCCAATTTAAATTTAGGGTACTTTGTATTATCCAGGTGACTATGAATAATAGCCAAATATAACCCTATAATGTTTATATACAATATCCCTAGAGATAAACTTATATTTGTGCAAAAATCTTAACTAATTTTTATTAAAAAATAATTATTGTATTAATAAAATTTTAATCTACAATTTAAGAAAAAAATAATATACATTTACCCACCCATTAAGCTTTCTTGCTTTGAGTTTCCTTGGTGAACAAATTTTACTTGGCAATAGGGTCAATAGGATAATACATAAATACCAAACTCAGTAACTTCAGTCAAATGACAAGTAAAAATAGAATTAAACAATTCAATGCATTTTTTTTAATCGGTACTTTAGCGGATCCATGACAT
Organism: Pardosa pseudoannulata; assembly: GCA_032207245.1. Taxonomy (NCBI): domain Eukaryota; kingdom Metazoa; phylum Arthropoda; class Arachnida; order Araneae; family Lycosidae; genus Pardosa; species Pardosa pseudoannulata. The sequence continues at coordinate 76,967,612 of CM063507.1, read as the reverse complement.
TCCATGATTTTTACTCATTTTACTTGAAAAATCAAGACTTTCCATGACAAAATTAATCCATTGTCTAAATCCATGATTTTAAATGACTTTCCTCGACTCTCCAGGTGCGCGGAAACCATGTATAATTTAAACTCCGATAGTGTTTTGCTGTATATATAATGATTTTTATATCTGTACACACTAAAAAATATTCAGTTATTCATTTATTTTTTATCCACATAAGATTATTAAATAGAATCAAGAAAAAACAGCTTTTAGATGTTTTATGAAATTAACTTATTAAAATTTTATAGGAATATATATGTAAATATTAGGTATGTCAGTTTTGTAATTTTGTACCATATTAGTGTAAAGATAATGAAATATTTTAGAATATTAATAGAGAAATATTAACTTGTGTTTTTTGTTTATAAAATGTCAATTTATCTTCTGTAATAAATAATTAAAAACATGTTTAAAGATCTTAGCATGCCAGCTTTGTTCATAAACTGTTTAGGAGATTATACAGAAAATCCTGCTCTAACTTTGAAAGTATGCCTGAAAACTTCTGTCTGATTCAAGTATTGTTCAAATAGTGGTAAATGATGCATTTTATACATTTAATGCTGATCATGTTTGAACTAGTGTTATGCAAGAAATGTCTTAACAAATTGGTAATTATGCAAGAGTATTTACATACAACAGTGATCAACAGCCGATTCGTTCGGCTGAAATCATGGCTGAGATGCTTACGTTAGTAGCTTGCAAAGCAAGAAAAAGATAAAATTGCTATAAAAGTAAGAATATTAGAAACATAAGGGACAATGTATACATATATATAATAGGCAATTTTAAACCATTTTATCAAATGTTTTAATGGAAATAAGATAAAAATATCTAAAGTTTTAACTTTAAATGCATTTTACTCAAAATGATGTTTTTTAAAACTTGCGCGCACTTAAAAAAATTGCACGCATGGATCTATAATTTTCAAGGTAAGTACATTATAGTACTACAATGAAACTCCACTTACTTTTTTGAAAGGTTTTTATTTTATGTGATATTTATTGTATTTAAAATTTAATTTTTCAGCGTGATTTTAGGTTTTTTGGATTTTCATTCTCCTGGTGTAAAATTTTTGATAACTTTTAAGTTTTAAATAGATAGAGAATAATAACTAATGTTTTTGTATATAAAAATGCAAAAAATTGTTGCTGAAATATAGTTTGTGTTGCTGTAAGAGTGCGCGCAGTGTGACAGCAAAATTTTAAATTCTCAAAACAAGCACTTTTATTATATAAAAAAATTCTTATTTACCAGAAACAAAGTAAATACAGGAAAATAATTAACTAGATTCAGAGAATAAATGCTAAACTTTCCAAGTAATTTCCATAATAAGAAAAAAAGTTATGACAATTCGAAAAATAACAAAATTTCCTCATTTTGAAGTTTCTTAAAGATGATGTGTCCCCTTAAAAGTATAAAGTTATATCGTAATTTCAGAAAATGCTTACTTATGCATTACCTATTTCTCGTGCGATACATGCTGTTGCTCATCGTATGTGGCGTTTTGGCTTCAACGACATCACTGCAAGACAGAAATCGATATTGTGTTTTAATTCCTGTGACAGATGAAAGGGTTTTTTCTCCCAAAAGTAGGTTCCTGAAAATTGAATTAAAATTTTTAGTGATTTCTCACTCAGTGATGGGTATATATTTTTTTATATGGACAAAGATGACCAAAATATAGCTTTGAGATCTAAGTCGCAAGAGAGATCGACGAGGTAGTTTGGAATTCAAGCTTACATACTATTTATTCGTCAATAAATAGTACCAAAGATAAAAAATAATTCATCATAAGTTCTGTTGATTTTCATTTTTTAAAATGAATGTTAATGAAAAATTATTAGCTGTTGCAGCCTACAATAATCCTTTTTTTTTCTGAGGACCATCAAACATTCATCTTTCGCGATGTATTATTTGAGGTTCCTTTTGTTTGTATAATTTTCTATAATTTATAAAACTTGTTTAGCGCAGTACGTTCCCGTACAATATTGCGCCAATAAAAGCAAATCAATAAATATAAATCAAACATTCACAGACCACCAGTGTTTCGTGGACCACCATTCGGCCACTGCTGCAGTAAACTGCTCGAAAGTTTGGTGCATTGCATATTTCGGAGGGAAATGTGAAAAGGGAGATTTGATCAGATCCTAAAGACAGATGGTTAATTGACTTAAGATGTTAAAATAACTGGAGTAATTTTTCAGAAGAAAGTGATTTGATCAAAACTAACTGGTGTAGAGAAAAGATGAAATAAACAAGTCATCACTCGTACGGCTCTGTTTCACTTGTTACCACTCCTCTTTACTACTTTTTATGTTGTGTTGTACGTGGAATGCCTAGATCCATTAGGCCGAGTAAGCGATTGCCTATTGGTCCCACGATTTTAAGGGCCCTGCAACATTAATGTACTACTGCATACACACCATATATAATTACAACAAAGTAATGTTTGTAGTATTAACAAATCTTACTGAATGCAAGAACTTAATCCTACAAACAATTAACCAACATCGGGTCAATTTACAATAAATCAGAAATATTTACACATGTATTTCATTCGTTAGTTTTAATACAGCATTTCCCAACCTGTGCTACGTGTACCACTGGTATTTCACTAGTAGCTGGTTGGTGGCACACGAAAATTAATGGCGACAAACATTAAAAAAACCATACATACAGACAGAACTTTACAAGAAGAATTCAAGACACATTCAAATTAACCCTTTGCCTTAAAACAACTTATGGGAGACGTGATCCTACTGCTGTGCCTAAAATGAGAACCACGTGTCACACACATGAAGATTCTGTCTGGCCAAAAGTGAAAAGCTTGTGTCAGACATGCTATTGTTTTTAGGAGATAAAGTTCTTTGTTTTTGCGTTATTGTTTGTTATTGTTGCAATAAAAGAGTGGGTCGTTTATTTGTAGGCATAATTGCAAAAGACTTATATTATATGCAATATATAAACTATTTGTGCCTAAATTCTTTAAAAAAATCTAAAAATTTAACCTAACGGCAAAAATGAAATTGAATACTAATAACGGTGGAAAATGTCCTGACTACACCTTAGAAACTGAAACAGATACCGAATGCAAAACGTGTAAAGTTCCTGATTGTTTCGAGAAATATCACACACAGGAAAATTTTTAATTTCCTGTCATTGGTTTAAAATGTTGGTAATAAAACAATACCCCTTACAAAATTTTGACTATTATACATTATTCACTTATAGGTTATTCACGCAATAAATTCTACAAAGGAAGTATTTAAAAGACTGAAAATTTTTACTTCTGTTATATAACCCAAAACATAGAAATACGTGAAATAAAAGCATTAAATTTTTTTAATAAAAATGAAATAAAAACAATTATCAAATTCTGTGGTTTTATTAAATAGTAAATGCAGTACTATTAATGTCCCCTGGTTTGCTTCCAATTTAGCCCGTGATGAAACTGCTTCTGGTCACGACGCATGAGAAAAGCTTTCATCGAAAGTGGCACACACAGTCGTCGCTCGATTCATAAGGCAACAGGTTAGTTTTTGGTTAACCATTGATAAAGTATACGAAGAACTTTCTGAGAGAGTTCTTAAATCATTATTACCGTTTACTAGTACAAAGTAGTAGCGATTTTACTTCCTACATTTTAATGAAACTTTGAAGAAACACACACATATAAGGAAAGTAGATCGGGGAAACTGATGTAGGTATTTTTTGTATAAAATTCCAAAGACTATCCGAGAAGATTTAATAGAACCTGAAAACTTTAAAGAAAAAAAATGGATCCCTTTTGCTTTTCCCCTTTTTAACCCCTAACCTAAATTGACCTCTGGATCTACAGTTTACTCTCTCAGAAAAGGATGTCGTAGAGAGCTTTTCCACTTACCTACAGGATAGCGATAAATCTTAAACGAATATCAATCTCCGACATCGGCACACGTCAAATGCACTAAGATGAGCTACTCGCTTTCCCACCAACCGATTCAATGACGATTTTGTCGTTTTCGAAAGGCCGATATCGTTTATCGGGCAGTTTTCTCGTTCCGCAGGCGCTATTCCTTTTGAATCGATCCGACATTTTGAGAGCTATCGCTACTCACGTTTCCTTTGGATTAATAAATTATATTTTTTATTCAGTTGTTACATGAATTTATTTTTAAATTCATTATTAATATAATATTTAAATACTTAGATTTCTTACGCATTCAATTGACACATTCTGCTCAGATTTTAAATGTTACGTTATTCTCACTTGCTTGATCATAGCAAATCTACGATAAAATTGCATTCTATTATTACTGTTTGAATTTCACATCTGTTATATTAAGTTCTCATCTGCAATAATTAATATTAGTTCATTTATTACATACTGTTGCTTTTGAAAGGAAATTACTGAGTACCAAATTTTGATTTAAGATTGTTTAATAAATTTAAACAGGTAAAGTTACTAAAAAAAATAAATGATCTGGTAAAATGTGTTAAAATTAAATATTTAAAAATGGAAATGAAAACGACAAAATCAATTAAAAAAAATTAGAAAAGAGCAACTGAAATTGAAAACACTTTTACTCGTTTTTTTTTAATAATTTATTGTTCTAAACGCTAATAATTTTAATTATTAGAAGAGATGCCAGAATTTTAGCAAATTTAAGAGTTACAGAAAAAAAAAATTTAGAATGGAATAGTAAAAAAAAAAAAAAATAATAAAACACCGGGAATCGAACCCGACGAAGAAAAATGCTAGCGAAACGCGATAATACTACTCCAAAACAACCCACAAGTTGATTGTTAAATTGACCTTTTCACAAAAAAAAGGCAGAGCCAAAGCTTCACTAGCATATCACCGGTGGAATAAACGTAAGCAATTATTGCCTACTATAAGCATCCAATGTTTTTAACATGTGCGTTTTAAAATGAAACAGTGTTAAAATTTACTTTTCTAACAATAATTGTTGTATTAAGTCTATAAAAGTTACTACTTCAGTCATAAAACTTGCTAGCTTAACGCCATCTTTATATGAAACGTATCGGTAGAGTGGAAAACTGCTTTCTAGACGACACGATACCGTTTTGTTGTTGCATTATTAACCAGCCGATACAAACGTTGTCGTGTCGGTAAGTGTGAAAGCGCTCTATAGGTATTCGAACTTGTAGTTTTGCCCCTCCAGATATTTTGGGTTTTATTCACACGTTGAATTTTTGACACTTTACTGAATGTTGCAGTTATCCTGTTTTTATTAGTGTGCTTAAGATTTATTCTAATTATGATTATCCCCATTTCCTGGAACATTTTTAAAGGAATTATAAGAATTGAAACTTGTAGTTTTGCCCCTGCCGATTTTTTGGGTTTTACTAATTTATTAAAGAAAGTATAGGTCTAATAACTGTATGCTTCTCGATTTTTTTCAAGACCTATTTTGAGGAAAAATATGCTACCGAAAAAGGAATCAAGAAGAAAACAGATTTCTTGTTCCAAAGCCGTAGTCGAGGGGACCGGTGCCGCCCCTTCCCCCGAAATTCTAGAATTCTATAAGACCGTGTCGTGGAAAGAAAATGGACCCTTTGCTTGGCCATAGACAATTTTCTTAGAGAAAGACCCATTTCGGTTAGAAATATCTTGCGGGTCTACAGGTTTTCTCCACCCCGTGTGGTCAAGATACGATCTGTGCTAATTTCCATAATCATTTGACATTGACCGATGAGCAATTGAAGGGTCTACATGGAATCGAGAAATATCTATGTTTATGGAGGGTACTCACTAAAACACTACGGGAAACTAAACACTTCGGGTGTTGAAAATGCCCAAGTCCGGGAAGGAAGATAAATGGGCACAATATGGGGTGCGCGTTGGATTCAGTCATTAGGAGCAAAACTGATTAAAGGGCCATTTCCCCCTAAAAAAGTTTGACTTGAATCGAACTTTTTCTCGTTGGAGAGAGAATTGAACATCTGATTGGCATAAGTTTTGTGTAACCTAAGGCTCTACTATTCCTGGAATCGTTTGCAAGACTGGGCTATGCATATTACTAATCCATTAAATAAACGTTGTGTTAAACAGAAAAGACATGATTTAAGTCTTAAGTATAGAGAATTCATACAAATATTCCACCCTAGCTCTTACGTAGGATTCCTCTTGTATCTACTTCATTATCGGTCTAACAAAAAATTTACACAATAAAATTTTAAGTGACAGACTTAACAAGAGGACTAGGTTAACGGAGTCCATCATTCGTTTAGGTGATAGAGTAGTACTTTAAAAAAGATATTGCCAGTCTTCGACAATTTCAGATTTTCAAATTAGATACGTGTGATACGATTAGATATGTTTGATTAAAGCATATAGACTGCTGCTGAAAGGGCAAACATCAAGCGAACTGGTAAGTATTTTTTAATATATATTTTGTTTAGTTTTTATGTTTATCCTTAATGTTTATATAACTATATAGGCGTACAATTATATATTTTGGAAAAAAAAACAGGAATTAAAAGGTCATCAAAAGTTTTTAAAAACTACTTCAATCAGCAAGATCCTTAAAAATTGGGTTCTTGAAATCTTTAATTTAAACTAGGTTCCATAAGAAAACCTTTAAAAAATTTATAAATTCCTTAAATTTTCTTGCCAAAAAGGGACGTATTTTGTTTAAGATTCCATTCTTTGTATTTTAGCCCTCGTGTGCAAAACAGTAGACCGTAGCACTGCAAACCAACACCATTCTTTGTATTAGTTAATCTGTATTATTTCATTTAATCGCGTAAGTAATCATCAACTTGTATAGTTTTTGTGCTAAAAATGATTTTTATCATTGAAACAAAAAAATATCTATGCATTTAAATAGTCTGTAGTTTTTGGATAATATTTTTTTATAAATTTCAAATAACAAAATTCTTATTGTTGAATTAATATTAAGGAGACATATTTAAATATGTATATAAAAATTTTGAAAGTTGATGCAAGAAATTATTTTGTTCAGTGAAAACTGTTTGAGCATGTTGAAATAGTTTCTGAATAGTTATTATAATATTTAATTAACGAAAATTTTCAAAATATACATTCATAATGAAGTTTTGTTTCTTAGTTTATAAAAATAAAATTTTAGTGCAAAATATCTCTTTGGAGTTTGTTTTTTAAATACTAAAATGCGGTTAATATTTTTACAGTTTTAGCATTTTAGTTTAATTGAAAGCATTTTCATGGTATATATACCATTTTTGTATGCCTATTATTTTTATTGATACCTTAAATTTTGTCTATTAATTTTTTCATATATATATCTTTATAACTTATGCTTGATGGATGTCATTAAAATTGTATTATAATGGTGGATATTACGAAAATATATATTTAAATATCAACTCTGAGTTTTGAAACTTTGTATACGTATAAATTGAAGTATTAGTAAATTAATCACAAATTTCTTCTTAATTTAAAATCCGATGTGTTTAAAAATAAGTTTTACAAATATTTTTTTTATATTTTAAATGTTTCTTGTCCTAGAACCTAACTTATTAAAGATTTTTTTTAAAATGTTTAGCAAATACTTCTATTTTGTTTTAAAAAATATCTGGGTTATAAATTTTAAATTTATTCCAATTATTAAAACTAAGTTTAAATTTAGATATGTCATAAAAATTCAACGTGCAATTAAAAAATATTCCCCTTAAATTAACCAATCAGTTTATCTGCAAAATAATACCTCCTAGGTGTTCAAAAATATTTATAAGAATTTAAAAAAGATAAAATTAGAAGAAAAAAATTAATATACAAGGAACATTTTAAAAATTAACAAAAGATTTCAAAATATTGATTTTTAAAAAAAATCACCTAATTTAAGAAGTAATTTTGATAGGTTTGGCATTAATATCAATTCAATATTTAAATGTAACTGAAAATAAACCCTGATAAAGTTAGTCCCTTCCGTGACGGAAACTAACATTTCAAAGTACGTCATTCGTTTAATCGTTTGATCAGATTTGATCAACATTTGATCATTTGATCAACTAAAATTAATTTTACACATCAACCATTTTTGGAATTTAACACCAAAAACGAATTAACACTGAAAATGCACTCCCAAAGGTGTCCCAAAATCAAAATTTTCTCCCCTTCCCCACATTTTGAAATTTTGTACAATTTTAGGGTAATTCGATAGAGCAACATTAGATCAGATTTAAACAACCATTTTATGCATTTGATCAGTACCAGAAGAGTAAAACAAATTTATCCCTCTCCCAAATGGAGGCACTTATTCCGACAATTGGTTCGCTCTTATGTCAGAATTTAGGGACAATTTTACTATCATTCGAATGAGCATCGTTAGATCAGATTCAATAAATACCAGAGTGTCCCCAAATGTGCACACATATTATGGCCCAATGCTGCTTTTCGGTGCCGGAGTTCGTGGGTTCGAATCTCGATGAAGGCATGAATGTTCGTAGACGTTCAGAATTGGCTTTAAGCAGTAGGTCCCGGTCTCATTAGCCCCCGTGAGCAAAACAGTAAACCGTAGAGCTCCAAATTTAAACCAAATCCCAAATGTTCACAGAAATTTTAAAGTTCAATCCATGTTATAATTTCGAATAATCCTAATTGTAGTTTTATAATATGTAAAAACTTCAGAATACACTGAAATCGTAATATTAATGTTCCATTGGTGAACGAAACACTGATATTTAAACTCATTTGAAAAGTAAAACAATACTTACATTTTAATGGTAATGTGTGTTTGATTGAAGAAGAGATATATGTAGTATTATACATTCAAGAAAATAAATTGTGTATATCTTTGGTAAAAATCAATTTACGTTTTAGTTGAAAAAACCAGCTTAATTCAATTTTACTTATTTTTTTTTTAACTTAGTTGATTTACCAGGTATTTACCGCTTAATCGGACCTCCCTTCGATCGCGACAGATATTTGCAAGCTTGGTGAGAATATTTTTCGGAAGAATAAACGAAAGGAAATATCATGTTTTGTAATTTGCATCGATTTTACAGAATTGTTAAGATTTTTTCATAACTAAATAAATAACAATAGTTAAAAAATGGTTAAAACATTGTTTTAGGATTATCGAATATTCATTACTAAAAACTTCTGCACCCCCTTCCAGTTGAAACTGCCAAGTTATGGCTCTGCTTCAACAACTTTTCTGGCTTGTGTTTGTATAAGTACACAGGTAAATACGGGAATCTGATGTCAAACGAATGCAATAGATTGAAAAATGTAGTTTATGCTGAATATTCCGGATGTCTTTGAGATCTACGTTATCACGAACTAAAGAAAAATCGTATCGCGGTCCGGGATATATCGGCAGAACGGAATTTTAATATTGTTATCGCGATACTTAAAGTAAAACAATATTTCGCAATATATGATAAACGCTCCAGACCTAACCACTGCATATATAATTATTTCGCGGGCCACTAATTATATGAATTTAAAATTTAAAAAAAGCTGTAAATATACAGAATAACCAACAACTTAATACAAATATGCACTTACTAAAAGTTATATAGTGATATCAGAAAATGCTTACTTATGCATTACCTATTTTTCGTGCGATACATGCTGTTACTCATCGTATGTGGCGTTTTGGCTTCAACGACATCACTGCAAGATAGAGAGCGATATTGTGTTTTAATTCCTGTGACAGATGAAAGTGTTTTTCTCCCAAAAATAGGTTCCTGAAAATTGAATTAAAATTTTTAGCGATTTCTCACTCAGTGATGGGTATATATTATTTTATATGGACAAAGATGATCAAAATAATATAGCTTTGAGATCTAAGTCGAAAGAGAGATCAACGAGGTAGTTTAGAATTCAATCTTAAGTGCTATTTATTTCTTCAATACATAGTAACAAAGAAAAAATAATTTATCATAAGTTCTGTTGATTTTCATTTTTGAATATGAATGTTAATGAAAAATTGTTAGTTGTGTTGCAGCCTACAAAAAATAACTCGTTTTTTCGGAGGACCATCAAAACATTCATCTTTCGTGATGTATTATTTGATGTTCCTTTTGTTTGTATAATTAATTTACTGTAATTTTTAAGACTTGTTTGGCGCAGTATGTTCCCGGATGATATTGTGCCAATAAACGCAAATCCAATAAATACAAATTAAACATTTACAGACCACTAGTGTTTCGTGGACCGCCATTCGGCGACTGCTGCTCTAAACTGCTCGAAAGTTTGGTGCATATGTCGGAGGGAAATTGTGAAAAGGTAGATTTGATCAAACGATGAAGACAGATGGTCAATTGAATTAAGGAGATACAGTACCTTTAAACCTTCAACAAATTCGATTTTTTGTTTTTTGCATTTTTGGAATTTTCTGAATCGTTTAAAAGAAACCCCATTGAAATATTCGAATTAGAACCTGTAAAACTATAACATGAAAAAATAAACATTGGCAGAATGAGATGTTTAAATCACCCAGCTGGTGTTTATGATTCTCCCTGCAGTTGTGTCATCACTTTTAGCGTCGAAACTGTTAAGATTAATTTCTAACTGAATGTGTTTTGCTAACTCTTTAGTGTATGCAGCAGGAGAGTTTTAAACTGTTTAATTATAATTTTAACAAAGCTAAACTAAAAAGTTCTATAATTAAGGTATCTGCCAAAAAGAAAATTTTTCAAATCCATGACTTATCCTGATTTAGCATATCATTTTCCATGACTTTAAAAAGCTTTCGTTAAAGTATATATGAATAAAACTTCTGATGTACATACAAATAAAATATATGCTTTTAGAGAAATTACAGGAATTTTATCATAAAAAAACTATAAACTTACTTTATAAGTGTTAATAAACTCACATACATAAAAATAAATTGTTGTATCTACATACCTAAGTTTAATCCTATAGCAATTTTTCTATCAAAATGTTTCAAATTTAAATTCAGGGTACTTTGTATTATCCAGGTGACCATGAATAATAGCCAAATATAACCCTATAATGTTTATATACAATATCCCTAGAGATAAACTTATATTTGTGCAAAAATCTTAACTAATTTTTATTAAAAATTATTATTATATTAATAAAATTTTATTCTACAATTCAAGAAAAAACTAGAATAATATACATTTACCCACCCATTAAGCTTTCTCGCTTTGAGTTTCCTTGGTGAACAAATTTTACTTGGCAATAGGGTCAATAGGATAATACATAAATACCAAACTCAATAACTTCAGTCAAATGACAAGTAAAAATAGAATTAAACAATTCAATGCATTTTTTTTAATCGGTAGTTTAGCGGATCCATGACTTTTACTCATTTTGCTTGAAAAATCAAGACTTTCCATGACAAAATTAATCCATTGTCTAAATCCATGACTTTCCCCGACTTTCCATGTGCGCGAAAACCATGTATAATTTAAACTGATAGTATTTTTCTGTATATAAAAATTTTCATATTTGTACACACTAAAATATATTCGTTTATTTTTTTCCACATAAGATTATTAAATAGTATCAACAACTAAACAGCACTTAAATGTTTTATTAAATGAACTTGTTAAAATTTTGTAGGACTATATATATAAATATTTGGTATGTCAGTTTTGTAATTTTGTATCATATTAGTGTAAAGATAATAAAATACTTTAGAATATTAATAGAGAAAAATTAACCTGTGTTTTTCTGTTTATAAAATGTCAATTATATCTTTTATAATAAATAATTAAAAACATCTTTAAAGATCTTAGCATGCCAGCTTTGTTAAAAAAATGTATAGCAGATTATACACAGAATCCTGTTCTTTAATTTTGAAAGTATGCCTGAAAACGTCTGTCTGCGATTCAAGTATTGTTTAAATAGTGGTAAATGATGTATTTATATATTTAATGAGGGTCATGTTTGAACAAGTGTTATGCAAGAACTATCTTAACAAATTGGTACTTATGCAAGAGTATTTGCATACAACATTGATCAACAGCTGATTCGTTCCGTTGAAATCATGGCTTAGAGGCTTACGTTAGTCCCTTGCAACACAAGAAAAAGGTAAAATTGCTATAAAACTTAAAATATGATAAACAGAAGGGACGACAACGTATACATATAGGCAATTTTAAACCATTTTATCAAATGTTTTAAAGGAAATATGATGAAAATATCTAAAGTTTTAACTTTAAATGCATGTTACTCAAAATGATGTTTTTTAAAACTTGCGCACTCTTAAAAAAAATATTGCACATATGGATCTATAATTTTTTTTCAAGGTGAGTACATTATAGTACTACAATGAAACCTCTACTTTTTTTTAAAGTTTCTTTTTTATTTTACGTGGTATTTATTGTATTTGAAATTTAACTTTTCAACGTAAATTCCGGTTTTTTGAAAATTTATTCTCTTGGTGTAAAATTTCTGATAACTTAAATTTTAAAATGTGGAGAATACCTAATGTTTCTTGTTTATAAAAACGCAAAAATTATTGCTGAAATATAGTTTGTGTTGCTGTAAGAGAGCATGCAGTGTGACAGCAAAATTTTTTAATTTTCAAAAGAAGCACTTTTATTTTATTATATATAAAAAAAGTTCTTATTTACCAGAAACAAAGTAAATACAGGAAAATAATTAACTAGATTCAGAAAACAAATGCTAAAATTTCCAAGTAATTTCCATAATTAGAAAAAAAGTTATGACAAATTGAAAAAAAGATTTCCTTCATTTTGAAGTTGCTTAAAGGTGGTGTGTTACCGTAAAAGTAAAAAGTTATTTCGTAATTTCAGAAAATACTTATGCGTTACCTATATTTCGTGAGATTTCTCTTTCTCATCATATGTGGCGTTTTGGCTTCAACGACATCACTGCAAGACAGAGCTATATTGTGTTTTAATTCCTGTGACAGATGAAAGTTTTTCTTCCAAGAATAGGTTCCTGAAAATTGAATTAAAATTTTTAGAGATTTCTCACTCAGTGATGGGTATATATATTTCTTATATGGACAAAAACGATCAAAATATAGATTTGAGATCTAAGTCGCAAGAGAGATCGACGAGGTAGTTTATAATTCAAGCTTAAATATTTATTTCGTCAATAAATAGTAACAAATATAAAAAATAATTCATAAGTTCTGTTGATTTTCATTTGTTAATATGAATGTTAATGAAAAATTGTTAGTTGTGTTGCAGCCTACAATATTCTTTTTTTTTTCGAGGACCATCAAACATTCCTCTTTCGTGATGTGTTATTTGATGTTCCTTTTGTTTGTATAATTTACTATAATTTATAAGACTTGTTTGGCGCAATATGTTCTCGGAAGATATTGCGCCTATAAACGAAAACCCAATAAATACAAATCAAACATTCGCAGACCACTAGTGTTTCATAGACCACCATTCAGCGACTGCTGCTCTAAACTGATTGAAAGTTTGATTATATGTCGGGAGATGGTGAAAAGGGAGATTTGATCAAATCCTGAAGATAGATGGTCAATTGACTTATGTTAAAATAACTGGGGTAATTTCCCAGAAGAAATTAAGTGATTTGATCACACCCTTTAACTATAATAGAGAAAAGATTAAATAAACAAGTCATCTCTCGTACGGCTCTGTTTCACTTGTTACCACTACCTTTTACTACTTTTTATGCTGTGTTGTATGTGGAATGGTTTGGTTTGGAGCGCTACTGTCTACTTTTTTGCAACACGAGGGCTAATGAGACCGGGACCTATTGCTTAAAGCAGATTCCGAACGGCTACGAACATCCATGCCATAGTGGGATACGAACCCACGAACTCCGGTTCCGAAGGCCAGCACCCTAACCATTCGGCTGTACGTGGAATGTCTGGACCCATTAGGCAAACTATTGCCTGTGGGCCCCACGTTTTTAGGCGCCCTGCAACATTAAACTGCATACACACCATACATACATAATTACAACAAAGAAATGTTTGATTTCAGTATTCACAAATGTTACTGAATACAAGAACTTAATACTAAAAACAACTAACCAACCAACAGTTTACAATATATCAGAAATATTTACAAATGTATTTCATTCGTTAGTTGTAATACAACATTTCCCAACCTGTGCTACGTGTACCGTTGGTGTTTCACGAATAGTTGATTAGTGGCACAAGAAAATTAATGGAGACAACCATTAAAAAAATACCATACAGACAGAACTTTACAAGTAGAATTCAAACGACACATTGAAATTAACCCTTTGCCTTAAAACAACGTATTTGAGACGTGATCGTACTGCTGTGCCTAAAATGAGAACCTCGTATATCACACACGTGATGATTATGTCTGGCCAAAAGTAAAAAGCTCGTATGAGACATTTTTTTAAGGCGATAAAGTTCGTTTTTATGTTATTGTTTGTTACAATTGCAATAAGGGTTGGTCGCTTGTTCTTAGGCATGATTGCAATATACTGTTATATTATATGCAATAAATAAATTATTTGTGCTTGATAAATTCTTGAAAAAAATCTAAAATATTAAACCTAATTGCAAAAAGGAAAATGGATACTAATAACGGTGTTAGAAAATGTCTTGATTACACCTTAGAAACTGAAACAGACACCGAATGCAAAAAGTGTAAAGTTGCCCTAGATGTTCCCGATTGTTTCGAGAAATATCGAACACTGGAAATGTTTTAACTTCCTATCATTGGTTTGAAATGTTAGCAATAAAACAATACCCCTTACAAAATTTTGACTATTATACATTATTCACTTATAGGTTATTATGCAATAAATTCTACAGAGAAAATATTTAAACGACTGAAACTTTATACTTTTGTTATATATAACCAAACACAGAAATATTGTGAGAAATAAAAAAATTATTAATGTTTTTAATAAAAATAAAATGAAATATAATTATCAAATTTTGTGGCTTTATTAAATAACAATTGCAGCACTATTAATATCCACTGGTTTGTTCATAATTTAGTTAGTGATGAAACTGCTTCTGGTCACGACGCATGAGAAAAGCTTTCATCGAAAGTGGCACACACAGTCGTCGCTCGATTCATAAGGCAACAGGTTAGTTTTTGGTTAACCATTGATAAAGTATACGAAGAACTTTCTAAGAAAACTCTTAAATCATTATTACCGTTTATACTACAAAATTAGCAGAAAGAGCTTTTTCTTCCTACATTTTTATGAAACGTTGAACAAACACACATATACATATATTTACATATAAGGAAACTAGATTGGGAAATTAATGCAGGTATTTTTTGTATCAACTCTAAAGACGATCCGAGAAGATTTGAAAACTCCTGAAAACTTTAAAGAAAAAAAATGGATCCCTTTTGCTTTTCCCCTTTTTAACCCCTAACCTAAATTGACCTCTGGATCTACAGTTTACTCTCTCAGAAAAGGATGTCGTAGAGAGCTTTTCCACTTACCTACAGGATAGCGATAAATCTTAAACGAATATCAATCTCCGACATCGGCACACGTCAAATGCACTAAGATGAGCTACACGCTTTCCCACCAACCGATTCAATGACGATTTTGTCGTTTTCGAAAGGCCGATATCGTTTATCGGGCAGTTTTGTCGTTTCGCAAGCGCTATTCCTTTCGAATCGGTACGACATTTAGAGATATCGTTACTCACGTTGTTTGCTTTGGATTCATAAATTATATTTTTTTGTAATACAGTTGTTACATGAATTTATTTTTACATTCATTATTAATATATAATATTTAAATACTTATATTTTTTTACGCATTCAATTGACACATTCTGCTCAGATTTTAAATGTTACGTTATTCTCACTTGCTTGATCATAGCAAATCTACGATAAAATTGCATTCTATTATTACTGTTTGAATTTCACATCTGTTATATTAAGTTCTCATCTGCAATAATTAATATTAGATCATTTATTACATACTGTTGCTTTTGAAAGGAAATTACTGAGTACCAAATTTTGATTTAAGATTGTTTAATAAATTTAAACAGGTAAAGTTACTAAAAAAAATAAATGATCTGGTAAAATGTGTTAAAATTAAATATTTAAAAATGGAAATGAAAACGACAAAATCAATTAAAAAAAATTAGAAAAGAGCAACTGAAATTGAAAACACTTTTACTCGTTTTTTTTTAATAATTTATTGTTCTAAACGCTAATAATTTTAATTATTAGAAGAGATGCCAGAATTTTAGCAAATTTAAGAGTTACAGAAAAAAAAAATTTAGAATGGAATAGTAAAAAAAAAAAAAATAATAAAACACCGGGAATCGAACCCGACGAAGAAAAATGCTAGCGAAACGCGATAACTACTTAAAAAATACCAACAAGTTGATTGTTAAATTGACCTTTTCACAAAAAAAAGGCAGAGCCAAAGCTTCACTAGCATATCACCGGTGGAAAGAACGTAAGTAATTGTTGCCTACTATAAACATCCAATGTTTTGAACATGTGCGTTTTAAAATGAAACAGCGTTAAAATTTACTTTTCTAACAATTGTACTAAGTCTATAAAAGTTACTACTTCAGTCATAAAACGTGTGCTAGCTTACCGTCATCTTTATATGAAACGTATCGGTAGAGTGGAAAACTGCTTTCTAGACGACACGATACCGTTTTGTTGTTGCATTATTAACCAGCCGATACAAACGTTGTCGTGTCGGTAAGTGTGAAAGCGCTCTATATGTATTCGAACTTGTAGTTTTGCCCCTCCAGATATTTTGGGTTTTATTCACACGTTGAATTTTTGACACTTTACTGAATGTTGCAGTTATCCTGTTTCTATTGGTGTGATTAAGATTTATTCTAATTATGGTTATCTTCTTTTCCTGGAACATTTTTAAAGGAATTATAATAATTCAAACTTGTAGTTTTGCCCCTGCCGATTTTTAGGGTTTTACCAATTTATTAAAGAAAGTATAGGTCTAATAACTGTATGCTTCTCGATTTTTTTCAAGACCTATTTTAAGGAAAAATATGCTACAGAAAAAGGAATCAAGAAGAAACTAGCAGATTTCTTGTTTCAAAGCCGTAGTCAAGGGGACAGGTGCCGCCCTTTCCCCCGAAATTATAAAATTCTATAAGACCGTGTCGTGGAAAAAAAATGGACCCTTTGCTTGGCAATAGACAATTTTCTTAGAGAAAGACCCGTTTCGATCAGAAATATCTTGCGGGTCTACAGGTTTTCTCCACCCCGTGTAGTCAAGATACGATCTGTGCTAATTTCCATAATCATTTGACATTGACCGATGAGCATTTGAAGGGTCTAAATGGATTCGAGAAATATCTATGTTTGTGGAGGGTACTCACTAAAACACTACTGGAAACTAAACACTTCGGGTGTTGAAAATGCCCAAGTCCGGGAAGGAAGATAAATGGGCACAATATGGGGTGCGCATTGGATTCAGTCATTAGGAGCAAAACTGATTAAAGAGAAATTTCCCCCCTAAAAAAGTTTGACTTGAATCGAACTTTTTCTCGTTGGAGAGAGAATTGAACATCTGATTGGCATAAGTTTTGTGTAACCTAAGGCTCTACTATTCCTGGAATCGTTTGCAAGATTGGGCTATGCATATTACTTATCCATTAAATAAACGTTATGTTAAACAGAAAAGACATGATTTAAGTCTTAAGTATAGAGAATTCGTACAAATATTCCACCCTAGCTCTTAGGGGGGATTCCTCTTGTAGCTCCTTCATTATCGGTCTAACGAACGATTTACAAAATAAAATTTTAAGTGACAGACATAACAAGAGGACTAGGTCAAGGGAGTCCCTCATTCGTTTAGGTGATAGTAGTACTTTAAAAAAGATATTTCCAGTCTTCGACAATTTCAGATTTTCAAATTAGATACATGTGATACGAATAGATATGTTTGATTAAAGCATATAGACTGCCGCTGAAAGGGCACACATCAAGCGAACTGGTAAGTATTTTTTAATATATTTTTAGTTTTTATGTTTAGTCTTAATGTTTATGTAACTATATAGGCATACAAGTATTATATATTTTGAAAAAAAAAACAGGAATTAAAAGGTCATCAAAAGTTTTTAAAAACTACTTCAATCAGCGAGATACTTAAAAATTGGGTTCTTGAAATCTAATTTTAAAACAGGTTCCGTAAGAAAACCTTTAAAAATTTTATAAATTCCTTAAATTTTCTTGCCAAAAAGGGACGTATTTTGTTTAAGATTCCATTCTTTGTATTTTAGCCCTCGTGTGCAAAACAGTAGACCGTAGCACTGCAAACCAACACCATTCTTTGTATTAGTTAATCTGTATTATTTCATTTAATCGCGTAAGTAATCATCAACTTGTATAGTTTTTGTGCTAAAAATGATTTTTATCATTGAAACAAAAAAATATCTATGCATTTAAATAGTCTGTAGTTTTTGGATAATATTATTATAAATTTCGATTAACAAAATTCTTATTGTTGAATTAATATTAAGGAGACATATTTAAATATGTATATAAAAAATTTGAAAGTTGATGCTAGAAATGATTTTGTTCAGTGAAAAAAATTTGAGCATGTTGAAGAAATAGTTTCTGATTATTATTATATTTAATTAACGAAAAATTTTCAAAATATACATTCATAATGAAGTTTTGTTTATCAAAAATAAAATTTTAGTGCAAAATATCTCTTTGGAGTTTGTTTTAAATACTAAAATGCGGTTAATACTTTTACAGTTTTAGCATTTTAGTTTAATTGAAAGCATTTTCATGGTATATATACCATTTTTGTATGCCTATTATTTTTATTGATACCTTAAATTTTGTCTATTAATTTTTTCATATATATCTTTATAACTTATGCTTGATGGATGTCATTAAAATTGTATTATAATGGTGGATATTACGAAAATATATATTTAAATATCAACTCTGAGTTTTGAAACTTTGTATACGTATAAATTGAAGTATTAGTAAATTAATCACAAATTTCTTCTTAATTTAAAATCCGATGTGTTTAAAAATAAGTTTTACAAATATTTTTTTTATATTTTAAATGTTTCTTGTCCTAGCAACCTAACTTACTAAAGATTTTTTTTAAATGTTTAGCAAATACTTCTATTTTGTTTTAAAAAATATCTGGGTTATAAATTTTAAATTTATTCCAATTATTAAAACTAAGTTTAAATTTAGATATGTCATAAAAATTCAACGTGCAATTAAAAAATATTCCCCTTAAATTAACCAATCAGTTTATCTGCAAAATAATACCTCCTAGGTGTTCAAAAATATTTATAAGAATTAAAAATGGTAAAATTAGAAAAAAATTAATGTACAAAGAACATTTTAAAAATCGACAAAAGATTTCAAAATATTGATTTTTAAAAAAAACACCTAATTTAAGAAATTTTTAAGATGTAATTTTGATAGGTTTGCATTAATATCAATATTTAAATGCAACTGAAAATAAACCCTGATAAAGTTGGTCCCTTCCCCCGTGACGGAAACTAAGATTTCAAAGTACGTCATTCGTTTAATCGTTTGATCAGATTTGATCAACGTATTTCTTCGTTTGATCAACTAAAATCAATTTTACACATCACTAAGGGGCGGAGGAATAAGCTTATGAATTTTTTAAAATGATCTTAAACATCAACAATATATCATTCGAATAAGAATCATTGGATCAGGTTAGATCAACCATTTTTGGAATTTAACACCAAAAACGAATTAACACTGAAAATGCACTCCCAAAGGTGTCCCAAAATCAAAATTTTCTCCCCTTCCCCACATTTTGAAATTTTGTACAATTTTAGTGTAATTCGAAAGAACAACATTAGATCCGATTTAAAAACCATTTTATGCATTTGATCAGTACCAGAAGAGGCTTAAAACAAATTTATCCCTCTCCCAAATTGAGGCACTTATTCCGACAATTAGTTGGTGGGCTCTTATGTCAGAATTTAGGGACAATTTTACTATCATTCGAATGAGCATCGTTAGATCAGATTCAATAAACACCAGAGTGTCCCCAAATGTGCACACATATTATGGCCCAATGCTGCTTTTCGGTGCCGGAGTTCGTGGGTTCGAATCTCGCTGAAAGCTTGAATGTTCGTAAAAGTTCAGAATTGGCATTAAGCAGTAGTTTTTGGTTTCATTAGCCCTCGTGAGCAAACCAGTAAACCGTTGAGCTCCAAATTTAAACCAAACCCCAAATGTTCACAGAAATTTTAAAGTTCAATCCATGTTATAATTTAGAATAATCCTAATTTTAGTTTTATAATATGTAAGAACTTCAAAATAAACTGAAATCGTAATATTAATGTTCCATTGGTGAACGAAACACTGAAATTTAAACTCATTTGAAAAGTAAAACTATACTTACATTTTAATGATAACGTGTGTTTGATTGAAGAAGAGATATGTAGTATTACGCATTCAAGAAAATAAATTGTGTATATCTTTGGTAAAAATCAATTTACGTTTTAATTGAAAAAACCAGCTTAATTAAATTTTACTTAATTTTTTTTTTAAACTTACATGATTTATCAGGTATTTACCGCTTAATCGGACCTCCCTTCGATCGCGACAGATATATTTGCAAGCGTGGTGAGAATATTTTTCGGAATAATAAACGAAAGGAACCATCATGTTTGGTAATTTGCATCGATTTTACAGATTTGTTAAGATTTTTTTTCATAACTAAATAAATAACAATAGTTAAAAAATGGTTAAAACATTGTTTTAGGAGTATCGATTATTCATTACTAAAAACTTCTGCACCCCCTTCCAGTTGAAACTGCCAAGTTATGTCTCTGCTTCAACAACTTTTCTGGCTTGTGTTTGTATAAGTACACAGGTAAATACGGGAATTGGAAGTCAAACGAATGCAATAGATTGAAAAATTTAGTTTATGCTGAATATTCCGGATGTCTTTTGGAGATCTACGTTATCACGAACTAAAGAAAAACCGTATCTCGGACGTGGATATATCGGCAGAACGGAATTTTAATATTGTCATTGCGATACTTAAAGTATAACAATATTTCGCAATATATGATAAACGTTCCAGACCTAACCACTACATATAATTTTTATTTCGCGGGCCACTAATTATATGAATTTAAAATTTAAAAAAAGCTGTAAATATACAGAATAACCAGAAACTTAATACAAATATGCACTTATATATCGTAATTTCAGAAAATGCTTACTTATGCATTACCTATTTCTCGTGCGATACATGCTGTTACTCATCGTATGTGGCGTTTTGGCTTCAACGACATCACTGCAAGATAGAGAGCGATATTGTGTTTTAATTCCTGTGACAGATGAAAGTGTTTTTCTCCCAAAAATAGGTTCCTGAAAATTGAATTAAAATTTTTAGCGATTTCTCACTCAGTGATGGGTATATATTATTTTATATGGACAAAGATGATCAAAATAATATAGCTTTGAGATCTAAGTCGAAAGAGAGATCAACGAGGTAGTTTAGAATTCAATCTTAAGTGCTATTTATTTCTTCAATACATAGTAACAAAGAAAAAATAATTTATCATAAGTTCTGTTGATTTTCATTTTTGAATATGAATGTTAATGAAAAATTGTTAGTTGTGTTGCAGCCTACAAAAAATAACTCGTTTTTTCGGAGGACCATCAAAACATTCATCTTTCGTGATGTATTATTTGATGTTCCTTTTGTTTGTATAATTAATTTACTGTAATTTTTAAGACTTGTTTGGCGCAGTATGTTCCCGGATGATATTGTGCCAATAAACGCAAATCCAATAAATACAAATTAAACATTTACAGACCACTAGTGTTTCGTGGACCGCCATTCGGCGACTGCTGCTCTAAACTGCTCGAAAGTTTGGTGCATATGTCGGAGGGAAATTGTGAAAAGGTAGATTTGATCAAACGATGAAGACAGATGGTCAATTGACTTAAGGGGTTACAGTACCTTTAAACCTTCAAAAATTCGATTTTTTGTTTTTTACATTTTTGGAATTTTCTGAATCGTTTAAAAGAAACCCCATTGAAATATTCGAATTAGAACCTGTAAAACTATAACATGAAAAAATAAACATTGGCAGAATGAGATGTTTAAATCACCCAGCTGGTGTTTATGATTCTCCCTGCAGTTGTGTCATCACTTTTAGCGTCGAAACTGTTAAGATTAATTTCTAACTGAATGTGTTTTGCTAACTCTTTAGTGTATGCAGCAGGAGAGTTTTAAACTGTTTAATTATAATTTTAACAAAGCTAAACTAAAAAGTTCTATAATTAAGGTATCTGCCAAAAAGAAAATTTTTCAAATCCATGACTTATCCTGATTTAGCATATCATTTTCCATGACTTTAAAAAGCTTTCGTTAAAGTATATATGAATAAAACTTCTGATGTACATACAAATAAAATATATGCTTTTAGAGAAATTACAGGAATTTTATCATAAAAAAACTATAAACTTACTTTATAAGTGTTAATAAACTCACATACATAAAAATAAATTGTTGTATCTACATACCTAAGTTTAATCCTATAGCAATTTTTCTATCAAAATGTTTCAAATTTAAATTCAGGGTACTTTGTATTATCCAGGTGACCATGAATAATAGCCAAATATAACCCTATAATGTTTATATACAATATCCCTAGAGATACTTATATTTGTTCAAAAATCTTAACTAATTTTTATTAAAAAATAATTATTGTATTAATAAAATTTTAATCTACAATTTAAGAAAAAAATATACATTTACCCACCCATTAAGCTTTCTCGCTTTGAGTTTCCTTGGTGAACAAATTTTGCTTGGCAATAGGGTCAATAGGATAATACATAAATACCAAACTCAGTAACTTCAGTCAAATGACAAGTAAAAATAGAATTAAACAATTCAATGCATTTTTTTTAATCGGTAGTTTAGCGAATCCATGACTTTCCATGATTTTTACTCATTTTACTTGAAAAATCAAGACTTTCCATGACAAAATTAATCCATTGTCTAAATCCATGATTTTAAATGACTTTCCTCGACTCTCCAGGTGCGCGGAAACCATGTATAATTTAAACTGATAGTATTTCTCTGTATATAAAAATTTTCATATTTGTACAAACTAAAAAATATTCAGTTATTCATTTATTTTTCCACATAAGTTTATTAAATAGTATCAAGAAAAAACAGCTTTTAAATGTTTTATTAAATGAATTTATTAAAATTTTATAGGAATATATATGTAAATATTTGGTATGTCAGATTTGTAATTTTGTACAAAATTAGTGTAAAGATAATGAAATACTTTAGAATATTAATAGAGAAATATTAACTTGTGTTTTTTGTTTATAAAATGTCAATTATATCTTCTATAATAAATAATTAAAAATATTTTTAAAGATCTTAGCATGCCAGCTTTGTTCATGAACTGTTTAGGAGATTATACACAGAATCCTGCTCTTCAATTTTGAAAGTGTGCCTGAAAACTTCTGTCTGATTCAAGTATTGTTCAAATAATGGTAAATGATGCATTTATATATTTAATGATGGTTATGTTTGAACAAGTGTTATGCAAGAACTATCTTCACAAATTGGTAATTATGCAAGAGTATTTACATACAACAGTGATCAACAGCTGATTCGTTCGGCTGAAATCATGGCTGACATGCTTACGTTAGTGGCTTGCAACACACAAAAAAAATTGCTATTAAAGTAAAAATGTTAGAAACAGAAGGAACAACGTATACATATAGGCAATTTTAAACCATTTTATCAAATGTTTTAATGGAAATAGGATGAAGA
Source organism: Pardosa pseudoannulata (assembly GCA_032207245.1). Classification (NCBI taxonomy): domain Eukaryota; kingdom Metazoa; phylum Arthropoda; class Arachnida; order Araneae; family Lycosidae; genus Pardosa; species Pardosa pseudoannulata. Next base: position 76,943,887 of record CM063507.1, on the reverse strand, counting down.
TATCGGAAGTTTTAACTTTAAATGGATTTTACTTAAAATGATGTTTTTGAAACTTACGTGCACTCTAAAAAAACTATTGCACGTATGGATGCATAATTTTCAAGGTAAGTACATTATAGTAGTACAATGAAACTCCATCTACTTTTTTGAAAGTTACTTTATTGTACGTTGTATTGTATTTGAAATTTAGCTTTGCAACGTTATTTTAGGTTTTTTGAAAATTTTTTCTCCTGGTGTAAAATTTTTGATAACTTAAATTTTAAAATGTGGAGAATAATACCTAATGTTTCTTGTTTATAAAAATACAAAAATTATTGCTGAAATATAGTTTGTGTTGCTGTAAGAGTGCGTGCAATGTGACAGCAAAATTTTTAAATTTTCAAAACAAGCTTTTTTATTATATAAAAAAAAGTTCTTATTTACCAGAAACGAAGTAAATACAGGAAAATAATTAACTAGATTCAGAGAACAAATGCTAAAATTTCCAAGTAATTTCCATAATAAGAAAAGTTATAGCAAATCGAAAAATAACAAAATTTCTTCATTTTGAAGTTGCTTAAAGGTGATGTGTCCACTTAAAAGTAAAAAATTATATCGTAATTTCAGAAAATGCTTACTTATGCATTACCTATTCTTCGTGTGATATATGCTCTTGCTCATCGTATGTGGCGTTTTTGCTTCAACGACATCACTGCAAGACAGAGAGCGATATTGTGTTTTAATTCCTGTGACAGATGAAAGTGTTTTTCTCCCAAAAATAGGTTCCTGAAAATTGAATTAAAATTTTTAGTGATTTCTCACTCAGTGATGGGTATATATTTTTTATATGGACAAAAATGACCAAAATATAGATTTGAGATCCAAGTTGCAAGAGAGATCGACGAAGTAGTTTGGAATTCAAGCTTAAATACTATTTATTTCGTCAATAAATAGTAACAAAATATAAAATATTCATCATAAGTTATGTTGATTTTCATTTTTTAATATGAATGTTAATGAAAAATCATTAGTTGTGTTGCAACCTACAATGAATAATCCGTTTTTCTGGGGACCATCAAACATTCATCTTTCGGGGTGTATTATTTGATGCTCCTTTTGTTTGTATAATTAATTTACTATAATTTATAAGACTTGTTTGGCGCAGTATGTTCCCGGAAGATATTACGCCAATAAACGCAAATCCAATAAATATAAATCAAACATTCACAGACCACCAGTGTTTCGTGGACCACCATTCGGCCACTGCTGCTCTAAACTGCTCGAAAGTTTTGTGCAGATGTCGGAAGGAAATGGTGAAAAGGGAGATTTGATCAAATTCGGAAGACAGATGGTCAATTGACTTAAGATGTTAAAATAACCGTGGGGTAATTTCACAGAAGTAAGTTATTTTATCAAACATTTTAACTGTTGTAGAGAAGATAAAATAAACAAGTCATCACTCATACGGCTCTGTTTCACTTGTTACCACTCCCTTTTACTACTTTTTATGTTGTGTTGTACTTGTGTTGTACCTGGACCCATTAGGCCGAGTAGGCAATTGCCTATGGGACCCACGTTTTTAGACGCCCTGCAACATTAAACTGCATGCAAACCATACATATATATATATATATATATATATATATATATATATATATATATATATACATAATTACAACAAAGAAATGTTTGACTGCAGCATTAAAAAATCTTACTAAATGCAAGAACTGAATCCTACAAACAACTAACCAACATCGGGGTCAATTCACAATAAATCAGAATTATTTACACATTATTTCATTCGTTAGTTGTAATATAGTATTTCCAAATTCTGCTACGTGTACCACTGGTGTTACGAGTAGTTGGTTGGTGTCCCACGAAAATTAATCGAGACAAACATGACAAAATACCTATAGACAGAACTTTACAAGTATAATTCAAACGACACATTCAAAATAATTTTCGGTTAAGCATTGATAAATAATATGAAGAACTTTCTGATAAAGCTCTTAAATCTTTATTACCGTTTACTGTTACAAAATTAGTAGAAATATTTTTCTTCCTACATTTTTATAAAACTTTGAACAAACACACATATATACTTTTAAGGAAACTAGATCGGGAAAACTAGGTATTTTTTGTATAAAACTCCAAAGATGATCCGAGAAGATTTGAAAACACCTGAAAATTTGAAAGGAAAAAAACGGCGCCCTTTTGCTTTCCCCTTTTTAACCCATAACCTAAATTGATCTCTGGGTCTACAGTTTACGCCCTCAGAAAAGGGGGTCTTACCAATTATGACTATTGTCCAAGAGGCCTATTTAGGAAATTCCCAAACAAAAAAGATGCATGCTATCGGAGGCAGATTTTCCCCAGAGATTATGACAGATGTTGACCCAGGTGTTAAGGGCCTTTTACTTATACTATTAACTGACCCTACAGTTTGTCCAGTCCTATAATTGGAAACCCGTCCGCCAAAGTTCGGCTAATAAAGGTCCGAATAAAATGGTATCATGTTTATGCAAGGTATCTGCCAAAATCAAATTTTTCAAATCCATGACTTTTCATGACTTTCCCTGATTTAGCAGATCATTTTCCATGACTTTAAAGAGCTTTCGTTAAAGTATATATGAATAAAACTTCTGATGTAAATACAAATAAAATGTATGCTTTTAGAGAAATGACAGGAATTTTATCATAAAAAACTATAAACCTACTTTATGTGTTAATAAACTCGCATAAAAATAAATAGTTGTATCAACATACCTAAGTTTAACCATATAACAATTTTTCAATCAAAATGTTTCCAATTTGAATTCAGGGTACTTTGGTATTATCCGGGTGACTATGAATAATAGCCAAATATAACCCTATAATGTTTATATACAATATCCCTAGAGATAAACTTACATATTGTGCAAAAATTTCAATTTTTATTATAAAATTATATTAATAAAATTTTAATCTTAAATTCAAGAAAAAAAAACCAGAATAATATACATTTACCCACCCATTAAGCTTTCTTGCTTTGAGTTTCCTTGGTGAACGAATTTTACTTGGCAATAAGGTCAATAGGATAATACATAAGTACCAAACTCAGTAACTACAGACAAATGACATGTAAAAATAGAATTAAACAATTGAACGCATTTTTTAAATCGGTAATTTAGAGGATCTATGACTTTCCGTGACTTTTACTCATTTTACTTGAAAAATCAAGACTTTCCATGAAAAAATTATTCCATTGTCTAAATCCATGACTTTCCAGGTGCGCGGAAACCATGTTTATGGCCGTAACTGCAACAACCCATCGTCAAGTCCATCTCAGTGCAGTTTGTATCGGTTATATGGTCAGCTCAGCGGTCCAGAAAAATCGAACCATATAAGAGGGGTGACCATATATGTGGAACAATACAACCCTATTGAATTGTGGCAAGATTATATTCACCTAATAAACAAATTATACTTTTAAGAACATTTTAAACATTAATTCGCGAAGTAAAAATTACATTAAATATATGCAATATTTTGGGGGGAAAATTTATTGCCTTACCTTACTAATCAAACTACAGCACATGAACGTACGTATGATATACGTAAATATATTGAACATGAATGTGCGTATATATGTAAACACACCAATAGTAAAAATATCACAAAGTTTTATTGTGTCAGTTACCAAATGTTCTATGATTTTTTACTTCACCCTTTACCCTCGTTATTGTCTCATTACTTCCGGTTATAAATATATATATAAATAGACATTATTGATGTTAATTTTTAATACACATAAAGCTCGTCAAGTCTCGAAGATCATCACATAAGAAATAACTTATTCTAAAAGTACGAATAATTTTTTTTTTGAGAATTATTTATATCTAATCAGCCAAGATATTTCAGTGGTGCAATGAGATACATATGTTGCGCAAACGAAATACTTCGAAATAGATGACAAATCCATAAGAAGCTATCAGCGTCTTTGTTCCTCAAGAGTAGGGGTGCATCCCTCAATAAAAAGTCAAAGAGGTGAATTCCTAAACAATCGACCTGATTACCTCATAATTTATAAAACTGTGAAATGTAAATACATTTATTTTTGGAACATTTTTTAGGGGGAAAATTGTCTAACAGCTGGTGTACGTTAAATCTTAGAGGATATACATGTACATACGTACATTCATGTTCAATGTATTTAAAAATAGTCATATATAAGTTTGCTTCGTTTTGTTGGTTGTTAACAACATTTTCTAAGTCCCTAATAGCTTTTAAATGATCATCTACTATTTCGAAATTGGTAAAACACCTGAGGTCATGTATCAGAAGATAACTTCAATAGACTAGTACACAGTCCACTAGTTATCAGTGGGGGGTGAGAACTGAGGGAATTGTGGAGAACGCTGACGATGAGTCTACACAAACAAGAAAGGGGGAAGGGAGGAAAGAGGAAAATACAGGCTTGAATTCAGGTCCTCTCCGATTTCGCTCTGACTTAAAAAAAGGGGGGGGACTTATTGAAAACACGAAACTGACCATATAACCGGTAACAAGAAAAGAAAATGACTGTATAAGGGGTGCAATTTAACACATGTTCCCTATTAAGTTAAACGGGACTTTAGAAAACTGACCATATAAGCTGGGTGACCTTATAAGAGGATGACCATATAGGCGGTACTGACTGTATATTCTTTAATATATATATAAAGTTAAATTGATTTTATAATTTCCGTGAGATTATAATTCAGCATGGCATTTACGTATAATTTGTCTCATTATGTGATGAGAAGACAAGGCTACCCTATGAGAAATGTATAATGGCAATACATACACACTCGCAATGGCAAATTTCACGAAATACAATGATTCTTACAAGGTGGTACAACGAAGTGGTACGGGATCCAAAGAAAAAAAGGTTGGGAAACGCTGGTTGTAATACATGCTAGTTTTTTTTTTTTTTACATTAACATATTTATTATAACAAATATGGGTATTTATCATTTTAATCCTAAATAGGATACCTAGTTTATCACTTGGCCGATTGGTTAGGGTGCTGGCCTTCGGTACCGGAATTCATGGGTTCGAATCCAACAGTGCATAGATGTTCGTAGCCGTTCGGAATTGGCTTTAAGCTGAAGGTCCCGGTCTCATTAGCCCTCTTGTTGCAGAAAACCGTAGCACTCCAAACCAAACCAGTTTATCCCTTATCCTTAGTTGATTTTCATAATTTTCTAATTCACATTACTTATTAATATTTATATTTATTGATAATTTCTCTTTTTTGCGCATTAAAATTACATTCTAAAAAACTTATTCATATTCGTAAATGATATACAAGGTCAGTATTATATGACAAGCCCAGACACAAGTAAAAATTTTAGAAAAAAAGGAAAAGAAAACGCAAAAAGAGGAAAAAAAAGGAATTTATTTAAAATTAATGTTTTGATTTACTTAATGCTACAAGTGACAAAATATGAAATATGGAAGTATTTAAATAGCTTTTTATCAAAATAAAAATTACTCAAGTTTTCTAGTAAAAAAATATTTAAAATAGATTCAAATCAGATGCTTCTTCAATGTGCCTAATTAAAAAAATAAATTCACCAATACAGTAAAACTTTATGATATTAAACTTTGAGGAACCATATTGTTTTTTGTACTTGAACCGTCAAGAAAAATGCTAAATCTCAGAAGATTATATTTTGTATAAGATTTACTTAGTTACATATTATCTTATATAAATTTATAAAAATATTCAAACACAAAAATCAAAATTTTGGGAAAAAAGGAAAAAAAAAGGAGAAAAATGCATAAAAGGGGGAAAAAGGAGGAAGTTCAATAACTAATAAAAATTAATGTTCTGATTTACTTAATGCAAAAACGTGCCAAAATATGAAATATGGAAATATCTAAATAACTTTTCATCAATATAAACAAGTACTCGAGTTTCCTAGTAAAAAAGTATTTATATAGATTCAAACCAGACGCTTCTTCAATGTGCCTAGTTAAAAAAAATAAATTCACCAATAGAACTTTATTAAATCAAACTTTGGGGAACCATATTGTTTGTTGTACTTGAACCTTTAAGAAAAATGCTAAATCTCAGAAAATTATATTTTGTACAAGATTTACTTAAGGTTACATATTATCTTATATAAATTTATAAAAATATCTTTAATGATTTTAATTGACTAAAACCAACGATTGAATATTAGAATGACCAAAAATGTAAAAAATATGCAAAACTAGTTTTGTCTTTAGTTATTGTTTACTATTTTAATACTGAATTTATAATAGTCTACAGACGTGATCCCCAGTATCAAGACAGTTTAAGGAATTTCTTTTCCCAATACAACAAAAAACATTTTCTTTCCGTGAATGGCTGGACAAGATGTCATTAATCTCATGCACTTTTTTAAATCTAGAAAAATATTGAAATCTGTTTTCATAACTGCTAAAAAGTTTTATAACAAAAGAAAAACTTAGTAAATGACTGAAAGAAAGGATCCTTCTACCTCATTCCTAAGTTCACTATAAATGTATAAAATAGAGATTCGCCATTTATGGATAAATTAGGATAATCTATAAACAAAGTACGTAGGTTGTTAAAATATACTTCTACCATACGAGAGCCCCATATGATCGCAGTATTAACTATAATGGTCCATTAAAAAAATGCGCATTTTTCGGGACCTAAATATAGAAAACGGTCGTTTTTCACCAAAAACATAATTACTTTCCATCTTTCATTTATACCGCGTCACACGGCTTTTTGACCTTGAAGCTCGTGTTGCGAGAATCGACTGATAACGCTTCACTCCTGTTTTGTCAGGAAAAAAAAATTGTGGACGTGGCAAAGAGAAATAAAATAAAAGGGAAGAAATCTTTCAGATTACCGTCAAAATTTAAATATATGTGAGAAAAAAAACTCCTTCTTTACTTTTTTTTTTAAATTTCGGAAAAAAATCTGTTTAGCAATCTATTTTTAAACAAACACAAAAACTTTCGGATCAGAATCATCCCTGAATTCAATATTCGATGCGGCAGTCCATTTTAAGAGCACAGGTTCGGAGTAGCGTTTATTTTCCCCCCTCTTGGATTCAGAAAAGGGTTAAACAAATTTCTCGACACTACAATCGTAAACATCGGATCCCGGTTTAGTTTTGACACTTTGATCCTTATTAGCTAACTTTCAAACACCTGTACCGCCAATAAGTAGCCTAAAACTATTTTTTTTGAGGGGGGTAGTGTAGTGCATATCTTACAGAAAGAAAATACTAGAAAAACAAAGATGTTATCAAAATATGGAAAAGATGTGTGCAATCCGTTTCGCCATTACATAATTCCTTAAATATTGAGAAAGGAAAAACAAATAAAATGAGTGAATGGTCCAAAGAAAAAAGGAATAAAAAGGCTGGAATAGGCGAAAAAAAGGAGGAATACCGTGAAATAAGAAAAAAGGAGAAATTTCTAGAAAAAAAGAAAAAGGAGTAAAAAAGGAGCGCTGCGGTGTCCGCAATATATAAACACTTGCAATGACAAATTGCACGAAATACAATCATTGTTACAAAGTGGTACAATTGAGCACGATGCACGGACGGTTGGGAAACGCTAATTGTAATACATGCTCGTTTTTTCTGCATTAACATATTTATTATAACAAATATGAGTAGTTATCATTTTAATCCTAAATAGGATCCCTAGTTTATCTCTAACCCTTAGTTGATTTTTATAACAATTTCCTTATTAATTCACATTTCTTATTAATATTTATATTTGTTGATAATTTTTCATCTTTGTGCATTAAAATTACATTTCAGAAACTTGTGTAATAAATTCATATTCTTAAATTAATTAGATGACAGGGCTTTGAAATCTCGACTGCCTGCGTCCATTTTATTTAACCCGCTTTATCCCCAATTTTTTTATCGTGTTAAATTTTGATAATCGTACTTTCTGAAGTATATTAAACCTAAATAGACTAAACATAACAGAATTTGAAATTTTTGACTTTTTTTATATAGGAAATTTAACCTGTCCTGTATGTAGGACATTGGTATAAAGGGGATAAAATTTGCTCTTACCGATTTCAGACTTGACTTCATTAGTGAAAAGTAATTCCAGCCTACAAACTTTTACAGTGTATATATAATACTTCATTATTCACTTTAAGAGTTCTATTTTTAGTCGAGTATAACACCTAACTTGGTTGCAAGGTCTAAAGCAAGCAAGCCTGACAAAGTATTTTACCTCATTTCCTGCAGTATGCTGTTAGTTATTAAGCTAGAAATAGCGCATCAATTGCATGTGTATCGTGCCACTAAAAATAATGAGCTGAAACGTACCCATTACTATTAAAACTTTAACCATCAAGATGATAAAGAAATTACTTTTACGTACAAAATACCCAGCTAAGTGTCTGAAGCAAACTGAAGAGGAATTCTGCAACCAAAAAAGATGATAAAAACTATGCTCACTAAAGAGAAAAATACGAGTTTTTAGCAGGGTTGAGCGATTTAAATCACGATTTAAATCGGTTAATTTTTTTAAAATCATTTTTAAAAGAAAGCTGTTAGTAATAAGGACTATAAGAAAATATTGACAACCCAGAGTAGCTACCAGATGGCTTCAGGAGGCTGCTGCAACCCGCCTCTCCTTGTATTATTAAAATAGCACCCTACCTGCTACTCATATCTTCTCCCCTATCTTTGTTTCTCAGTCAAATGTTTTCGTCTTTTATATTAAATTACTGTCACAGTAAAAATTTCATTACCATACCTTGAAAAGAATGCCCTGACTTTTTAAATATTAAGTGCCTCTAAAGAATAAAAACAAATGCACCCAAAAATGTAATAAGTATTATCCCCCTGCTTTTATTTATTTTTATGAACCTGGAAAAAATTATTGAATTCATCTCGCTTTACCTATTTATAACCCTTGTTTGGATGGAGCATGTAGCAAATTTTCTCATAGTCATATATGCACCTGCAGTCCAGGGTTACCAATTTTTTTCAACATATGCATTATTGCAATCTAAACTTCGAAACAGACTTGGAAACGACAAAACAGCTAAACTTGTTTTTATTTATAAATCATTTAACATTTAACCACTGTTACAAAATAAAAAGTTGGTTGTAAAATGTCTTTAAAAAATAAAAATTGAGATTTCTTAGCCCTTAGTCTAACCTCATCTTTCTAATAATTCTACGGTTGAAGGAGTAAAATGTATAAATGAACATGAAGCATCCTTTATTTAAATTGTGATATAGATAATTAAAACAAGCAAAAAACCTTATATTACAAGTAATTATTTTCTACTAATTTATGAATTATTCTTTATATATATATATATATATATATATATATATATATATATATATATATATAAGTTATATGTATTTTATTATATATAAAAAAGACTTGATTTAGACATCTAACTTGAACAATTTAATTTGCTTGTATCAAATGTTATACTTAAATATATTTAAATTTCAAAATTCCTAATTAAATCAAAAAATCCGATTTAAGTTAAAAAAAATATCCGAATTAAGTAAAAAAAAAAATCCGATTCAAGTAAAAAAAAAAAAATCCGATTCAAGTAAAAAAAAAATCCGATTCAAGTAAAAAAAAAAATCCGATTCAAGTAAAAAAAAAAATCCGATTCAAGTAAAAAAAAAAATTCGATTCAAGTAAAAAAAAAAAAAATCCGATTCAAGTAAAAAAAAAAAAATCCGATTCAAGTAAAAAAAAAAATCCGATTCAAGTAAAAAAAAAAATCCGATTCAAGTAAAAAAAAAAATTCGATTCAAGTAAAAAAAAATCCGATTCAAGTAAAAAAAAAATCTGATTCAAGTAAAAAAAAAATCTGATTCAAGTAAAAAAAAAATCTGATTCAAGTAAAAAAAAATCTGATTCAAGTAAAAAAAATCTGATTTTTAGCAATCCTGGTTTCTAGACTGTTGTGATAGACAGGAGGTACATAGCTGTTTCTAGCAGAAGCTTAAACGTACCTCTACATATTGCAGCTGATGAAATATTCGCAACAGATAAATACCGGTTTCCAATTGCTATTTTTCAGCTGTCCCCTGCATAAGACAGTGGGTTAAAATAGGTTAATCCGACACTGTATGTAAAGCAACGAAACATGATATGTGAATGAGGAAATAGTGTCATATGTTGTAGGGAAATGATGGAAATTTAGATTTGATCAAATCCCTAAAGAAGATTATCAATTCATGGAAGATGTTAAAATAACAATTCTGTAGGGTTTGGTTTGGTTTGGTTTAAAGATCTACAATCTACAGTCTTGTTACACGAGGGCTAAAGAGACCGAGATACACTGCGTAAACCCTAATTCGAACGGCTACAAACATCTATGCTACAATAGGATTCGTATCCACGAACTGCAGTACTGAAAATCAGCTCCCTAAGCATTCGGCCGTCGTTCGGAGCAATGTACATGTAATGACGCTAATTATATGGTTGACACTAAATTAGAAAATATTAATAAGTTGGTTACAGTAACAAAATGACTGAAGATATATTTAACCGAAACAAACCGATATTGTCGGTTCAGTTCCGGTCCGTAGTCTTGCCTTAAGTGGACTGCAAAAAATAAATATTAAGTCTAAACAAATTTGCATACTACAACATTTACAGCACGGGGATAGGATGGACAGCAGAGGTTTTGATATTGACAGTGATTATATGGCGGTATATATATGAATGATGTCCAAAATTTTGCGAATCGATTGCAAACCGTGTGGTTATATATAAAAAACAAACACACGAACGATCAAATTTCTTAATTTTTAAGTATATAACTTAAAAGCTAGATATTTATTAATCCTCGAAATAGATTCCTAGACTTTTAGGAAAAGAATGTTAAAACTGGGGATAAAATTTTCATGGCAACAAAAAATAATCTATGACTGAATTTAAAATTATCACATATGTACCTAATATATTATTTAATACAAATATAAAAGAAAATTATTTACGTAATATCTAAATTCAGTGATAAAACATGAAAATAATGCGATTTTTAATACGATGTTTATATAATTTAAAATAAATGATTAAATGTGAGGAATGACGTCATAATGCAAGAATATTTTTTTTTTACCTATTTATGGGATAAACTTAATCGTCTGCTTTTAACCGGGAAAAATAGAGATTGAAATAATGGCATTAAACGCTCAAAAATTTTTACACCTATTTATTTTAAAATAGGATGGATAATTTAGGAGGAGATAAACTTTCCTCGCTTTGAATTTTGCTAACCCTCACTCATCAAGAATCCAATATGGATGCTAAATCCATTCCAGATCCAACCGCTTCATAAATACGATTTATCGTTTACCAAATATCAATATATTACTATGTGCTAATATACATCACCTTATTATACAGTTGTAAATATAAATGTTTTCTGTATAAAATACAAACACATATCAATGTGTGTGTTATCTAGAAAACAAAAATTCAATTTCTTAAACTGAACACAAATTTTAATTTTAACATATTGCTTAAAAAAAAAAAAAAAAATCACAGGACATTACTGTTCTTCGGTAGAAAAAAAGATTTGAGCCTCGGAGAAAAAGTATAAATTTCTGATTACCTTCCAAATTCGTTTATATATTTTTCATATGAAGCGGAAGATGTCTTTAAAAGAGTTTTTAATTTTCAAAAACAGATTTTTCAGAAAATATTTTTTTTTTTATAATTTTCGGAACAAGCTCACACAAATATTCGGAAAATTCAGATCAGAATCACCCCTGTACGAGCACCACAAAGAATGAAAGTACGACTTATGCTCAAGTGGGTCCTAGTCATTTAGAAGAAGGGACCAAGCAGAAGTCCACTGGCTTGGTCTACCACCCCCATACGTATCGATTGAGAACTTGGAGGACATTGTGATCACGAACCTATTTTACGTGCCACAGTCATCTTTAAGGTATCCGTCTACGTTAAAAACGTCATTTTTTTGCCAAAAATCATAATTTTTTTATTTCTCTATTGTACATTTCAACCTTTAAGCTTCTAAATCTGTTTTTATTTTGAGTCTACTGCTATTTAAAGGAAAGTTAGTTGTTTAAACATCAGTGGCAGCTGTCAAAACAAAACTGAAGTAGCGACTTCGGAACCAGAAGTTGTGAATTTAAAGCCTTTTAAACAGCCTATTTCGGACAAAACATTTTAAATTTTCATGAAGATTAATTTAAACATTTTTCTACAGGGTATCTGCCAAAATAAAATTTTTCAAATCCATGAGTTTTCATGACTTTCCCTGATTTAGCAGATCATTTTCCATGACTTTAAAAAGCTTTCGTTAAAGTATATATGAATAAAACTTCTGATGTACATACAAATAAAATATATGCTTTTAGAGAAATTACAGGAATTTTATAAAACTATAAACTTACTTTATAAGTGTTAATAAACTCACATAAAAATAAATTGTATCTACATACCTAAGTTTAATCATATAGCAATCTTTCAATCAAAATGTTTCCAATTTGAATTCAGGGTACTTTGGTATTATCCAGGTAACCATGAATAATAGCCAAATATAACCCTATAATAACCCCTATACACAATATCCCTAGAGATATTTATATTTTGTGCAAAAATCTTAACTAATCTTTATTAAAAGATTATATTAATAAAATTTTAATCTACAATTTAAGAAAAAACCAGAATATACATTTACCCACCCATTAAGCTTTCTTGCTTTGAGTTTCCTTGTTGAATAAATTTTACTTGGCAATATGGTCAGTAGGATAATACATATACCAAACTCAGTAACTTCAGCCAAATGACAAGTAAAAATAGAATTAAACAATTCAATGCATTTTTTTAATCGGTAGTTTAGCGGATCCGGGACTTTCCACGACTTTTACTCATTTTACTTGAAAAATGAGGACTTTCCATGACAAAATTAATCCATTGTCTAAATCCATGATTTTCCATGACTTTCCCGGTGCGCAGAAACCATGTTTCTAGTAATTTTAATAATTAGCAACTTGGCAATTAGAAAGTTTGGAAGCAAGAAAGTGAGAAATTTTAAACATTTATTTTAATTTTTTAATAGTCAAAGTTGCTTTTATAAACTTCAAATGCGTTTTTCTCAGAACGGTATTTTTAATAAAATGTTAAACTTAAAATGTGATTTCTCAAAAAGTTAAATATTTTTGAAAATTAGGAATGCTTTTGATAGTATTTACGAGTGAATAACCTAAAAGATTTAAATATGGATAATTTTAAATTATGTTACGCTCATAGTTAGCTATAAAATAATGAAAATTCGTTAAAAGTTCAATGTGTATGATTTTGAAGGACCAAAATCTTTTTACCAAATGTAAATTAAGCAAAGATTTTAGGTGATTCACTAGTCCAGTGTATAAGAAATGGCTTGCATCAAAAAATATTGAAGCAATTTATTAAAAAAATTAACCTTTCGAAAAAGCCCGATTTTTTTACTAAATTTTTTCATTTATTAGAAATTTTATAAAAATTTCTCCAGTAATAATTTTTTAAGTGCAATTCTCTATTATAATATAAAAAAATAATTCTAAAAATGTAAAAACATGAACTAGTTTCTGAGTTTAAAGAAAAAATTTCTCCGAACGTATACTGATATCTTAATGAACACGGTGGATCTAAAACAGCGTTTACACGAGTCAAGTAAACGCTCAAGTAGGTCAGTCAAGTGAGCTTAAAAGTACTACTTGACTCATGTAAACGGTTCTGGTTAGGTCAAGGAGCTACTTTCGACAAGTAGTAAGGCAAGTCAAGTAGTTCTTCACGGTGGACAAGTAACTTGACTCAAATGAGTCAAAGTAGAGTGCACCACTTATGTATATATCATTCCGCTATTGGTAGATGTCGTTTGTTTTTAGTACGTGGACTTTATTTTTATTTCAATAAGCGAAAGATATTAGAAAATGGGGAAAAAATTAGGATTTAAACTATATAAAGCATGGAACATAAATGTTCCATCTTTTCAAATTGTTTCACTTAGTGGATGAAATTATAGATAACCCTACAACTGATAATTAAGGTAACTCAAAACAAAATAACTTTATCACAAATAAAGTTTATTCTTTCAATAAAAATGTAGTAATACATTTTTATTACGTAAGGGGTCTCAGTTTTAAGGAGCTACAAATGGAAGAACTTTTGTTGCTTTTCGGCTTAAACTTTTTTTTATTACCTTAAGTTGCTTGAAACTTTCAACATTTGACCTATATACCACGTTAAACACTTTGTTTACTTTGTTTTTAGAAAAAATAATTTTCAGTAAAGTACTTATTTTTAAAATTTCGCTGATACATTATCCGCTGAACAGATGCATAATATATAAAATGAAATATTACTTATTTCTAACTGCTAACTGGAAGAATTAAAAAATACAGAAACATCGATAATTTTTTTTTGTTTGGGAGTGCTACGGTCTACTTTTTGCAACACGAGGGCTAATGACACCGGGACCTACTGCTTAAAGCCGATTCCGAACGACTACGAACATCCATGCCATAGTGGGATTCGAACCCACGAACTCCGGTTCCGAAGGCTAGCACCCTAACCATTCGGCCATCGTTCGGCTAGAAACATCGATAAATATTCACAGAGATTATATAATTTATCATAAAATTTAGTTTTAAAAATAGAATATTAGAATGATTCTAATGTGGGTATGCAATTTATAGAACATAGCAATTTATTGAAACATAGCTTTATATTGTATATTTTGCATGCTTATTACTATTTGTTTTGTCGAACTTTGAATGCCTAAAAGAATCTAAAAAACACGTACACTTTCTCCGAAAATTTTCCCTTTTACATCCAGGGTAATATTACGGAAAATTATTCCCTGCTAAATGCTTTACTGACTTTACTAAGTATCTTGAAATTCACCCTCTCTAAACAATCAATATAATGATATCAACCATATTCTCTCCTAAACATTCCACACACGGAACATCTGCTAAAATCAACATCTGCCAAATTGAACACCTGCGTAATTAAAAAGTATAAATTTTACACCAGGAGAAACAATATTCAAATAAAGCTAAAATAGAATGTGAAAATGGCATTTTAAATTCTATAAATACCAAATTATTTTTATAAAAAAGAAAAATATAATTAGATGCTCTCAAAACTACATAAAATTTCCTTATATCATTACTGAATATTTTCGCGAAAATTTGAATCAAAATGTGCAATAGTTCTTGTTTAGAGACAAGTTACTTGACTCTCAACTTAACTACGTGTTAATGCATTCAAGCTATAGATGAGTCAAGAAAAGTAAGAAAAATTGCGCATGCGCCGAGTTACTTTGACCGTCTACTACCAAGACGCTATCATTAGCAGTCGTAATTCTAACGCGATAAAGTCCTTGGTGAAAAGTCCAATCTCTGAAAATAGTATGAACACTATCTTTTGTAAATTCTAGGCAATAGAAACTGTTTGGGTTTAATATAATAGTTCATTAATTATTAATAAAATGTTAAATTATTTTATTTAAATTAAGTGGAAAGTTACACTGAAAGTCATGATCAAAAAACGGTCAATTTGACAGGGGCTGTAAAACTAGGTATATATATTTAACATCGATAATGTTTTTGGTTTCAGTTCTTTTGATCTCATATTGAACGAAATCACTACAATTTATTAATTACATTGATAGAATTTCAGTTCCGTGGTCCGGCCGCCATGTTTTTGGCTATATTTTTATACAAGTGATCGCCAAGTGATGTTTACAATTTGAACTTCGTTTTGTATTAAGTTTACGTCCGATTTTAAAGCATATTTTGAACAAAATAAAGTTATAACTCTTGCTAAAGTGAATACAAATTTAAATTAGAGTTTTTAATGTATTTTTTAAACGCGCTTTTGTACTGCTTATTGAACTAAACAGTGCCGAATTTCTATAATAGGTACAAACTATGCAAAATATAAACATAACTTGATTATATTTAGGCAGTTACACATATAAAATACTTGATTATATTTATAAAATAATGTTTCTAGTTAATGAAATTACTTTTAAACTATCGAATAATTATAAAAAAATAAAATACGATGCAAATTGCTTTTAGAAATTTAGCATAAAATCGGAAAGAAAAGAAAGGAGCAATTGTTTTTAAAAATATTTAAAATTCTAAAGAAAATGAGATTATTTTGATTAGAAGGAATAACAGTAAGGTATTATAATCACGTGTTATTTCCTCCAATACCTTAAAATAAAGCAGCCGATTGATACCCAACTTTTTTTTCGGGGGTGACGGTTTGGTTTGGAGCGCTACGGTCTACTGTTTTGCAAACGCGGGCTAATAAGACCGGGACCTAATGCTTAAAGCCGATTCCGAACGGCTTCGAACATCCATGCGAAACTGATTCGAACCCACAACTCCGGTACCGATGATTAGCGCTCTAACCAATCCGCTTTCGGGGGGTGACGGAAGTCCGAAAAGAAGAGCAAGGTTTGCCAGAACACTGGGTTATAGAAATTGGCTATATCGCCCACTCTTGGCGTGCCCACTGAACTGGGTTAAGGCCATTACATTATCTAAAATTTACCACAAATAAAAAAAATGTAATAAAAAGAATTTTATCATCCCAAGTATCTACTTTTGTTAATTAGTTATGAACATGGAATTTGTGTTTCAACGACTTAGGTTTTATTACCTACCGTACATTTAATAGTGCATAGTTTACTAAATCAATACTTTTAGAGAAATTGTTTAGACATTTATACAGTTAACAGATTCGATAAATCTTTGGGGCCTAAAGAAACTAAACAAATAACTGCGGGGTAATTTCCCTAAACTTTAGAGACATACCCCACAGAGTTATTTTAACATCTTCCGTAAATTAATAAATTTCAGGAATTCCGCCACGATTTCCCCCCACCTGACATACACTTTATACACGAACGTTATTTTTTGCTTAATATTTCCTGCGATTACTTATAATTTTTATTAGCTCTCAAAATATACGCAAAAAATAAAAATAACCATTTTAAGGCAGAGGTGGGCAAAAGCCGGTCCTTTTGCTTACTTTATCCCGCCCGTTGAAAAATCCTGCATGCAATTTTTTAATCTATATATGCGATTTTGCTGAAATCAACAGTATTTGTATGCGCAGTGTAGATATAAATAACAGGGCTTCGAACCGTAATTTTTTTTGTTCCGGTTTTCGTTCCGGTTCAACTAAAAAATTAATATCGGTTCAGTTCCGGTTTTCGCTCCGCCAAAAATAACGGTTTTCGTTTCAGTTCCAAATGAATAATTTCATTTTATGTATATTCTTATTTGTACTAAAAATATAATTCTATCATAAACAAAAAATGTAATTCTATCAAAATTTAGAAGATTTTATTCTTTTTTTAATTGGTACACTATGTGAATTGATACAAACAGCAGGTACGATAAGAGCGGCGAGCATTGGCATTGTTATCCATTATCAAAATCGCATTTGACAACTAGGTTCATGATTACCCACATTCGTCGTTTGACTCTCACATCGTGCACTTGGCCTTGCAATAATTATGTAAAAAATATATTATTTATTTAACATATGAAAATTGCCTCTAATTATTAATATATCTTCTAACGTGGTTTCACTGAGATTACTTCTGTTGTCTCGGAGAATAAATTTCAAACCTGAAAACGCTCTTTCAACAAATATTAAAATAGGAAATCGAGAAGCAGTATACATGTAATGATAATTATAAAGTTGACGTTAAATTAGAAAATATTGATAAGTTGGTAACAGTAACAAAATGACTGAAAGATATATCGAACCGAAATAAACCGATATTTTTTTCGGTTCAGTTCCGGTTTTCGTTCCGACCAAAATAACGGTTTTTTCCGGTTTTCGGTTCAGTTCCGGTTCGAAGCCCTGATAAATAATGAAAAATAACCTGCCGGCTTCGTTTCTCGCCAAGCCTTGGCGAGTGTTTCCGGATTTTGAAGAAATAATATCAAATGAATATTCCAGATTCACTTCGAATCACTTAAAACCACAGCTTCGAACTGTAATTTTTTTTCTTTCCTGTTTCCGTTACGTTAATTAAATTAACCAGCATGAACGATACGAAGGGCAACGACGAGCGCAGGCATTGTTACCAATATCAAAACGGCATTTGATAACTGAACATTCATCTGAATTAAGTTTACATTCCACAATTAATTTCATGCTAAACAGAAGCAGTACTAGTGAATACCAAAACAGTAAATGGAGAAGCAATGAACATGTAGTTTGGTTTGGACCACTATAGTCAATTTTGATAAACTAGGGCTAATGAGGCCGACCCTTACTGTTTAAAGACGATTCCTCACACAGGGTTCTCACTCTTTCCGGAATAAAGATTAAGGACTTTAATTACTTTCTAAGGACCAAAGTAATTTTTTGTAAGGACCTACTTGAAATATACGACATAACAGCATAAACCCTATTTCCTGAGTAGCATATTTTAATGATTATGAACCAGACGAGGCATGTTCAATGAATGCCCTACGATATTTCAGAATTCAGTTTTTAAAAATGCCTAAAATTAATATAAGATAAATATTTGACAAAACCAAATTTTGAAAAATGTACATCTAAAGTTTTTTGAGTGATCAAACTAAAAATAAATTGCAATGAAATACAATAAAATACAATATTATAAATAGTACTTTCTGAGGATATATATATATATATATATATATATATATATATATATATATACATATATATACATATATATACATATATATACATATATATAATATATATAATATATAAAATATATATAAAATATACATAATATGTAAATTATATATAATATATATAATATATAAAATATATATAAAATATACATAATATATGAAATATATATTAAATTTAAAATATATATATATAATATATATAAATATATTAAATATAAAATATATATATATATATGTATATATATGTATATATATGTATATATATGTATATATATACACACTAGCTGATTATACCTGCACTGCCAGGGAAAGATGAAAGTTTTAAATTTTTCTATTACATTCAATGCAAAGAAAATTAACCTTCCATAAGTAACTGAAATATCTAGAAGACCCTAACCTCCATGCTTCTTTTAATTAAAATCTGCATGACTATTAGCTATTAGGAAAGGGCAGCTGACTTTATACTTTAAACCTTTTAAGCATGCGAAGGATCATTTTTCATAAGAAAACCGATAGGAAATCACATGACACTGTGGATCTCATCGATGGAGGAATTGATCGTATTCCAATTTAAAAGTTAAGGAGTTTTTAAAGACTATTGACAAAAAAGTAGTTTTAAGGGCCCTTAAATATGAAAGCTAAAATTAAGGAGTTCTTAAGGACTTTTAAGGACCGTGGGAACCCTGCTAATAGCTCCGAACATCCATGCCACAGCGACATTCCAGCCCACAAACTCCTGTACCGAAGATCAGCTCCCTATCCACTCTGACATCGTGAAGCATAATGTACATATATTGACGATAATTATACAGTTGATGTTAAATTAGAAAATATTGATAAGTTGGTTACATTAACAAAATGAATAAAAATATATCGAACCGAAATAAATCTAAATATTTTTATTCGGTTCAGTTCAGACGAAATTAACGGATTTTTCCAGTTTTCAGTAACGTTCTGTATCGAAGTCCTGCTTAAAACTAATTTCAAAAATAATTTTATCGAAAAGTACTACCTCTTCATAAAAAAAAATGATTTTTAAAAATATTCATTAAAAACAAAGAATACTTGCCTTAAGAAGACTCCAACTTCGGTAATTTCAATTTGGTGCAGTACCACAATAGATGTTCCAGATTTTTGCTCTTGTAAAGAACTCCAATATACGATTCAACATGGAAAACAAAAAGATTACGGTGTCAAATATAAGCTACATACATTGCGTAAATATACAATCAAATTCAACATTAACGTAAATTAAAAACTTAAATTCTAGTTTCTGAGGCCACTTGGGCAAACTAAGGACGATTTGAGACATACTCTACTCGTATTAAGGCAGAGGGGTGCAACTTTTGTATTAATGAACACCGCTAGGGTGAAAGGAGAACTTCGCTCCAATGAGTTCTCGTAATGTAGAAGCAGGGAGCAGACTACCTATAGGCCTGGCCTGCAACCCTAATAGGTATTGTAAGAGAACTTGAGGGACATTGGAACACACTTTGCGTGTCTGTCAGCTTTATTGAACACGCCAAATCTTAGGCCGGCTCGAGGTCCGAAACCGCAACCTTCCAGGTAAGAGATCATTGCTTCTCCCGACTGAGCTGCCGAGTCTCTCTAAAGGCCCCTCCAAACTATGGTCCAATGCAAGCCATCACCACTGTGTGGATGAGGTATTGTTTATCGTGGTAGATGGTAGCAGACGACAAAATAGCTTTGGTGGACGATTGCTTCCGACGCGGTTTTTCTCCAAAGATCAAAGGCAGCCACATGAGCAACTAAAGTGCGCAATAGACCCTACGGACGAATCCAAGTGTTTGGCTCATTTAGTGGCCCAGCGAGTGAGTGTAACGCGTGAACCATCGTTCGAGGTCACCATCAGGACGTGGTGAACAATTAGCCAGAGTGTGGAGGCTACATAAGACATTTATCTTCACTTTGCTGATGATAAACTTCAGCATTTCGAACCATGTGTACAGGAAAGTTAAAGATTGTACACAGTTAGGGATAGTTATGAAGCTGTTACCACGTCTGAAAATTATAAAAACCTTAAGTATTTTAGCAATTTCGGTTCAAAGACAGTGGCGTACCCTGTATTCCTTTGGAGAGCAACAATCTACGGTTTTGTTCACCAAAGACATTCACATTTGGATATATACGCTTCCGGATAGGGAGATCATTTGGAAATGGCAGAAATAAAGTTTCAGCCAGTTTTGAGAGACTATTTGTAATATTAATTTTTATTTGTAATAATATCTTATTCCATATACAATATGTTTCAAGTATACAAAACCTATAGAACTTGGACATTCTTGTTTATAAGATTCAATACAATACTCTCGAAAAGGCGCAGCAAAATGCTACAGGAAATTACATTTCAACTGTAGATCTGCTTTATTTTGGCGGGAAGATCAGTTGCTTCGCAGAAATGTCAGTAAGACAAACCTAGCATTTAATGTGGGTGCACTGAAAATGAGTAACAAGATTTTTGAATAATCTGGCGTTACAACTGTCCTCTAGTGACACAGGGAGAGAAAAATATGTAACATGGCATGTACTGTAGTGTAAAAAATATTGAACTCTACCCGCAAAATTACTATGGGAAATTATGACATATGAACTATAGGTTTGCATCCTGCGGGGAAAATCAGTTGCTTCGCAGAAATGAAATTAATGTGGGTGCACTGAAAATTAGTACACAAAATTTTTAAATAATCTGACGTTGCAACTGTCGCCTAGTGACATACATATGAAACATGACATGTACTGCAATGTAAGTATATTGAATTCAAATAGAAAAATCATGACATCAACTACAGGTTTCCTTCATGAGAATAAGATAAGTTGCTTCGCAGTACTGTCAGTAAGACTGCCTTATATGTAATGTGGGTGCAGTGAATGAGTACACATACTTTTTGAAGAATCTACATTTACAACTGTTTTCTAGTAATACAGATAAACATAAGAATAAAAATGACAAAGACTGCAGTGTAATAAATATTAAATTCAATCAGCAAAATTACTATAGGAAATTGACGTTTCAAACTATAGATTTACTTTATTTTGCCGGGAAGATCAGTTGCTCAGCAGAATTGTCAATCTGACTGCCCTAACATTTAATGTGGGTGCACTGAATATGAGTACACATACATTTTGAATAATCTAGCTTTGCAAATCTCTTCTAGTAATACAGATAAACTTAATACAAAATAACAAAGACTGCAGTGTAATAAATATTGAATTCAACCGGCAAAATTACTATTGGAAACTATGATATTTCAAATTACAGATTTACTTTATTTTGCCGGGAAGATAAGTTGCTCAGCAGAAATGTCAATCTGACTGCCCAAACATTTAATGTGGGTGCACTAAATATGAGTACACATACTTTTTGAATAACCTAGCTTTCCAACTGTCTTCTAGTAACACAAACATAATAAAAAATGACAAACACTGTAGTGTAATAAATATTAAGTTTAACTGGCAAAATTATGATATTTCAAACTATAGATTTACTTTTTTTGAAGGGAAGATCAGCTGCTCAGCACAAATGTCAATCTGACAGCCCTAACATTTAATGTGGGTGCACTAAATATGAGTACACATACTTTTTGAATAATCTGGCTTTGCAACTGTCTTCTAGTAACACAGATAAACATAACAAAAATGAACAAAGACTGCAGTCTAATAAATATTAAATTCAACAGCTAAAATTACTATAGGAAATTATGAAATTTCCAACTGTAGATTTATTTTGCCGAGATCAATTACTCAGCAGAAATGTCAATCTGACTGACCTAACATTTAATATGGGTACACTAAATATAAGTACACTTAGTTTTTGAATAATCTGGCTTTGCAACTGTCCTCTAGTAATACAGGTAGATATAAATACTGCAGTGTAATAAATATTAAATGTAACCGGCAAACTTACTACAGGAAATTGACGTTTCAATCTATAGATTAATTTTATTTTGTCGGGAAGATCAGTTGCTCAGCACAAATGTCAATATGACTGCCCTACTTTTAATATGGGTGCACTAATTATGAGTACACTTAGTTTTTGAATAATCTGGCTTTGCAACTGTCTTCTAGTAATACAGGAAGACATAAGTATAAAATATGACATACTGCGGTGTATTATTAAATTCAACTGGCAAAATTACTATAGGATATTGACACTTCAAACTATAGATTTACTTTATTTTGCCGGGAAGATCAGTTGCTCAGCACAGATGTCAATCTGACTGCCCTAACGTTTAATATGTGTGCACTAAATATGAGTACACTTTATTTTTGAATAATCTGGCTTTGCAACTGCCTTTTAGTAATACAGGTAGACATAAGTATAAAAAATGACAAATACTGCATGGTAATAAATATTGAATTCAACCGGCAAAATTACTATAGGAAATTATGATATTTCAAACTATAGATTTACTTTATTTTGCCGGGAAGATCAGTTGCTCAGCAGAAATGTCAATCTGACTGCCCTAACATTTAATGTGGGTGCACTAAATATGAGTACACATACTTTTTGAATAATCTAGCTTTGCAACTGTCTTCTAGTAATACAGATAAACATAAAAAATGACAAAGACCGCAGTGTAATAAATATTAAATACAACCGGCAAAATTACTATAGGATATTATGATATTTCAAACTATAGATTTACTTTATTTTGCCGGGAAGATCAGTTGCTCAGCAGAATTGTCAATCTGACTGCCCTAACATTTAATGTGGGTGCACTAAATATGAGTACACATACTTTTTGAATAATCTAGCTTTGCAACTGTCTTCTAGTAATACAGATAAACATAATAAAAAATGACAAAGACTAGAATAAGTACTGTAATAAATATTAAATTCAACCCGAAAAATTACTATAGGAAATTATGATATTTCAAACTATAGATTTACTTTATTTTGCCGGGAAGATCAGTTGCTCAGCAGAAATGTCAATCTGACTGCCCTAACATTTAATGTGGGTGCACTAAATATGAGTACACATACTTTTTTAATAATCTAGCTTTGCAACTCTCTTCTAGTAATACAGATAAGCATAAGAATAAAAATGACATAGACTGCAGTGTAATAAATATTAAATTCAACCGGCAAAATTACTATAGGAATTTGACATTTCAAAGAATAGATTTACTTTATTTTGCCGGGAAGATCAGTTGCTCAGCAGAAATGTCAATCTGACTGCCGTAACATTTAATGTGGGTGCACTAAATATGAGTACACATACTTTTTGAATAATCTAGCTTTGCAACTGTCTTCTAGTAATACAGATAAACATAATAAAAAAAGGACAAAGACTGCAGTGTAATAAATATTAAATTCAACCGGCAAAATTACTATAGGAAATTGACATTTCAAACTATAGATTTACTTTATTTTGCCGGGAAGATCAGTTGCTCAGCAGAAATGTCAATCTGACTGCCCTAACGTTTAATGTCGGTGCACTAAATATGAGTACACATACTTTTTTAATAATCTAGCTTTGCAACTGGCTTCTAGTAATACAGATAAACATAAAAATAAAAAAATGACAATGTCTTTTAGTGTAATAAATATTAAATTCAACCGGCAAAATTACTATATTAATTTGACATTTCAAACTATAGATATTCTTTTTTTTTGCCGGGAAGATCTGTTGCTCAGCATATATGTCAATATGACTGACCTAACATTTAATGTGGGTGCATTAAATATAGTACACATACTTTTTGAATAATCTAGCATTGCAACTTTCTTCTAGTAATACAGATAAACATAATAAAAAATAATAAATACTGCAGTCTAATAAATATTAAATTCAACCGGCAAAATTACTATAGGAAATTGACATTTCAAACTACAGATTTACTTTATTTCGCCGGGAAGATCAGTTGCTCAGCAGAAATGTCAATCTGACTGCCCTAACATTTAACGTGGGTGCACTAAATATGAGTACACATACTTTTTGAATAATCTAGCTTTGCAACTCTTCTAGTAATACAGATAAACATAATAAAAAATGTCAAAGACTGCAATGTAATAAATATTGAATACAATTGGCAAAATTACTATAGGAAATTATGATATTTCAAACTATAGATATACTTTTTTTTGCCGGGAAGATTAGTTGCTCAGAAAAATTGTCAATCTGACTGCCGTAACATTTAATGTGGGTGCACTAAATATGTGTACACATATTTTTGAATAATCTAGCTTTGCAACTTCTAGTAATACAGGTAGACATAAGAATAAAAAATGACAAAGACTGCAGTGTAATAAATAATACATTCAACCGGCAAAATTACTATAGGAAATTATGATATTTCAAACTATAAATTTACTTTATTTTGCCAGGAAGATCAGTTGCTCAGCAAAAATGTCAATCTGACTGCCCTAACATTTAATGTGGGTGCACTAAATATGAGTACACATACTTTTTGAATAATCTAGCTTTGCAACTCTCTTCTAGTAATACAGATAAACATAAGTATAAAAAATGACAAAGACTGCAGTGTAATAAATATTAAATTCAACCGGCAAAATTACTATAGGAAATTATGATATTTCAAACTATAGATATATATTCTTTTGCCGGGAAGATTAGTTGCTCAGCAGAATTGTCAATCTGACTGCCCTAACATTTAATGTGGGTGCACTAAAAATGAGTACACATACGTTTTGAATAATCTAGCTTTGCAACTCTCTTCTAGTAATACAGATAAGCATAAGAATAAAAATGACATAGACTGCAGTGTAATAAATATTAAATTCAACCGGCAAAATTACTATAGGAATTTGACATTTCAAAGAATAGATTTACTTTATTTATCGGGAAGACTAGTTGCTCAGCTCATGTGTCAATGACTGCCCTAACGTTTAATATGGGTGAACTACTTGTGATTACACATAGTTTTTGAATAATCTGGCTTTGCAACTGTCTTCTTGTAATACAGGTAAACATAAGTATTAAAAAATGACAGACTAGTATAGTAAATATTAAATTATGACATTCCAAACTATAGATTTGCTTTATTTTACTGGGATAATTTCTCAGCAGAAGTATCAATACGACTGCTTGAATATTTAATGCGGATGAAAGCTAAACATGAAAGTACATCTTCCAGAATTATCTAATACAACATAAGAATGTGAAAAACTTCTTAGAAGTAAACAATTTAGGAAGTATTTATAATCATAAAACAGTTTGACTTTTTGCTTTATAAAAGAGAAAATGTAAAGAATTATTAAAATAATGTAGTTCCGTGCTTATGCAAAGTTTTTTTACATGATACTGAAATTCATATATAGCATACTTTAATACACTTTGCTATTATAACTCTTTTTGCCATGCATATAAAAGTATAATTATAAAATTTATATTAGAGATTTTTAAATGAAATTTCCTAATAACGTAAAGTAAAATTCCAATAGGGATTTTAATTTAAAAGCCATAAATTGAATTTTGTTGGTAGTTTTATAGGTATCTTTGCATGAATAGGCGATAGCATATATCGGCGTGTTTTACCAAAGTTGGTCATTAATTTTTGTTACATTGCAATATAGTGAAAATGTTTTGTGTTTTAAAGTAAATTATTACTTCTACATCAGAGACTAAGAGAATGATAAACAGAATTTGCGGCAGATGTTTTACATTTGTGTTTTTCTTTAGCCGTGGGGAACGATAATATGCTTAGCGTAGCATTTCCGATTATATTGCATAGAACATTTATAAAAACAATGTATGAGTTCTAACAAGTTTTGTTTATTGGATACACATGTTATACGAAACAGGAAGTTATTCCATTTATTACATCTTTTTCTAAATCTTTTAAGAGTTAAATATAAATTTAGGAATCAACGTTTAAATGTCAGAAGAAATGACTTTCGATGTCTGAATTCCGGGTTTAATTTTTTTTTAATGATAAATGCTTATAAGAATGAAGCGATTCGATGCATTAACCAGACAAATGTTAATATATAGATATACTCCCACCTAGGAAGTTGCATGCAATTGTTCACTGAAAAACAATTTTAATGTTAAAAGTATGACCATTAACTCAAAAACCTGAAAACTGGCTGAAACTTTAAACTTTATTTCTGGCACTTTCAAATTACCTCGATAACCAGAAATTCATTAGTCTCCAAATGCGAATGTATTCGGTTCGATTTGGTTCGTTTCGAGAGCTATCGTCTACTTTTTTTTTCAATATGAGGCTAATTACACCAGGACTAAAGTCAAATTCAAATAGCCACTTATACCCTTGCTAGTAGCGGGGTTCGAATCTATGACTCCTGAATTCATCATGGGATTGTAATAAGAATACATTGACCAATATGGGGCAACTTGTCTTGATTCAGCATTCGCCCATTATTTTAGAAAGAGAACAGCATAAAGGCCATCAGTATTACTCGTCAAGAGGGAACGATACAACACTGTTGGTTTGGAATACTACGGTATACTTTTTGCAACACGAGGGCCCTACAGCTTGAAGCCGATTCCGAACGGCTGCGAACATCCATGCCACTGTGGGATTCGAACCCACGAACTCCGGTACCGAAGGGCAGCACCCTAAGCAATCGGCCATCGTTCGGCTAGGGAACGATACAAACCCATTTCAACCATTCTTTGGAATAGAGCCCAAGCCTACTGCGTTTGGTTTGGAGCACTACGACCTACCGCTTTGCTATACGAAGGCTAATGAGATCGGGACTTACTGCTTAAAAACGTTTCCGAACGGTTAAGATCATCTACAGACTTGCCAACATTCCAGCACTTTTGTCCGTAGCAACAGCGTGGTTTGAAATTTTAACATGCTAATGGCAGATTATCCGTAAGTGCATATCTCATTGGTTTCTAAATTAAAATTGAATTTAAAATATTTACACAGTAGTATATTGTAAAAGGTAAATTAAAATTTATGTATTTAAAAAATGTATGAGTAGCCTTTTTAGGCTTAACATCTAATCTTTCATAACATTGATTCTTCTAGCAACAGTGACCCTAATTAAATATTTCCATTTTTCTATCATCAGGGATTCTAGAGTTTTTCTACTCAAATTTGACCTAAATACAGTTTGGTTTTTCCACACAGTACTGAAAACTCTTAACATGCAGCATTACTGTATGGAAAGAGTAATATTCAGCAGTATTACTCTTTGTATTTAATTGCTGAATTGTAATCTTAGCTATTCAAAATTTTGATACTTTCCGGAGATATCTGAGGAGTTTTCGGAAATATCAACTTTTCTCATTTTTTTAGCAGCAATTCCGGAAAATCCAGAGTAGTTGACATGTCTGCATCTATGGAATTAGAGGGATTCAATCCCGCGAACTCTGGTACCGAAGAACAGCGCTCTTACCCTTCGGCCAAGCCCACTATGCGAAAATTCGACATAACTACAATACAGGCGGCATCAATTCCAGACGTCTACCCTCAGTTCACCCAGAAAAGTTGATTATAAGGCTGAACATGAATGTGTATTTACAATTCTCAGCAACACAGAAGTTTTCTGATTTATTACGAATTTTAAATTTCCACAAATAAGGCGAAGAATAAAAGAAGTATTATCTTACCTTAAGGTAACTTCTCAAAGAAATGCAATGGAACAAAATGAAGACCATTTGCCTAAAAAGAAAAATTAGAAAAATTAAGTTTTACAGAGGTAAAAGGTTTTTTTTTGTATTCTCTTAGAACTTTTACATTTCAAGGATCTTTAGAAAACATTCCTTATTTTTGTGCCTCTATGAGTTGAAGAGTCGACCTCCGATTAGATATACCTTCTAAAATATTAATATTTTGTTAAGATCAGTCTGGTATCTAAGAGCAACACCCTTTCATAAGGACCCCCATCATAAGACTCAAGGAAAGGTTGAGAAGCTCTGCTTTAGATCATAGAATAGCGAGTTATAAAAAAAAAACGTATTAAAAATTTGGTTAATATTTTTTACAGTACTTAAGAAGGCATACACTACTTTTCGATATTTTAAAGCAGCTTTAGAAAAGCCTATATTTAATAGCGTTAAAAATAAATTCTTTTTAGAATACGATTTTTTCGTTCTGTTTAGAATACGGTTTTTTCCTAAGTCTAATAAGTTTTAAATTTATAAAACATTTAACTTTGTCAAATGATAAATATTTTAGAAAATTTAAACACCAAAGATAAAAGAAATTACCCTCAACAAAACAAAATTTGAAAATTCGAAATTTAGATCAGAGTCTAATTTATCTTTTATTCCGTGAACCTCAAACATGATTACCAGCAAAGCTAATTTTATTCAAATTTTAAATGTCTCAACCAGTTTTATTTGTTATGTTTCAAAGAGAGAAATACATTATAAAGATTTAAGGTTGCAGAATAAGATATTTTAGTTCCAAATGGATATAAAAATTTAAAAATACATATTTCAAAAGTTATTCTGTAGCCAAGTGAATCATTTTTTTTCATTTGTGTATATTTTTTACACCATTCAGAAAAGATTTCGACACTAAAGCCTTCTATAAAAACTTCCAAAAATGACTGTTTGGCACAGATCAAAATTAGTCTTTTTCTTGAGTTAAAAAGCAGTTTGTGCCTTTTTTTTCTGCAATATTTTTTTGGCTCCAAAAGTGCCACCATGGTATTTATAATGCCATCCATTGGAGCAATAAAAATTCAATAGAGAGCATAAATTGTACTTATTGTATACTGTATGTTTCACTACTTAAAATAAATACTGTACAAATAAAATTTATACACAGATTATTCCAAATCTTTGAATTTGCTAACGTATGAAAGCAATATTTAAGATGTTCTAAATCATACTGAAAATTAACTGAAAATAATGTACTTTATTAAATTTTCATTGCTTTTATAAACTATAAACTACGAGGATTAAAATATTTAAAACAGACACAAAATTTTTATACACAATTAGTCTAATATCCCTCTATTTGCAGTAAGAGAACTTACATAGGCGACGATAAATATAGATTAAGAACCAATTTCTAGGGGTATTCTAAACTGCGGTTGAAATATGAACACTGAATTTTATCGTGGTTACAAAACTTTCTTTGTACTGTACATCAAAGTAAAAACAGTCGAGCACTATCTTACTAAATTTCTTAAACCGGTAAAAATGCAGTTCAGGGTGACCCCTTGTTTTATTGGCGATATTTTTGGCGCCAATAATGCCAACATTCTGTTTAAATGAAGCAGATAAACATCCATAAGAACAATACAAATGCAATGAAAAGCCTAAACCATGAGTATTAAAAAAACTATGGATACAAAAAAACTGGATAAAATTTATACATAAATTGAACAAAATTTATATATTTGCAAACACATGGAGAACAATTTTTTAAATTTTCTAAATCATACGGAAATTTGAGAAAATATTGTACATACTTTATGAAAGCAATGGATATAAAACAAAAAAACAAACTATGAGTAATCAAATACGTAAAACTATACAAATATTTTATACACAATTGGTGTCGGAAAAATTTCGAGCTGCCATATGTGAGAAAATTATAAATTATCAAAATTCAAGGGCACCCTACACTGCCCTTACACCTTTCCCACGTGTTATCTTAGAATTTTTGGAATTTTTTTTTCTGGATGAATTCGTAGTTTATAGGTTGTTCCTGGATATACGTACTTTGAGTGCATTTCATTTTAATTAAATTATTCCATCAAATAAATGGCAACAAGTCAAATGGTCTTATACTCTGCAGTAGACAGAATAAACGCTCACAAGAGCAGCTGAAAACGGCTTTATCTTAGACCGCTTGAGAAAGAACGGCGTAAAGTGCCGAGTCAGGCAAAATTAAAATATGTATGGATAACAGTCTATATTGGCATGTACGAGTCATGTGTAATTGATAAATTATGTACATATTAATTAAGACAGTTTTAGAACTTTTAAATGCTCAAGATTTATAAAATTATATGTACTTAATATAAAATTTATATTATTTTTATAATGTAAACTCTGCAACTAAAAAGGCATATGTTAATTAAAAATTTTAAACTACATCATATAAAATATGAATGAAATATATCATGTAAAATACATAATGTAAAAAAGTAAATATGTAAAATTGTAGGAATAAAATATGCTTATAATGCAACATAAGATTACAAAATTGGGTAATGGATTAAAATTAAGTCTGCATATAATATAAATAAAAAAATTGAAAATAAGTTGTAAATTTTAAGAAGTCAATAAAAAATTACATAAAACTCTTGTAATGATAAAATACTATAATGGAAAATGTATAAAAAGGGAGAAATAGCGAAATAATGCTTGAAAGATATAAAAGTAAAAATTATTTAAGTTGATTTGAAATTAAATTACTGATGTAGAAATATTGAAAATCTAATAGATCAGTAGAATGTACAAACCGCAGAAAAATGTTCTAAAAAAAGTTCGGCAGTGGATGAGGATGTACCAGGCCAGTAGCCGGCAAAATTTATTAGCCAAAAAGCTATATGAACATTACAACAAATTAAAAAATGGAAGCCAAATCTGCTTGTTTAGATAGTCTGCTTGTTAACTTTTATTACACTAAATAAGTAGTACACTATATAAAACTAAATTTCATAATTAAACATATTTATTAATGTGAACAATGTGCTTGCATCGCCTTGGAAAGTTTTGAGTAAGTCAGGTTGTATGCTGTTTTTAATTTTAGGCATGATTCCAAGTTCTCATCACTAAAATCATCGAAAATAGATTACAAACAGTGTACCGGAACCACAAACTTACATAGCAGGTGTAATAAAATTTATAAAATATAAGATGTGCAGATAGATTAAACAGGACAACTTTGTAATAAGAAGAACGGCAGACAAAACTGTTGACACTGCAACTGCTGGTTTGTGATGCCTTGTAACCCCCCCCACACACACACACACACTACTTTAAAAAAAATTATGCGCGTGCACGCTTGTGGTATCATTGTATCACACCGGAGTAAGCCGAAAACATACGAATAATTTCAGCCGGTAGCTTGTACATGGTTTGTGTACGTTTACGGAAACTAATAAAATTAAACTCCATGTTCGTTACGTATTTTTTACATATAAAAACTAATTACCTATCTATCTTTTAACTTACAAAAGATTATACAAGTTCTCTATTTATAGAAGAATATTAATTATCAAAATAAGATGCAATTTTTTTTCTTACGTTTTCTTTTAAATGAAAATATTAATGCACCTTCCGTGAATATTTGTGCCAGAGCCACACTTAAGGGCCAAAGAGCCACATGCGACACTGAAGCCGCACTTTGCCGACCAATGTACCAGGCCAATATACAAGCATAAACCCCCTTTGGGGGTTGGTTGTAGTTCTAGTGATCGGTCAGTCTGTATTGAAGCAAGCGAAGTTAAAAGAATTTGTTAATTAGTTTAACTTGCATACACGCATTAACCATTTACAACAGTTTCTAAGAACCAATTCTTAATTTTATGCAAGAGTGTAGGAATGCATGTGTGTCGTGTTGCCAGAGCTTGATCTAAAGTAACGTTACATTTTAGTTTTTCAACTCAGGTGTCAGTGTTGGTTGGTTTTTTGGTTTGGTTTGGAGTGCTACGGTCTACTTTTTGCAACACGAGGGCGAATGAGACCGGGACCTACAGCTTAAAGCCGATTCCGAACGGCTACGAACATTCATGCCACTGTGGGATTCGAACCCACGAACTCCAGTACCGAAGGCCAGCACCCTAATTAATCGGCCATTGTTCGGCACAGTGTTGGTTGGAAGCACTATGGTCTGCTGTAATGTTACCAGAGAGAAAATGAGACCCGAACCTACTGTTTAAAACCTATACCGAAGAGCGTAGCATCCGGCCATTATTCAGCTATTTTTACTCAGGTAGTAGTGAAAAAATATAATCATAAATAAATTACAAATTAATGCCCATTTTTGTAATATTTAAATTTATTTTAACCTCAATACAGTATTAAATTTTTCATTAAAAGTCAGTTGTCTAGCAATATTTTACAAATATGCTCAAAACACCCCGTATAATCATTACATTTAACGCTTACGTAATATATCGAATGATATCTTTTAAACAACTTATACAAAACATTTAGAATTTTAAAATTTTTAACACTTTTTAATCTGTGTTTATCGGTATTAAACAAACACTGTAATTTAACAAAGCTTTTAGAAGTCGTCAAAACCAAGACCAAATTTATGGCTAAGAATTTAGCAAACAAAATCCAGAATTTGGAATAAAATATAGAACAATAAATGTACTAGGAAAGTCTAAGTCACAAACATGGTACCAAACACATCAAAACAAGAAAAAAATTAAGTTTAAAAAAACCGAAGACAAAATACATTTTTAATAAAATAAAATAGACATTTGATTGCAAAATATTTCACCTAATTACATAGGTGTGTGCTTACTTTAGTTTTTTTTTTCAAGGAAAAAAAGAAAAAGCATTAAATTTTGTGCAATTTCATTTTGAAGGTCTTTTTATACCCTTAAATAACCAAATATCAAAGTATTAAAAGTAAACGTGATGCTGCATGATGAATTTAACTTATATTCCTTCAGTTTTTGAACTGCTATCAATTTATCGTATGATTAACATCGATTGATAAATAGCTAAAATGTAATGCGTTTTTAAACTATGTTCAAAGATTAACCAGAAATAAATACAAAAATAAACTTTGTAAATAGCGAGTAAAATGTTAATCAATGTGAAGGGGAAAAAACGTAGAAAAAAAGGCTGAATAAAAAATTCTAAATAAAAGGGAAAAGGCATTTGTATTCGATAAATATGCCCAAGTCTTCGTATATATTCATTAACATCAGGCCTAGGCAACCCAAAAGGTTTTAAAGGCAGCATTAGGTTTGGTTTGGAATGATACGGTCTAGTGATTTGCTACACGAGGGCTAATGAGACCAGTGCCTATTTTTTAAAGTCGATTCCGAACATCCATACTATCAGCATGATTCGAATTCCCGAACAGAAGCTCTATCATTCGACAACCGTTCGGTTAAGGGCCGCATTAGAAGAGCTTCCTTTACAAGGAGGCTGAACATTATTAAGTGTATATGCGATATGAAAATTGAAAACAATACATTAAAGTTCTTACTATACATAAAATAGTAAACATTAAAAATTTATATAAACATAAATAGGGATAATCAGTAAATTAATTCAACTTTGAAAATTGACCATCCATGTTAAATACTACTAAAAATTTTTTTTTAAGTAGGAGTACAAGGAATTGTATACTAGTATTACTTAGATTTGCTAGTATCTATACTATTAACTGAACTTTGTCATTTCAACTTACATTATTAGCATTTAATAATTCAAGAGAACAATATATCTTACATATCAGTTTTCAGAATAGTCAACTTTCACTATTCCGATAGAGTATAAATGTTGCATAAAAATACAAGCCATTAAAATCTACAAGAAAAGATTTTTTACTATAATGCAAAACTAACCAAGAACATATATTCATTTCAAATGTTCGTAGTGAATTACATATTGGCAAATTGCGTTTAGCATTGATACAGAAAAAAAACTAGGTATAAATTTTCACTTAAGTTAATACAGTTTACACAGAACAGCTATATCAAATTATAGCAATAATAGTAGTTTATACGCGTTATTGAGCCTAACTTAACAAAATATTTTTACATTTAAAGCTCAACTAGTTTTACCAAAAACATAATAGACACTGCAAAGTTTTCTGCGAAAAGTAATGCAAATGAAACATTGTAACGTCACTTTAAATATACAAAATATCAAACTAGGAATTAAATTATAAAATACAGATATAAGACAGAAGTTTTATCGAATTAAAATAATCATTTACCTGCTATTTTGCAGGCATATCCCATTTTGCATTCTTCAGGACCACAAAACAATAAAATATTTCATGAAATTCAATTAATTCGAAGATTCTTCGTTCATGAAGATTAGTTTATGTAAATTTAAGGCCTTGCAGTTCTTAAAATTTGAAGCAGATAACACCAGGCCTACTTGCAGGTTGTTGCATTCTTATAGAATTTTAAAATACATATTATGTTTATAAAAAATTATATATTAACGTTAAACCGAAATAAACAGGGTTATCTACAATTTTCCAAATGAGTAAAAACGGAAATACTAATGATTAAAATATATTACAAATACATATAAAGCAGAACAATAGTCTGTGACTCATAACGGTTTTATGATACTGAAGCAAAAAATAGAATACTATTCATTAAACGAATATTTTCTTCTAACAAATTGATATGTTAGTATACAATACGAACTACTATATACTACTGTACTATACATAAACACCCATTAAATAATGCACGCTTACCTTTGAAAGTTCGAATATTGTAAAATTCAATTACAGACTGCAGACATCACTGGCAGGCACATTCCGAGCGTCATGAACGCGCGACAGCTGTAAACCTAATAAACTATTCAAACAAAAGAGGGTGACGTCATACAGTTAAAACCAATCGCATTCACACTCTTCGTGTTAAAATTAAAATTTCGAACATCAGCTTCAACAAAATGCACAATTATTTTTAGAAAAAAAAATTAGAATACCGTTGCTATATCAGATGCAAATATATGTTTATCTGCACTTTTAAAACTTTATTTCTGCAATATTTAAATTAAATTTTACAGACGGACATATGCGTTTATATATTAATAATTTGTAACATACACACAAAAAATCTCTCTATTTATATGCAATAAAACTAAAACTCGGACATTTCCCTCGGTGGAAAAATTTTGCATAAAATTTTAAAAGAAGAAACTGTTGTATTAACATGCTATTCATAACTACACTAACATTGATAATTAATGTACGAAATAAAATTCATGATTACATTTAGCATTTAATTAGATGGCATAGATTTAGAATCTGTACCTGTTAATTATGCTATTACTTAGAAAACTCTGTCAGATTGGCTTCTGAGGTTAGATTCTTACATAAAATAAATTGTCTGCAGTGAATGGTAGAAAGTAATTTAAATTTATCACTAAAAATACTAAAGCCACGTCAAATCATCACTGATTAGTGATAACCAACGATTATTTACGATTTAATGGTTGGTGCCTAATCTGGAATTAGCTTAAAGTTTAGAGGTCGGTCTCTCCAAAGTCGTTTAACGGCTAACTGCGATTAACCCATAGTGCCAACCAATGGTGGGACGAATTCTCCATTTAAACAGTGATTAATCGCGGTTAAGTGTTAAGCGATTTTATTCACACTAATTCTAAGTCACAATTGTGGTACATACTACACCATTCCTCAATTTAATTTAACTCGAGCAATTTTAGATTATTCTTCGGTGAGCACCCCTCCTTTATCCACCCCCAAATAACCACGGACGTGATCAGTACAAGATGATCAGATTATACATCTCTAAGAGTATTCATTTCAATTCATTTACATTTTTTAAGTCAAAAATTAGATCATTCACAAAACCCCCGACTGCCCTTGAATACATTGCGGAAAGAGTGCGTGTGGATGAAAAAGCGTGGAACAAAGGAAAAAAGAAAAGTTACTTGATTAGAAGAAAACATTTTATTGGTAGTTAGCGGAAAGTATACAAATGACAGAGTCTGTAAGTAAATGCGATATGCTGATTATCATATATTGGTTACTTATCATATCAGATATAATTTCACATCAGTTTTAGTTATCAAAGTTACTTGATAGTCAAAATGCTTTTAATGAATCAGTTATAGTTATTTCACATATAGTAATTCCAGAAAGTTATGAAAGTTAAATATTTCAGAGTGCTGGTTATGAAAATTGTTGGATATCACACTATTTTGTTGCCACATTCTTTTGAGTTTCAGTTTGTAATAACCATAGCCTATATGCTAGACGAGACTTGTATCGTTGTAGTCTTTTCCAAGTTTATGGCAATAGTTATCAGAGCATTTTTAAAATTACTGTGTATTGTTTATTAGACGCTTCGTTGGTTATTAAACTTTTTGATTATCGTAGCATATTTTTTAAGAGTCGTATTTCATAGCTTTTTGGAATTACAGTCTGCTGATTATTGCAGTATTTTGGTTATGGAAGTTGTTTTTGCTATTGCACTAAGTTGGTTATTATAGTCTGTAGCCCATTAAATACGTGTTGGCTATTGCAGTCTGTAGTCTAATGAAGTATGTTGTGGACTGAAGTCTATAGTCTATTAAAGTCTGTTATCTATTGAAGTATGTTGTCTAATGCTCTCTCTAGGTCATTGAAGAATGTTGGCAATTCCAGGTTTCTTGACTATTGCAGTCTGTTGTTCATTGAAGTCTATTGTCTATTGAAATCTATTGTCTATTGAAGTCTATTGTCTATTGCAGTCTGTTGTCTACTGAAATCTGTTGTTTATTGAAGTCTCTTGGTCACTGAAGAGATCTGGCTGTTGCAGGTTTCTTGACTATTGCAGTCTGTTATCTATCGAAGTCTGTTACCTATTGAAGTATGTTGTCTAATGCACTCTATTGGTCATTGAAGAATGTTGGCTATTGCCGGTTTCTTGACTATTGCAGTCTTGTTTATTGAAGTCTATTGAAGTCTCTTGGTCATTTAAGAGTGTTAGCTATTGCAGGTTTCTTGACTATTGCAGTCTGTTGTCTATTGCAGTCTGTTATCTATTGAAGTTTGTTGTTTATTGAAGTTTCTTGGTTATTGAAGAGTGTTGGTATTGGAGTCTATTGTCTATTGAAGTCTCTTGGTCATTGAAGAGTGTTGGCTATTGAAGTCTGTTGTCTATTGAAGTCTCTTGGTCATTGAAGAGTGTTAGCTATTGCAGGTTTCTCGATTATTGCAGTCTGTTGTCTATTGAAGTATATTATCTATTGGATGATATATAATATTTTTGTTTATTTCTAATTCATTAGTTCTTTAGTTAGGTGGAGCTTCATAAGAATGTCTGGATATTGAAAGGTTGATTTTAGTTGGGTGGCTCTTGTTTTCTTACTGCTTCTTCTGAAAATCAGACAAAAAATTCCAAAATTAGTATTCAGTATCATATTTCAAATCAAATCATCAAAAGTTAATTAAAAGTTTAAGTTTGAATATGTATTAACTAAACTTACTTTACGTAAGCAGTTTAAGCTATTGAGAAAATCACGAAGTCTCTTAATTTTTCGTCGCTTAAGAACCTGCAAAGAAAGAGAAATTTTAAATGGATTGTCAAAGAAATGGAGACAAAATATCTTCATAAATTAACAGTTGTATCGAAAACGTTATTGATACATTCTCCTTTAACAATTCATATTGATATCTGTGGATTTCAGAGAGTTTTATTCTTTCCATGAATTCCAGCACATAGACACACTTATGTTCATATTTAAAAGAAATTTCCTGATTTAGTCAATTATCTCTTGAACTGTTATACCGATTTTATTGAAATTTCATGTATATGTACACTGATACAATGCACAACAAATATCCATTTAACAGTTATAATATACACTCATGATAAGGGATGTGGTTTCCTCTGACAGATATACAGGCTGTGCAGCCTGATTTGACATTTTTTTAATTATGTTACTTATTTCAAGTGTTGAAATATTTAAACCATGTTTTGTTCTTTTTACACGTGTACGTTTAATTTTAAATTCACGTACTAAGTTAAAATCATAAAAAAATGTGTGGACTTTATCTGTATATATACACACATGCATGTATAATTACCCCACCAGGATTTAACCCCTTCCTGTAAAATGACGTGTCTAGCTCGTCATTAGTTTTTCATTCCATACCGCACAATGACGAGCTACACTCGTCATGCGATTAAAGTTACTGTTAAATATGATAATTAATTTAGTTTAAAATTTCTAGTGTACTGAATTTGGCAACACTTTTATCACTTGCGAAAATCACAAGTCACTATTGCATATTGTGTACTTGGTACAAGTCATTGCCAAATTAATGAGTCAGAATAAAAGAAAACCTACTAAGAAATGCCGTGTGTGTTACAAGAATCCAATTAAAATTGAGACTACTTGGCGGTGTAAACAATTAAGAATTCCTTTGCACTTTGTTTCGAAAAGTACCACTAGCTTGAAGACTATTACCTGTATACCTTATTAATGTTTTGCTTTGATATTTTCTTAATTTTACTGTTTCTGATATTATTTAACACTATGTAAAAAGTGGATTTTAATTAAGAATATGTAAGAATTGTAAAAAGAAACAAGTTTTTTAAATTAAAATTAAATGGTTATTTCATGCACAGTTTTTCATTATTAAATCATACCAGAAGGGGTTAATTACCCGTATACAGTCATTGGTATCATTTTATTACACCCACGAATCTTGTGGATAAAATGAACTTATGTTTAATATATTTTAATATCGCCTCGTATCTCATAGATTCAACGATGGCACCTCCACCATTTACTCCTTACTCTTTCACCAGTATGGAGTTATAAGTGTCACCACAGCCATCAAAGAAAAAGAAAATAAATGCTACCCGTTCACTTTCATAGGAGTGTTGATGAACGTATACACAACCGAATGGTTTGTCGAAAAGAACAAACATTTGGGTATTACGCTTTCATCTAACAACGCCTAAAACTACATGCAGTTTTACTTTATAAGAAATGCTCTATAAAAATGTAATACATGAATTTTATATTTATAATGATCCCTTAGCATTTAAAGATTTAATGATTTTTAGATAAAAACACTTACAATTACACTTAGAGAAATGCTAATAAATGATTCCTGTAAGTTAAACACGTTGTAAATAATAAATATATGTAATTAGTACTTATATTTTGAAAGCATAGGAACTAAATAAAAGGCAGCAAAATTATAATACAAACTTTTATTCATTGCAGAATAGTCTTTTGAAAATATATTTGCAATGTGCATGTAATTATGCTTGTATGAAAATTTATACAATACAAACAAATACAAAAGGAAAATGGATTCTATACCATAAAATATGTAGCTGTTGGATTTGAAAGGACCGAAAAAATCTGAAAAAGACATAGGCTTTATTTAGACAGCTCATCTTTGGTTCTCTTTGTCCAAAGCGTATTGCATTCAGTTATATAATGGTGTCGAGGTGCTAGAAAGCTAGCCAATGAGAATGTTAAGAAATAGTCACATAGCCTACGTGAGGCATGGAGCTAATTATGTAAAGAAATTATAAAAGAATAACTGTGCTAAACAAAAAGGATTTTTGGTTCATGGGAAGCCATTAAGAGTTTCTATAATCATATTACGTACCAATAGCTTATACTAAGCCATGTTGAGATAACACAAAGAGTTACGACACCAGATACAAATGGGCGAAGATTTACAGTTTTGCAGACTTGTTTTATTTACAATTTTATTTTTTCACAATCTGGTGACGCACATAAAACCTATTTAATCGCAATATGGAGCCGTTGGAATATGGAAGCAACTCCTCGATCGACTTACAAGAACTAATCCGGGGATATTTTGAGAGGATTGAATGCTTCGAAAAATACTTCGATTGTGTGTAGAAAACTCTGTGAGCATAGCAATGAGGGAAGGTTTACAAGATTGAAGTGTGGGGTATTTACTTTATTTGTGAAAATCACTAACCCGTTGAGGAAAATTTTTCGATTTAAAGTACAGTATCTAAATTGGATAATTAAATATTTTATAACAACGTTTTCGTAAGTTTTAAAATGAATATTCAAAATGTTTTTAATACAAGTCAAACTATTAGTTTTGATTATATCACAATAAGATAATGTGAATTAATTATAAAAAATGTTCTCTTTCGTAATAAAAAACGTCTCTTCAAAGTCTGGTTTTTTTTAAATTTCATGAGTGGGTTTATCATAAAATGAAAGATGATGTATGTCATTTACAACATTTCTATTACTTTTTAATAATTTTATTGAAATATATTCAAAGATATTAAAATTTTGGGGTATAATTAAATATCTAAAAAATATCAATAATCACTTTGGAGGAAGTTTTAGCGTAGAAATGCAGTGTGAAAAAAAGCTTATATGTACAACAGAAAAGCTGATCTGAGGTTTTTGAAACAAGTAAACTTGTTTTTGAATTACTATATAAGAAAAAAGAAAGTAATATAGCAATATTAGTC
Organism: Pardosa pseudoannulata; assembly: GCA_032207245.1. Classification (NCBI taxonomy): domain Eukaryota; kingdom Metazoa; phylum Arthropoda; class Arachnida; order Araneae; family Lycosidae; genus Pardosa; species Pardosa pseudoannulata. The sequence continues at coordinate 76,903,120 of CM063507.1, read as the reverse complement.
ATTATATATTAAGTAAGTATTCGAGAGACGATTTAATATATAATCAGAAATAAACAAAAAAAATCAATATTTGTAGTAATTTCATACCATTTATAAAAATTGTATGTCAGTTTATGAATAATTTTATATGATAAAAGAAAAATAATTGTTTGTTACTGAAAAAAAACTAAACTACTCGACGCTACAGCTCAACTGTGGGCCATGGAGTAAGGTACCAATCTCTGTTTTAGAAAGGAAAAGCCCTGGAGTGCGAAGAATATGTCCTGGTTATGTGGTATTCTTTACTTGGAAACCCCAGATGACACTTCAGTGTTTAAATCCCAGGCATGTTCTGTCTTTAGTTTGTTTACCCACTGGAGGGGTGAAAGACTGAGTCAAAATTGCCGAACTCGAGGACTTAACCGCTTACCTAAGTCCCAAAGCTAGCCTCGGCAAAAGTGAGAGGATACACTATATAGAATATCCCGGAAGGAAAGGTATTAGTTCGTTCCTTTAATTTCGTGTATTAAGTCAGTACAGTCGATTTAACTGTTGTATGTCCCTTAACGAAATATCGCCTCAAGTTTCGTAATAAGCAGCATGTAAAAAAACTGCTTCCTCTCATGTCTCGGATAACATTTTGTGGAAGAATTTGTAGATGTAGATATTTTATCTTGAGAAATTTTTCATTATATACTTTCAGCACATATCTTATCTTGAGAAATCGAGATGTCATTAAATGGAAAATAAAGAAGCGGACTGTTTCTTAAAACCGTATTATACAACATAATTTGGCGTTATACCTATATATTTATCCTCATCTACTGGTTTCAAATGATATCTCATAGTGCATAAAAATATTAACACTAGAACCGCGAAATGTGTGATTTGGACCACAAACCTATTTCACGTCCAATTTTCTCAAAAATTATTAACGAAATTGAAATAAATTTTCTCAGAAAAATAGAAACTCTCAACAATTTCTCCAAGAAGCAAAATGTATATTGGAGTTAAAAGGTTTTGTTAACATGATATAAAAGTTTTCACAAGGAATGTTTTCTTTGAAAAAGAAAAATTGAACGTTTTAATTAAATGTTAATTTAGATTTTCCGCTCGATTCTCATTTTTCTGAAGCTATTGTCTAACGAGGCACATTTCTTTTTAAAGGAAATGCTTTTCCGCTTCGTTATTTTAGCGACATCAAAGAAGGTTACAGTTAAGAACCGTTTAAAATTGGCTTTTAAGCTGGATTTTTTCGAATAGATGTCAGAGCACATGAGATTAGTTCATTTTCTAGCAATGTTGAATTTATGACACAAGGTTACTACCTTGTAATAACCCATTTATATAAAAGTACGAAATCATATCTGTAATAAATTATTCTTATAAGAAGCTTTGCTATTTTGACCAATATTAATGCGATAATCGTGATGAAGCACAATACAGAGAGCTATCTTTCATTGGGCAGACAAAAAAAATCGAAATTAATTCAATATCTGTGTGGTTCAAGATAATTTGATGACTCATTTGAACTTCCAGAACTCGGGGTCACTTTTTTTCTAGGTACCTAGGAACACGAATCTAATATTTCCAGGAAAGTGTTGCAATTCTTCTTCCTGAGTCACATGTTCATCTGCAATTCTGTAGCAAATTTCGTGGTTTAAAAACGTACGGAAGATGCCGTGTAATATTCATTATTAGTATAATTAACTAGTATATAGCCCGTCATATGAAGGGATCAGTAAAATTTATAATTTTCACAGAATTGCAAAGTACTCTATGAAACAGGTAAAAAAATGGTTTGTTTTTTGACTGAGCGTTATCTGGTACAGCCTCAATAATTTGTTAATCATACTCCTCCAAAGACTCTCGATACTGTGAATGCAGTTTAGAATCATGTTGAATTCATTTCGTCAAGCCATTTGGTTATAAATAAGAAACATCTTAATTTTGAAAGATATATAACTTAAACGCTAGATATTTATGAGTCCGTGAAATAGACTCCTAGACTTTTAACAAAAGAATTTATTGTCAATACCGGCGATAAAATTTTCATAGCAAAAAAAATTAATCCATGATTAAATTTAAAATTATCACATATATACCTAATCTATTATTTAAACCAAATATAAAAGACAATTATTTACGTAACATCTAAGTTCAGCGATAAAACGTATGAAACTTTTTAAATAATTTAAAATAAAAAATAATTAAATGAGATGGTTAAAGGAATGACGTCATAATGCTAGAAAAAATGTTGCTATTTATTATGTGATAAATTGATAAATTTAATCTCCTGCTCTTAACCGGTGAAATAGGGCTTGAAATAATGGCATTAAATGCTAGAAAAGAGAAAAAGGGGCGGATTTCGTATGTTGCTAACCCTAACTCATCCAGAATCCAATATGGATGCCTCTATCCATTCCAGGTCCAACCGCTTTATAAATTCGAGGACGGACAGACATATAATCTAGGCTATTATTATATAGGGGATATAATAGGATTTTCTGTATGTTCATTACGTGTCTGAACTTTAACTGGAATAAAAATATATAATTATTTCCTTTCGTGGCTAACTTTAAAATAATTTTCTTTTTTTAACATTTCGATAAAATGTTCATCTTTCAATTTAGGATTAATTTATAACGGATTAAGGTTTATGATATTTGAATGGACTACTTTTTTATGGGGGGAAGCATTCTTTTGGCATGAATGATATCCATTTCATTTCAAAAGGTAAGTGACGAATAACATGGCAATTTTCGTCAAAAATGTCCCCGAGTAATAGAACACTAAAGAAAATCGATTCCTATCTTTCTTTAAAATTGGAAAATATCAGATGTGTGGAAAGTATAATAACATCAAATAAGAGATTTGAAAAAAAATTTTCAATTTTACAACTCCTCTTTAACCTCCACTCAAAATACAGTTTTCTTTTTTTTTTAATTAATTTTACAATTTACACTAAATCACAAATTTGTGATGAAAATCACACTCAGTTTATTTAATTTGTGATTAAGTGAATGTTTCAGTCTATTTAGTATGAATGTAATGTGTTTCCTTTGTGTTTTCTTTGTTAATTCAATTAGATTTTAAATATTCAATTTTTGTAAAATTTTTCCTCAAAATGTTGTTTTTGTTTATGTATCAATTTGTTGAGTTACGATAATCTCGCCAGATTTCAAACGCCATGCTGCAAGCACGCCATGCACGTAAGCTGCAAGCACGCCAATTTCGCCAAATGTGGTTGAAGCACCAACAAGATCCATGATTAGAAACAGGAGAGTGGGCTAAGAAGAGGAGTTGAAAAAGGCATCACTCGCGTTTATGTTACGCTATTCTTAGTGTCTCTTCAATGAGTATATGAAATGAGATTTAACAATACGTTTAAAAACATCTATCTTATTTATCAGGTAATTTTTTTATTTCTATTTTTTAAATACTATGTTGATTTTTAAAATGCTTCTTGCTTATTAGTTTTATGTTTAATTTATGCATTGTTATTACTTAAAATTATTTTTTTAGCGTATCTGAGTATTGGTTTGTATATATATATTGAATAAATAATTTTCGGGAATATTTTTACGTCTGTATATAGAATTTGCATGAAACATTCAAGCTTTCGAAACCTAATTTTAGTTTTAATAATCAAAATAAACTAAAAAATTACACGAATACCCAGCTTTTTTTAATATATATTAGAAGAAGCCGAACGATGACCGAATGGTAGAGCGCTACTCTTCGGAACCGGAGCTGAAATGGATATTCTTAGCCGTTCGGTATCGGGTATAAACGGTCTCATTAGCCCTTGTTTCAAATAATAAATGGTAGTCCTCCAGTCCAGAATATGTTAAAAATTATCGGTGTACATAATGTAGGAATCTGTGAAAACGAAAGTCCTAAAAAGTCTATTAAATCTTAAAATTATTAAAAAAATAACAAATAAAAATTTGAATTGATTTTAAGAAAAAATTACATGAAACCTTTTAAAAGATCGACAAAGTTTTTTTTTCTTTTTTTTTTAAATTTAAATAACATAAATTTTATACTCCTTACACAATCACACATATTTTAACGTCCTGTATTTGTTCTAAATCAATTTATATAAAATTTTTTGGTAATATATCTCCTAATCTTAATTTAATCATTGGGGAAACTCCACATCCAAACTTGTTCCCCTTTCTTCGTCGAACTAGCTTTTATACTGAAATATGATTTTTGATTTTTGATTGTTATTCAATTTTTAATCATTCAATTTTCAATTTTTTTCACTTATTTCTTAATTTTTTAACTATTTTATAACTTAAATTCTTAATTCTTCACTCAATTTTCAATTCTTGTTAATTTGTATATAACTCAATTTTTATTCATGTTTTCTGTTGAATTTTGTATTTTTATTGTTTCTTTAATCCATTTTAGAATCTTTCATTTTATATTGTCAAAATTTTTTATCTAAATTTCGTCTTTAGTTTATTTTCTCATCTTGTTTGGCGCAGTTTGTCCCTAGAGGATTTAGCGCCATTAAACTTCAATCAACCAACCTACGATAAATTTTATTATATTTTAAGAAAAACAATTAATGTGGTTAAATTTATTTATAATTCTACATTTGTACATATTTTTGAAATTCAAAATTAATTTATAAAACCTACTTTGTAATGTTCCACCTTCTCCTTCAGCGGTTACGTATACAAACATAAAAACGAAACCTGAAAAATCATTATTTTTTAAAAATTATGATTCCGTTCAACTTAATTATCTCCTTCACTCATCAATCAATTTATGAAGGAGCATAAAACTATTGCATTGCTGTAATTAATTTGACTAACACTCGAGTACATCTTGTAAATCTGTGAATAAACCCGAAACTCCCCGATGATTGTTGGACGGTTTTAAAGAGAAATTAATAGCAGTGTTTGGGGAATATAAATGGCAGAAGGGATTTTTTTGAAAGAACTTGGCGATCATAATTTATTTACTATTTCTTATAGTGGACCTGTGCCCTGCATTCGATGTGAAGGAAGTTAGGGTATTCGAATTGGAATTCCTCCAAATCTCCAGAAGATGAATATCCTTTCCTATTTAACAACTAATATACTCCTGAAGAACTGCAGTTATTCATATTCTTAATGATATATCGCCCGAAAATGACTTAATTGACTGGAAATGAAGCAGTCTTTTTATTTCACTATTATTTATATATTCTTGCGTATTTTTATATTTTCAGCATGTTTATTCTCCAGAAATGGGGTTTGTAGTATTTCTTTAATTATGAACATGAAACAAATTAAATAAAAAAAATCAAAATTAATTGCAGGCTTTCTTTAGAAAGAAATTTTTATTCAGGTTAGAATGTATAATTTTGAAAGAGACATAAAATTAAAATTATTTTAATATTATCCTATTATCTTACCCTACCCATATGCCATATACATAATAGCTCTTATGCCATAAAGAGGCATAAGGGCGATTATGTTCTATCACTCTCATTCTGTTCGTTGGAATTAAACTTTATTATTCTTGTAATGATTTTAAAACACACACACACACACATATATATATACACATATGTACACACAAATATATATACACACAAATATATATACATATACATATATATATACATATATACATATACATATATATATATATACATATATACATATATACATACATATATACATATATATATATATACATATATATATACATATATACATATATACCTACATACATACATATATATATATACCTACATACATACATACATACATATACCTAAATACATACATACATACATATATATATACATACATACATATATATACATACGTACATACATACATACATATATATATATACATACATACATATATATACATACATACATACATACATATACCTACATACATACATACATACATATACCTGCATGCATACATATACCTACATACATCTACATACATACATACATATATATACCTATGTACATACATACATACATATACCTATACATACATACATACATACATATACATACATACATACATACATACATACATACATAACCTACCTACATACAACATACATACATATACCTACACACACATATATATATATATATATATATATATATATATATATATATATATATATGTAATATATGCGAGACTCATTCAAAATCACAACACAGTTTATTTCTGGTAAGAAACATGAAATTCATACATCAGATGAGCACTTAGACAATGTAATCCCGCAAATAGAATTTTCAAGTTGGGATTCCTCAGTTAAAAAGACTACGAATAATCCCTAAGAACAATTGATCACGTGATAAAAATACCCATGTTTAAATAGAACGCGCTAAATATAGGCTAAAGTAATACATACAGAGGCTGAATTAAGTCTAGTGTGCGTTTGCGTGCGTGTGCGTGCGTGCGTGCGTGCGTGCGTGTGTGTGTGTGTGTATCAGTTTGAAAACATAACTTAAAGTTATATTTTTTTCTAACTTATATTTAATTTTAGGTTTCTATAATTTTTATATCTATAAACAGTTTTGCAACTAAAACAACGTCACATCAGTAAACGAATAACACGATATTTTAATTCACTTTTTAAAACATAAATATAAATCCAAATTTAACTTGTAAATATAATTTATGTCAAACAGCTATCTAAAATTTTTGCAATAATTGTTTTCTTGTAGTATCACGCACTTTGAAACTTGACAAAATATTTTGCGTTTTGTTAAACACCCTACCCAGTTCCGTGATAAACACCTCAATAAGAATAAAGGTATACAAAAGTTGCAAGAAAATTTATAAAATTTAATTCACTAGGAACATTTGAATATTTAAAAATTTCGATTTTATTCAAGGATTAAATAGAAAGAAATAAAGAAATAAAAATAACTCATACTGTTAAAAAGAAATAAAAGGGAAAAAAATTGCTTTTCTAGTCGTATTAACCCGACAAAGTAGTTCCAAAGCAATCGAGTATGAAATCGAGAAAAAGAATAAAATTTGTTATTTCTAAGTTCCACCGAAATTCCCCAAGCAAATATTTGCATAAAGACTTTTAAACAGCGATTAATAAATCCCAATTTTTCTACAAACGGAATTTGGCATTAAAGGGGCGTATTTCTGTTCTTGAATTGGCAACGAGAGATAAAAAATGGTTAATATTTATTGCACTGTTAAAGTCCTACAAGTGTTTAAGTGCCATACTCGGTTAACTGGTTACCAGTCAAAAATAACTGAATAATAACAAATATTTTAAATTATTTTATTTGTGATTTTCGGAAAAAATAAAAAGTATTTACGATTTAAAAAGAAAGGGAAACATTTATTTTTCATCTTATTCAACTGACAAAATAGTTTCGAAGCAATCGAGTGTGAAAATAAGCAAAACAACAGAATTGTTAGTGCTAAATTCCTCCCAAAATCCTTCAAGCATGCATTTTGATAATGCATTTAAAACGGCTGTTGATAAATTCCATTCTTTTTGCTAACTTTATTAAGCATAAAGGTGGAGCATTTCTTTTCTTGAATTGGCAACGACAGTTTCAAATCTCATTTGTAGGACAACAAAGAAATAAATATATTTTTTACAGAATTCTTTTATTTAGTAAATCCAACTTCGACGTAAGAACGGATTAGTAAATCTTTAAAGCTGGATTTATGGAATGTCTCTTTAAAAAAATGGAACTAAAATTTCGAACCTGAAGTTTCTGTTCGGGTTCTATCTTTTTTCTTAAAAGACCTTCGCAATAAATAGTTTGTCAGAGCTGCAGAAACTGCCTTAATGTTTCATAAAACTTGAAATATAAAGTCGTTTAGTCGAAATAGACGTTTTGAAATTTTAATTATATGACACAGAGAACGGAAATTTATGGCAATGAAAAGAATTTTTGTTGCTTCATAATTTACATGTTCATTGACAATACAAATATATACAACTGCTTATCACCTTTAAACCATCAAGAATTTGATTTATTGATTTTTACATTTTTAAAATCTGTGGGCATTTCTTAATCGATTAAAACAAACTACATTGAAATATTCGAACCAGAATCTGTAAAATTATATAATATTTGCATTTAATAGCATAAATTTTAAGGAAACTATAAAAACCTATATGCATTTTACTGAAAATAGTGTTTTTCTACTTGCGCACATCCCCTGTATAATAATAACCTAAGTTATCTGTCTGTCTGTCCTCGAATTTATGAAGTAGTTGGATCTGGAATGGATAGAGGCATCCATATTGGATTCTTGATGAGTTAGGGTTAGCAAAATTCATAGGAAGTCTTCAAAACGTTCGAAATCCGCCCCTTCCCTCCTTTTTGAGTGTTTAATGCCATTATTTCAAGCCTTAGTTTCCCCGGTTAAGAGCAGGCTATTAAGTTTATCCCAAAATAAATGTGTAAAAAAACATTTTTTCTAGCATTATGACGTCATTTCTTTAACCATCTCATTGAATCATTTCTTATTTTAAATTGTTTAAATATCGTCTGCATTATTTTCGTACGTTTTATCACTGAATTTAGATATTAAGTAAATACTTTTCTTTTATATTTGGCATAGATAATAGTTAAGGTACATATATGATAATTTAAAATTTAGTCATCGATTAATTTTTGTTGAAATGAAAATTTTATCAACGTTATTAAAAACAAATTCTGTTCATAAAAGTATATGAGTCTATTTCACGGACTAATAAATATCTAGCTTTAAGTTTATATATCTTTGAAAACTAAGAAGTTTGTTCGTTTGTGTGTTTGTTTTTTATACATAACCACACGGTTTGACTAAATGAATTCGACTGGATTCTAAACCGCATTCACAGTATCGAGATACTTTAGAGGAGTATGGAGATAAACAAATTATTGTGCGTGTACCAAATAATTCTCAGACAAAAAGCAAACCATTTTTGGTTGTAATGTTTTTATCTGTCTCATAGGGTACTTTACAATTCTGGAAAATTAAAAATTTTACTAATTCCGACATATGACGGCCTATATGCAAGTTCTAAATAAAAAGCTATCACAAAAACTGATTTCAAATTTTCACAATAAATAAATTACAGACCTACGACGAAACTCTATCTACTATATTTCTTATACATTTTAACAACTTAAATAGGTAGAGACTCATACCTAATAATCATTTTAAAAAAAGTAAATAAAACTCGTTTTATTGTGTTGTACGTCTGCGCAGATAAATTAAAAAAAATTAAACAATCTCTTACTTTTCTCTTTATATAAAAAAATATATTTTTAGTAACCAAGTAATTCAACAAAAGTTATTAATTAAGAATAGAGAACTAATTCTGAAAATCTGGTGTATTTACAATAAGAATTTTAAGGAAATATAAGGCGAAGAAAAGAAATCTTCGATTTAATGTTGATTAAAGGTGCTGTTATTCGAAATATCTCGATAATACAATTATCGAGATAGATAGTAATAGATAGATAGATATCGAGATATATCGAGTCAGATAGTAATAGATTGTAAAAAAGGGAAAATCAAATCAGAATCACTTATACTATTTCTGTTTATTAAGGTCATTTTTCAGTCTTCTATAAAAGTAAATTTAATCAATTATCAAACAAATTTTTCCGGAACGATAAAGTGTAGTTCTTTTATTTTATAAAAATAACTAATGAATCAAAATTTTAAGATTTTTTTAAATCCTCAAAGATTTAATAAGGCGATTTCACGCAGTAGGGCAAATTCTCAAATTATGACGATTCTGGCTCTAGTTTCAAACGGAAGGGCAGTTTATCATTTCCCTATTGGCTATTGTAAACATGAAAAGGAATGGGAAGGGCATTATAGTAGTTCGTGACGTTGCGACAAATTGCCATATTGATTTTCTCTACTCCTGTAATGTGGAGTGTTATTTCGATGATAAAATTCTTTTCCACGTGGAAGACTGAGGTTCGATTCCAAGTCGGAGAATTATTTTCATTCAATTACAATAAGTTTCTCCTAATTTTTTTCATCACGATACATAACTGAAAGTATGTTTCTACGATGTCCTACAATTCATTAAAATTTATTTTACGTTTACATATTTCATGCTTAAAATATATTTCATTAAAATATTTATTCAGTTCTTCCACGCATCTTGCAAAAACAACTGAAAGTATTGAGATGCTAAATTATATTTTATTCGTGAAAATTCCTAATCAGTTTAGTTTATTCCTATTTTCTATAAATTCGAATAATTTGTTTTATAAACTTAAATTTCAAACTTTAAAATTTTTAGTATTATTAACACATTTTCTGTAGGTATCGATGAAAATTTAGCATGATAACTTTCTATATGCCATTTCCAGCTCAGAATATTTCAACTTATTGAATAGTTTTTTTAACCCATTCCAGATTCATTTTATTTCAGGATTATGGGTCTAAAACTGTCATTTTTTATGCTTATTTTCATACATACATACCTTTTTACACTTAATAGCACAATTCGTATAAAACATTTCCATAAAAAATAAGTTTAAAAAATCAATTTATATAAATGAGTAATTTACCTGTATAATACGGCAGAAATCATTAGAATTTGCAGTCATTTGACACTAACTGTAAATATAAAGCTTAGAATACCTAGCTTTTGTATTGATTTAAATTTTAATTTTATCCTATGCATTTACACAAATTATTCTGAAATTATTAATCAAAATTTGGTCGTGTATAATACAATCGAAAACACGGTACTGCACAAAGTCCAACATCGCAATCTGGACAGTAGAACCTTGTTTCGCTCCTTACCTTCTTCCCTCAGCTGTCTCTCTTTGAGCAGCAAATAATCCAGAACCCAGAAAAGTAAGCAAAAGCATTCGAAACCATAAAAAGAACATGTGAAATAATTCGGGAATGACTGATTGTACAGTGTAAAATTTCACAGTGCCCGAGCTACACTCGGGATGATCCAGGATGGTTTATTTCGCCTGCCCGAGTTCAGCTCGGGAAAAACCGGGAAGGGGTTAAAAAAATTGTAAAATTAAAAATCATTTCATATTTGATTACACAAACAATAAATACGATTATCTTAAATTTATACGCAGTAATTTATTTGAAATTAAAACAAACTTTTTGAAAATAAAATTGTTTTTAAACAGACTGGTAATTCCACTAATTTTTAAGTAAAATGATATAACTGAGGATTTGTCTCGTTGTTAATAAGGCAATTTGTCGCAACGTCACGACCTACTATAATGCCTTTCTCATTCATTTTCATGTTTACAACAGCCAATAGACAAACAATAAACTGCCCTTCCGTTTGAAACTAAAGCCATAATTGTCATAAGTTGAGAAGTTGCCCTACTGCGTGAAATCACCTTATAAGAGAAAATGGACTGTTATGTACAAAAAATAAAAACAAGACATTTGACCAACGATTAGTATCATTAGTTGACCATGGTGATGAAGCATATATCTTCTCAATAAGCAAATGTTTAATCTAAATTTTTACTCCTTGAACAGTTTTGAATCTGAGTATTCATATCGGCTTTAAGCAGACGATCGTTAAGGTTTCTTTTGTATAACATTGTGACGTGGCAACGAAAGTAATATCTATTAAAAAGAATAAATTTTCTAATGTATCTTCATTTTC
>CM063507.1:76884019-76886519 GCA_032207245.1 Pardosa pseudoannulata | reverse complement strand
AACGATCTCGCTATTAAAGTCGACCTCTAAAAGTGATGGAGGGGTGATCTCCAAATTGCAGAGCTGGAACGGAATCTATTCTCGATTCGAAGGTGTGGGATTTTCGATTATACGAGTTCTTTGGATACTGGATATCGAATATTCCAAACGCGTTATCAATCTCTCTCTTGCGTGAAGATCAGACAATGTGCTTAATTTAACATTAAACTTCAGAACATTTTTTATACAGGGTAGAATAGGGATTGTTGGGACATCTGGAATTATGCTTAGTATGATTGTAAATTGATACTATAATACTACAATTAATATGACATATGATATCATATATTGGAATTATGCTTAGTATAATTGATAATTGATTGATTGATTGATTGTAATTGTATGATGTTTTTAATTTGTATCTCTTCCATAAAATGAAGAAATCATAGCCTCATACTTGTTATGAATCATTTTAGTTGCAGTTTTCTCCGAGTTGCTATGACAACAAAATTATTTTACATCACCAGAAGTAAATAATCACTTTATTTTGAATGCAAGTCTTCAATCTCATGCCTCGATGTTAACGTAATTGTTTTTGGTGTTTCATACACTTAACAATTTAGTATTTATAAATTAGCTCTTAAATTATGTCTAAAAGTAGCATGCATCTAGTCGAATAAGCTGATTTATTGAAATGCTGAGTGGAAGGCATGGTAGGAACAGCTTGTTTCAGGAAGGGATGGGACAGGCCGCGTTCCCCCTTCTCCTCAGCCATACTGAACATCATCCATCAGGCGATTTCACGCAGTAGGGCAAATTCTCAAATTATGACAATTCTGGCTTTAGTTTCAAACGGAAGGGCAGTTTATTGTTTGTCTTTTGGCTGTTGTAAACTTGAAAATGAATGGGAAGGGCATTATAGTAGTTCGTGACGTTGCGACAAATTGCCTTATTGATACTTTATGGATGAAAAACTATGTTCCCACAAGTAACTGACTGAATTTGATAAAAACAAATATTATTGCAAAGTTACTCTCACCGAAAATTGCTCTTGAAACTAGTTAAACACAGGACAATTTTCCCTTTATCACTGGAAACGCGAGATGGGTTTGGACTTTGACTCCCAGACTATTTCATGTACAATTTTCTCGAAATGTTACTAAGGACATCGAAAAAAAATTCTTGACTATTCCTAATTTTATATCCAGAAAAGTCCATAAAAATAGAATAGTGAAGAATTTCTGCATATACGAAAAACGGTTCATTACTAAGATTCCAAGCGTGAATGTTTGAAAAATATATAGAAAAATATAATGGAATTGTTTATCTTCTTACCAGCAAAGTTTCATGCACAGTTGAGGTAACTTTTTTTATAAATATTTTGTACATTTTCTACACTGTAATTTTCTACAATTTACAGTGAGAACAAATATCTACAGGTTTGTTTAATAGACCAACAAATCTGTAGATATTTGTTCTCACTATCAATTACCGATATGTAGAAAATGTACAAAATATTTATAAAAAAAAAGTTACCTCAACTGTGCAAGAAACCTTGCTGGTAAGAAGTTAAACAATTCCCTTACATTTTTCTATATATTTTGTTAAATATACATATTTTTCGGTATTGTAATTGCTTAATTTTTATTAGTTATTATATTAATTTAATGTTTAGTAATGAATAATTATCATTGCTTTTAAATGCAATGTACGTTTTCAATAACAGAACGGATTCATAATCGAGAAAGTTTAGAGCAGCTCGCGGTTTTAGGTACACAAATCTGTGCAATTGTATATTTAAGTTTATTACAATATAATATTACGAATAATGGAAAACAAAAAAATATGTTATAAAAAAATGAATATGTTTACAACTGTGCAGTGAGAACAAATATCTACAGATTTCTTTAATAGCAATTCCCTTTTTGTATATATTTTATTAGTAATAAATATATACATTAATCTTTATCATTTTTGCTTAATATTTTTGATTATGTATATATTTAATATATTATGTTCTCTTGATATTAATTTAATGCTCTTGGAGCTTGTTTATTTATATTAAAAGCTTGTATAGTTACAGTCAAAGTTGTATTTTTAAACTCGTAAAAATTTTTCAATTTGTTACTCTGTAACTTACAATGTTGTACCAGTAGAAAAAAAAAATTGTAAGAAATATTTTTGTTAAAATTTTGCCATCTATCAATATTTGTCCCTACCTAAATACTTATAAAATGTCAATTAGGTTGGTTTTTTAACCAATATAATTGTTTATAAAAATATTGTTTTATTTAGTAAAATTAATTCAAAATGAAAGTTTCAATTTCTTAATTGAACAAATTTAAACGATTTATCCAAAATTCAATTTGACATCAGAAGAAGGTGCCCCTGACAACTGGTGATAAAGCTCTACGAATGGTAGCCTAACATTTTCTCCTGATCCCGACGTGTTCAAACAATCCGTATGTATATTATATCGGATTTATATTATATTGGTGTGCAGCCCTTTTCTTATATTTTA
>CM063507.1:76856519-76876519 GCA_032207245.1 Pardosa pseudoannulata | reverse complement strand
TAATCCATTTACATTATAAAGATCTCATCTAGATATTTCTTAAAATGCCATTTATTACACTTTTAACTTCCTCATTTCATAACTTCATTTCATAACTCATTCATAACTTCCTCACTTTTAAACTCCTCCTCACATCGAACGTAAGGTAACTTTGATATTATTTGAGTTCTAAATGCGAACTTTGATAAAAGACTTTTTTTCGGACTTTTCATAAACTTACTATTATATGTTCGAAACATAATAAACTCTCAAATAAATTAAAAGCCTTTGATTCTAAATTATTCCAATTTGAATAAGTCATTCTATTTTTTGAGGGGTACCAGAGGCATTGTCAAGTTAAAGCATAAAAAATATAAAATTTTACTCCAGGATTTGACATGCTTAAAAGCTTGAATAAATTTTAAACTGAGCATGGAATTTATACCTAATACCTAAGAATCTGCTACACAGGTGTCAAAATGCCTTCTTTTGACAGTGACATTTTTTTCTGGCTCGGTGAATGAACGATCGCTTTTAAAATCTGTCTGCACGTAAAACAAAATTCTTCATTGGGATCTCATTAGAAACTTTCCAGCTGTTGAATTAATTAGTTTTGCAAAGAAGGAAAGTCTGGAGTTCGGAAGTTCTTGAATAAATTTAAACCCGGAAAGACAGTAGGGGTTTATCAATGATACGATAAAAAATTAGTATATACTTATTTGTTAATTTAAGAGATCGCTAGATAACTGTGACAAGAAGAAAATAAGGTATTAACAGTTAATCTTTCAATTTTCAAACCCCGTTTGGTTTTCGGTGACCTGTAACTGACGTATTCATTTTATGCCTTTTAGAGAGGGATTAAACTGAAGTTTTACAAGTTTTACTTAAAACAGAGTTTTTGAAAAACTTTATCGAAGTTAGTTGTGTTAGAAATTCGGTGTGACACGTGAGTAATGACTTATTTAGTGCGTATTAAAAATGTAATTCGTTTTATCATCTTGCTAGAAAACAGTTGGAAATTTAAAACTTATCAAAAGGTAAATTACTTTGAAAGATATATCTTAATCCAAGGCTTACGTATTAAAAATGTAATTCGTATTATCATCTTACTAGAAAATAGTTGGAAATTTAAATCTTAACAAAAGGTAAATTATGTTTAAAGATATATCTGAATCCAAGGCTTACGTATTAAAAATGTAATTCGTTTTATCATCTTGCTAGAAAACAGTTGGAAATTTAAAACTTATCAAAAGGTAAATTACTTTTAAAGATATATCTGAATCCAAGGCTTACGTATTAAAAATGTAATTCGTTTTATCATCTTGCTAGAAAATAGTTGGAAATTTAAAACTTATCAGAAGGTAAATTATGTTTAAAGATATATCTGAATCCAAGGCTTACGTATTAAAAATGTAATTCGTTTTATCATCTTGCTAGAAAATAGTTGGAAATTTAAATCTTAACAGAAGGTAAATTTTGTTTAAAGATATATATGAATCAAAGGCTTACGTATTAAAAATGTAATTCGTTTTATCATCTTGCTAGAAAACAGTTGGAAATTTAAAACTTATCAGAAGATAATTATTTTGAAAGATATCTCTGAATGCAAAGCTTACGCAGTTCAAAATGTTTGGTCCACTTGTTAATGTGAAATTAAATTAATATAATTTTTATTATTATACCTAAATTTATGTCTGTGAAATTCATTTCTTTACAGTAATACTGTACTTTTTTCAGGAATTTAAAAACAAATTTACAAATGTCATTTAAAATTTGACCTGCGAGATATTTTTACTAAACGAGAAATATTAAACTCTTTATGTCTTGAAGAAATTTCTGAAAAGGAATTAATATTTCAGAAAAGAGAAGGAAATTTAAAATTAACGCTTACCTTTCTTTTTAAAGTGACCTCAGCCAGAGATATGGTTTTTATTTGGGGAAAGCCATCTGCAAAAGAGGAAAGAAATGTAAATTAAATTTTTAAAAAAGGTAAATGCAATTTTTAAAAAAGGTAAATACGATATTCAATTTTTCGCCTTTCTTTGAATTGTTTAAATTCAGATAATTTATTCCTGTTCTTTTTTTATATAATTTGTATTAAATTTACTGTTAATATCTTATTTTACAAAAGTTGCTATCGGGAATATTCAAATGGAGAATGTCTTGACAAGGTGGACTAGGTTTGGCATCATAAATGGATATCACCGCCAACTTGGCTGGGAGCACGGCTGCCAAACACTTTGGATTATTCAACTTTGAAATTGCCAAAGTCGTCATTTTGACGAGTATTGGTATAAATTTGTATAGGTCATACTGATTACGGAAATTAAAGTGAGTGAGGGGAAATTGAATAGGGATATTTAACTATTCTTATATTTCATTAAAATTCGTGTCAGAAAATTCTAGAACATTGCATAAATTATATAAAACTTTTAAGCATGAAATAGGAAAACCACGAAAATGACAGTCTTCGTGAGTTCTGCTGTTAATTTACTTGAAAATAACTTGTGTTAATAATCCCAAATATATTATAATCCTACTTACTGTTTTCCGAACTGTTTCATAGAAAATGTGCAATAGAAATTAGTATTTAAAATTGTTACAAAATCCACAGGTCAGTTTAAAGGTCACGTAACCCTTAAAAATTTTAGAAATTTCTGAGTATTTATTCGTTAAGTCTTACTTCAGTCATTTTAAAACCAAATATTTTTTCTTAAGCTAAGCAACTATTAATGAAAACTTTTTGTTATAATTCGTCATAACATATATTTTTATACATATATTTTTTAAATATTCTAGTAAATACATGAGATTTTAAACACTGGTTCTCTATTTTTATGTAGTTATATTTATTGAGTTAGTCAATTCTAAAAAATAATCTTATAGAAAGTGGAAAATTGATTTTGATTAAAAATTTTTTTAATTTTTCTGACACAATGTGTACAAATACATCATAAAAGATTCATTAATAATTTTGGTTTTTATTTTTTAAACAATAAATTTTACATATTTTTCTACCTCTAATAATAATTTTAAAAAGTATCAGAAATCTTACACCGAGATAAAATTTTCAAAAGAGTTAATCCAATGTTTAAAAATTCAATATCAATCACTATAAATAAATAATGAAATAAAGAACAACAGAAATCAGGTACAGCTTCATCATAGCTCTATAATATATTTACTGGGAAAATTTGAAGTCAATATGTGCAATAGTTTATTTGCAAAACGAGTAAATTGAAAAAACACAATTTTCACAAAATGCATTTGAAGCTATTAAGTATTAGCCTGCGCAACATTTGAAATCGAAAAATTGTTTTCTTTACATCGATTCATCAAAACCATTTCATTCAAAGACTCTCATTCATTCGACAATTTCTTCCCTCATTTTTGTTGAATTTTTATTCGGAGCGGTCGATTTAATATTTTTCTATTTTCACATCAAATAACATCGACTTTCACTTTAGCCTTTTTTGCTTTGAATATTTTTTTACTTCTATCAGATTTATTGGGAATTTGTAAAACTGGATTGGCAACAAAAATTACTGTTTTGTATGAACGATTGCAAATTGGATGAAAATGTTAGTAAAATAAAAATATTTTGAGCTATGCCGTACGTTAATACACATTACATTACATTTTCCGCTACATAGAATTCAGATTGTAATCAAAAATGGTTTTGGTTTTTGGAAAACAACGGTCTCCTTTTTTGCAGCACGAGGGCTTATGTGATTGGGACCTACTGCTTAAAACCGATTCCGAAAGGGTTACGAATATCGATGCCGGTGTGGGAATCGAGCCCATGAACTCCGGTTTCGAAGATCAGCACCCTAACCATTCGGCCATCATTCGGAGTAATCAAAAAGGGGGGCGCAACTACATTTTTAATTATTTTGAATAAAAAATTTCGACTTTTTACTTTTAACCTTTCGAGTTATGCGAATTATATACAAACATGTACAGACGTTAGGACGAAACTAGTTAAACTAGTTCATAAATGACCAAAATGAACATAAATTTGAAGATTCTTTGATATCACAGACATCGCTATGAAAAGTGTAAACTTTCATTTATGCATGGTTTAAATAAGTACTTCCTTTCATATAGGATAGCCGAACGATGCCCGAGGGGTAGAGTGCTGCTCTTCTGAACCAAAGATCGAGGGTTCGAATACCGTTTCTGGCATGGATGTATGTAGCCTTTTGGAATCGACTTTAAACTGTAGGTCCCAGTCTTATTAGCCCTCGTGTGCAAAACTGTAGACCATAGCGCTCCAAACCAAACTAAAGAAGAATAAGTAAAAGTTTTCGAAAATGCATACAATAATTCCTTTTACATCCTACAATGAAGTAAATACAACTGAGATTTTCCTGTTATAAAATTAAGAATTTACAAAATGTACAAAAAAAAGGAATAAAATAAAAAAAAATAGGTCAAAAAATTAGTTGCCATTATTTTCGTTTGAAAAATCTTAAAAAAAAATTGAGACCATCTTATCACAACGAGTTTTCTTTAAGCATTCGATTTCATTCCAAACCGAGTTAAACAAGGGAATGGTTTCAAACAATGCGGTTTATACAAACTTATGGAGACTTTTATCTTCATTATAGAAAAAATCGGTTAGACTCTAAAGTAGTGTTATTTTTTGTCACGTTAGTAGATTGCTTTGTGGCTCGAAGTAAGTTCGTTGAATTTACGGTTGCAAATTTCTCGCTGGAGAATTCTTAAATTACTCTCCAATAAAAGAAGCTGTGTTAGGATAGATGTCTTGATTCTCTTAGTTCCTCCAAAAAATATTTTCTACTTGTATTGTTTCGATAAAGACTTTCTGTTCTTCATGTAACTTTAGTGTTATTTGTCAAAAAAGAGGGATTGAATTCTTCAAAATATGCTACAAAGGTTTAAGGGGGTACATCAACTTTAGGTAACTTTAAATGAAAGTTTTTTTATATTTCTTATCATATCTTTTATAAATAATATAGTACATACCGGGGATTCGGAGTTCGTAGGTTCGAATCCCACAGTGGCGGGGATGTTCGTAGCCGTTCGGAATCGGCTTTAAGCTGTAGGTCCCGGTCTCATTAGCCCTCGTGTTGCAAAAAGTAGACTATAGCACTCGAAACCAAATTATACATACCGGGGATTCTCATCATCTGTCTTCTATTTTTATTTAAGTAGTTTTTCTAAATTTGTTTCTTAAGATAAGAATGTGTTATATAAAGTGAGAGCTTTTTTTCAAGTTTAGTAGTGATGGGGTAGCTCTTTGTGCTCTCACGACAAAGGTCCGAGGTTCGATCCTCGGGTTGGTCAAGGTTGACAGCCTTTCATCCCTTCAGTGGGTAGACCAACTGAGGAATGCCTGCTTGGGAACTAAACACTGGGAGTTCCGTGTAAAGTTGAACACCTAACCGTAATATATCTTCGCATCCGAGGGCGTTTGGTCTCGGAAAACGGTATTGGCACCGTAGACCCTGCATTCAACCTGGGTGCTGTAGAGCCGAAGAGTTTACTTTAGAGAGCTTGTTTCAACAATTTTGAAAAGGACATACACTGCCCGGACTCATATATAATTATATCCATATATATAATTTAGTTCTTAAGATTTCAATTTTATTTTCCAACGACTTTCAATTTCATTCTTAATCTATTACAAACACGTAATCTCATTTAAACAAAGTCTGTTTAAAAACTAAAATATTCCTTATACAACCAGAGTCAGCAAATATTTGCACTTTTAAAATATCAAAAAAATTTTGAAAGCTAGTAAGGAATGTTATAGTAAACCGTAAAGCATATTGCTTTATTTGATTTATTTCTACAGATATTGCAAATGTTTGCCTTACCATAAAATTGGACAATATTGCTATGCAGAGAAAATGAGCATTAAACTAAAAAATAACAGATTCTAATTCTGTTTACAATAATAATCCTGAACTAATGTATTCTCGAAGAAAAATTATTTCAGAAAATAATTTTTTCCCAAAATTGTTAGCAATATTTGATTTTCATTTTACTTTTCAGAAAATGTGTAAATTGCACCTTGCATTCCATTTTTAGGAAAAACCAGACACAAAAAAATTTATCATCAATTTTAATAGAATAAAAGGATAAAAGAATAGTTTTTATAAAAGCTTTATTAACAATAGGAAGAAATGAACTGGAAATTTAAACAGTGCAACGGAAGAAGACAGAAAACTCAATCTTTTATATCCATCAATTTTTGATTAAATTTGATTTTTTTGTTTTTTCAAAAAGATCTCTCTAAATAAATTCATTATGAGAGGAATGTCCCTTACAGAAGAAAGTTGAGATTTGATTCTAAATTGCTTTCTGCGATTGAAAATATTTTAATTTTAAAATTTTGTCAAGACAAAGCGTTTAATATCTCCCGTTTAATGAAAAACTTAGAAATTAGATTATAAATTGAGAAAGAGGAGGACTAGATTAAATTCAGTTTGACTTATACTATCTATGTTATTGAAATGACTTTTAAAGTATTGTGTAAATTTGGTAATTAAAGTTGACCATCTAACTGTAATATATCTTCACATCCCAGGGCGTTTGGTCTCGGAAAAGTTGATTGGCACTGTAGGCTCTACCCCCTCCCTAGGGATTGTAGCGCCGAGGAGTTTAGTTTAGAGAGCTTGTTTCAAGAATTTTGAAATTTTAACATACACTGCCCTGACTTATATATAATTATACCCTTATATATAATTTAGTTCTTTAGAATTTAATACTAATTTCAATTTCATTCTTAATCTATTACAAACACGTAATCTCATTTGAATAAATCTGTTTAAAAATTAAAGTATTCCTTATACAACCACAGTCAGCAAATATTTGCACTTTTAAAATATCAAATATGTTTTAAAGCTAGTAAGGAATGTGATAGAAAACCGTAAAGTTTCTTGCTTTATTTGATTTATTTCTACGGAAAATGCAAATGTTTACCTTACCATAAAATTGGACAATATTGCTATGCAGAGAAAATGAGCATTGAACTAAAAAATAACAGCTTGTAATTCTGTTTACAATAATAATCCTGAACTAATGTTTTCTTGAAAAAAAAATTTATTTCAGAAAATAATTTTTTCCCAAAATATGTTAGCAATATTTGATTTTCATTTTACTTTTCAGAAAATGCTTAAATTTTCACCTTGGATTCCATTTTTAAGAAAAAACAGAAACAAAATATTTAAGATTATCATGAACTTTAATAGAATAAAAGGATAAAAGAATAATTCTTAAAAAAGCTTTATAAAAAATAGGAATAAATGAACATGGAAATTTAAAAAGAGCAACGAAAGACGACAGAAAATTCAAGCTTTTATACCCATCGAGTTTTGATTAAATTTGATTTTTTGTTTTTTAAAAAATATCTAAATAAACTTGTTATGAGAAGAATGTCTCTTAAAGAATAAAGTTAAGATTTGATTCTAAATTGCTTTCTGCGATCGGAAATATTTTAAATTTAAAATTTTGTCAAACAAAGCGTTTAATTTCTCCCGTTTAATGAAAAAACTTAGAAATTAGATTATAAAATAAGAAACAGGAGGACTAGATTAAATTCAATTTGTTTTATACTATCTATGTTATTGAAATGACTTGTAAAATATTGTGTAAATTTGGTAATTAAAGTTGACCATCTAACTGTAATATATCTTCACATCCCAGGGCGTTTGGTCTCGGAAAAGTTGATTGGCACCGTAGGTTCTACCCCCTCCCTACGGGCTGTAACGCCGAAGAGTTTAGTTTAGAGAGCTTGTTTCAAGAATTTTGAAATTTTAACATACACTGCCCGGACTTAGATATAATTATATAAATATATATAATTTAATTCTTAACATTTCAATTTTATATTTCAACTACTTTCAATTTCATTCTTAATCTATTATAAACACGTAATCTTATTTGAACAAGGTGTATTTAAAAATTAAAATATTCCTTATACAACCAGAGTCAGCAAATATTTGCAATTTTAAATTATCAAAAAATTTTAAAGCTAGTAAGGAATGTGATAGAAAACCGTAAATCGTCTTGCTTTGTCTGATTTATTTCTACGGATATAGAATTGTTTGTCTTACCATAAAATTAGACAATATTGCTATGCTGAAAAAATGAGCATTGAACAAAAAAACAACAGCTTGTAATTTTGTTAACGATAATAATCCTGAATTAATGTTTTTCAGAAAAAAAAAATTTATTTCAGAAAATAATTTTTTCTCAAAATTGTTATCAATATTTGATTTTCATTTTACTTTTCAGAAAATGCTTAAATTTTCACCTTCGATTCCATTTTTAAGAAAAAACAGACACAAAATATTTAAGATTATCATCAACTTTAATAGAATAAAAGAAAAGAATAGTTTTTATAATAGCTTTATTAACAATAGGAAGGAATGAACTGGAAATTTAAACAGAGCAACAAAAGGCGACAGAAAATTCAATCTTTTATACCCATCAATTTTTGATTAAATTTGATTTTTTGTTTTTTGAAAAAGATCTCTCTAAATAAATTTATTATGAGAGGAATGTTCCTTACAGAGCAAAGTTGAGATTTGATTCTAAATTGCTTTCTGCGATCGGAAATATTTTAATTTTAAAATTTTGTCAAGACAAAGCCTTTAATATCTCCCGTTTAATGAAAAAAAACTTAGAAATTAGATTAAAAATTGAGAAACAGGCAGACTAGATTAAATTCAATTTGACTTATACTATCTATGTTATTGAAATGACTTTTGAAGTATTGGGTAAATTTGGTAATTAATATTAAATTGGGCTTTGTTAAATCAGGATAAAAGTTCAACATTTTAAGTTCTTTCATTTGTGACATAATTAACGAAAAACAAAATAAGTGTTTTAATCATCACTATTGTAAAGTATTTAGCACAAAGACTAAATTGCCATCGTGCTTAGGAAAACCACAGAAGAGAGCCAGTACAATTAAGTTTCCTTTACTGAAGTTATCTTGGATGAAATGGGTATATACATTGAATATATACAATGATCCCTTAGGATGGACCTCCTCTACTGCAGATATCAGATGTAGAAACCCGTTCTTCTTCCGCTGCTTATCGTCGAAATGAGGCTGATCGCTAAACTAATACTATTCTGGCAACTCGTCTACCAAAGGAAGAGATGCCTTCTCTTATTAGACTCCAGTCGTCTAACAATCAGGACTTGGCTCACAACCCGAAGTCCGCGAAACCGAAGTCGAATGGCGACTCACACCCAAAACTTTCCTCTCTCTAGAGAGACACCTAGCTCTCTTGTCAATCCTCATTTCAAAAACCAAAAAGGTCCGCTAGCTGGTTCGCTCCCGTTTTTAAAGCAACTTCTTGACGTGTCGGATAAGTGTGACATCACTCATTTTCCGGGGACCTCATTGGCTGCGGAGTTTAGATGGGTTATCGATATGCCTCGATATTAATTTGTATCGGACAGACATCAGGTTCGTGACCCCGTTATGTTATAGTGTCACAAATCTAGATTTAATGTTTTCACGTCATTATCATCCTGACCATATATCTTAAGAAGGAAAGGTGTGAACTGTTGATCTCCCTGTCGGATAAGAAGTCGGAAATTGTATTTCGAGACTTATGTAAGGAATTCCACACTACACTTATATCTTGTCTACCATAAGTAAAATATGAACCTAATAACTCTGTTTGAATGCATTATAATAAACGGCCATTTGTATTAAAAATGAGTGAACCTATGTGACCCCTATTATGTTATAGTGTCACAAACCTAGACTGTAGGTCTGAAGTGACCCACACTCAAAAGCCTAGATTTCATGTCTTCACGTTATTGTTACGCCGGTCACAACTGCTTGAGAAGAAAAGGTGAAAACAGCTGATCTCTCCGCCGGATGTGTCGGCCATTGTTTTTCGACATTTGATTCTGGAACTCCCCACTATAATTTTGAATTCACTTCTAAAAAGAAGATCGAACATACCGGGGTTGTCTCTTCGACTTTTCCGAAGAGAATGATTTGTTTTTTTTTACGTTTAAGCCAGTGAGAGGAGCAGAATCTTTGATAAATTCTACTTAAAAATCGATGGCAGCGGTTAACTAATGTATCACTTTCAAATTCTACAAAAAAGGACCAGGATGATATCTAATTTGAATGTCATTCTGAATATACTGGAAGGAGAATTAAAACGGTATGGCATAAAAAGTTCCTTAGTTTGTCAATTGAGGGTGCTGTAAGCGACATACTATGTAAATTAAAAGGACACTCTGATGAAAGATGCATTGCTTGTGTTATAAAGACGCGGGATATGCAACATTTTTTTAGTAAAAAATATAACACTCATTCACGTCGAATATTTCATTTTTTCGCTTAGAGTGCCATCTAGTGATACAATTTCGAACTTCTTTTAAGCAATTCAATTTAACCCTTATTCTAGTATATTCAGTTCAAATTTGAAGTTATTCTGACCAGCGGGTTTTTATAGTATATTCAAAATGGTACTTTAAATTTTATAATTTAAAGTACCAATTTGAAATCAGGACATCAGTCTGAATTGCCATTGATTAGTGTTTATAGCCAAGCCTTGTCAACAACAACGTACACATAAAATTAATAAAAATTATGATAATTAAGTTGCATTATTTTATTATAATACCGATTCACAGTATTTTATAATTCATGTACTTAGATAATAAAAGTATTTGAATATTTTCTTTTCAAACACATTTGTAAGATTTAACTATACCTGTTTTACCTCAAACAAAAATCAATGCTTTTCTGTTCTATAGAACTTTCAATTTTTTCCCACAAAAATACCACAAAAATGCTGTTGGCGCAAAGAAAAAGGCAGTAAAATATTTTGCTGAATCATCTCTTGAATTTTTTTTGTTCTGTTCGCATAAAAATCGCAATTGAATCAGCAATAAGATTCAATCGTTATCTGGAAGAACGAAAAATGGAAGTCACTCCAAATACATCTAGGTAAAGAATTGAACTAGAATAATAGAACTCTTTTAGTCAAATTTTATTTCACATAATAATGTATTTTATCCAGTATTTTGTATGGTACAAAGTCGTCCGGAAGTTCATTACATCCAAGACGAAATAAAACGTTTAGGATAATAATAGCAATGCACTCATGTTCCTCAAAAGAGAGCATAATTTATCCTTTCAGTACAAGATAACACGGTATTATATGTGTTTGCACGCGTATAAGGGGTGTTTTCAGCTCACCGCAAATGAAAAATATTTTCTATGTTAGATAAGGTAAAGTCGTAAGTCAGAAAAAGAACATAGGAAAATTTGAAAATAAAAATGTTGAGTTTCTTCTAAAAAACTCGTCTATATGGTTCTCCCGTTTAAACGTGTATGTGGAATTTTATATTAGCGTGAAGCACTTATCATCCAGTGAATATGATTTTTAATAAGTAGTTACATGATTATGCTTAAGAACTGAAGCTAAATTACGTAACGTAGTTATATAAGAGTAGTCGAGCTAAGCAAAATTAGATTTTCGTGTACCCGAAGTTGCCAATATTGATTCAATCAAAAGAGAACCCTAAGGATTTTCGAAAGAAATTGCAATTTTAGGGATCGAATCGACAGAAATTTATTTTAAAATACTTTACGCTTTTTTTAGGTTACAATATCACTCATTCTCTCTGTCTCACACACACACCCACACAAAAACGAACACACGATAACTGACCCACCTCAATAACAAAACTTACTACATACTCCGAAACTGCATAGTACGTTCATTTCTGTGACATTCGTTTCAGTCGCTGGAACCTTTTTAATTCGATAACTCTGACGAATCTTTCTAATAATGGATATACGAAGAATAAAATTTTCTCTGAGAATCCAAAAGTGAAGATAAATTTAGTAACACATTTCCACTGATATCGTCTTTCAGTGAATGTTCCTCGAAGGTTATTTTAAATGTAGATTTTATTACCTGACTTGTCACTTCGTTATTTATGAAAGGATGGCGCTGATAGACTGTCAGTAACTTACGTTTGTTTGCATCAAAATAGAATGAAAAGTTTATCGAAGTAACGATTGAACAGTGAATGGATGCAATTAGTTGGTATAAATAAGTCTAAATATGAGCCATTTTGCGTATGCTTTTAAAAACTGAAATCGGAAAACTAACGAATCCAGGGTGAAGAGAAATGTAATACCGACTCGTTAACGTTGCAATGGTGTTCTTTATATTGTCAGATAATACTGTTACAGCTTTTGTTACTGAAAAGGAAGTCACTTGTATACATCAAGCAGTTTCTGTTTGTTTATGCCTATCTGCAATTCTTTTGAAAATTTCTTTGGAAAGTATAAATAAGTAGAAGAAACAAATTACCGTACAAATTACCTAAAATTGCAATTTCTGTCGAAAATCTTTAGGTATCTCTTTACATTGCGTCAATATTGGCAAATTCTCGTACACGAAAATCTAATTTTGCTTAGCTCGACTACTCTTATATAACTACGTTATGTAATTTAGCTTCACTTTTTACGCATAATCCTGTAACTACTTATTAAAAATCTTATTCACTGGATAATAAGCGCTTCACGCTACTATAAAATTCCACATTTACGTTTAAACGGGATAACCATATAGACGAGTTTTTAAGAAGAAACTCAAAATTTTTAGTTTCAAATTTTCCTGTGTTCTTTTTCTGACTTACGACTTTACCTTATCTAACATAGAAACAATTTTTCATTTGCTGTGAGCTGAAAAACCTGTTATACGCTTGCAAACACATATAATACCGTATTTATCTTGTACTGAAAGGATAAATTATGCTCTTTTTTGAGGAACATAAGTGCATTCCTATTCCTAAACTTTCATTTCGTCTTGGATGTAATGAACTTCCAGTCGACTT
This sequence comes from Pardosa pseudoannulata, assembly GCA_032207245.1. Taxonomy (NCBI): domain Eukaryota; kingdom Metazoa; phylum Arthropoda; class Arachnida; order Araneae; family Lycosidae; genus Pardosa; species Pardosa pseudoannulata. The sequence continues at coordinate 76,863,679 of CM063507.1, read as the reverse complement.
TGTACCATGCAAAATACTGGATAAAATACATTATTATGTGAAGTGAAATTTGACTAAAAGAGTTCTATTATTCTTGTTCGATTCTTTACCTAGATGTATTTGGAGTTACTTCCTTTTTTCGTTCTTCCAGATAACGATTGAATCTTATTGCTGATTCAACTGCGATTTTTATGCGAACAGAACAAAAAATTCAAGAGATGATTCAGCAAAATATTTTACTGCCGTTTTCTTTGTGCCAACAGCATTTTGGTGGTATTTCTAAGGGAAAAAATTGAAAGTTCTATAAAGCAGAAAAGCATTGATTCTTGTTTGAGGTAAAACAGGTAGAGTTAAATCTTACAAATGTGTTTGAAAAGAAAATATTCAAATACTTTTATTATCTAAGTACATGAATTATAAAATACTGTGAATCGGTATTAATCGGAATAACTATCGGTAAAAAATTAATCATGTTTTGTACTTTAAACCATTTTATACGGTTTTTTAGATAAACCTAGAAATTAATGTAAAAATTTATTTTCGAATGTTTTGAAGAAACATCTATATCTTATTTAATACTGATATAAAGCCCGCCATATGAAGGGATCAGTAAAATTTTTAATTTTCCAAAATTGTAAAGTATTTTATGAGGCAGGTAAAAAAATATGTTTTTTTTTTGGCTGTACATAATTTGTTTAATAATTTGTTTATCTTCATTAAATCATTTAATAATTCCTCTATCTCCATATAATCATTTAATAATTTGTTTATCTTCATACTCTTCTAAAGCACCCCGATACTGTGAATGCAGTTTAGAATCACGTTGAATTCACTTAGTCAAACTGTGTTGTTATATATAAAAAACAAACACACAAACGTCTTAATTTTCAAAGATATATAACTTAAACGTTAGATATTTATTACTTATAAAATAGACTCCTAGACTTTTAAGAGAACAATTTGTTGTTAAAACCGGTGATAATATTTTTATTGCATCAAATTATAATCGATGATTCAGTTTAAAATTATCCCATATGTACCTAATCTGTTATTTAAGCCATATATAAAAAAAGTATTTGCGTCATATCTAAGTTCATTGATAAAACGTATGAAAATAATGCAGACGATATTTCAATAATTTAAAATAAGAAATGATTAAATGAGATGGTTAAAGGAATGACGTCATAATACCAGAAAAAAATGTAATTTTTACCTATTTATTATGCGATAAATTGATAAATTTAATCGCCTGTTCTTAACCGGAGAAAATAGGGCTTGAAATAATGGCATTAAGCGCTGGAAAAGGAAAGAAGGGATGGATTTGGAAAGTTTTAAAGACGACAGTAGTTTTCGCTGTGATATGAAGCATATTTATACCAATTTATTTTAGAATCTGATAGATAGTTTAGGAGAAGATGAACTTTGAATTTCGCTAATCCTAACTCAGCAAACATCCAATATGGATGCCTCTATCCATTCCAGGTCCAAGGCTTCACAAATTCGAGGACAGACGGACAGATAACTTAGGTTATTATTATATAGGGGTTCAAGCTATAATTTCAAAGAATCAAGTAAGAATTTTATCAGTCAGTTAAAGGTTTCACTATCAGGTTGAATGTTTGATGAGGCAAGTTTTAAACTAAAGAAATTTTTACACGTTTTTAAAATGTTATATAAAGTTATTTCAGAGAATCTATATCAGATATACATTTCTAATTTAGTTTTAAATATATTTAAAAAATTTTTTGGAAAAGGCTTAGAATTTCATTAACACCAAAAAACATTTCATTTAATGAAGACACGTGATTAGGAGTTAATGGGAAGTTACGCATAATGGAACTGTCATAAATTGATTTTTAAAGATTTTTCAACAGATTTCATCCATTCAGCTGTTGGACGCATTCAATTCCATTTTAAGAATGAAGAAGGTTTTAATTAGATTAAAAATGCGTGACTCAAATTGAAAAGAATTGATTAGTGATTTAATTTTTTAAAACATCCTGAAAAATATATCTTTAATTTGTTTTTATTTTTGAGGAGCTTTTCACGTCTCTGGATTTAATGAAACTTGAAGCAAAGAAAAAAATAGCCACTTTTAATTAAAGTGTATTTGATTTTCATATTAAAGGTTTTTCACCAGAGATGCATATATACAAGTAAAATATATGTACGAAAATTTGCAATAATCATACATTGTTTGTACAGTAAGTTTGTAGCGTTATATTAATACTTGCGTATGGGCTGTCATATGACAGGATTAGTAAAATTTTTAATTTTACTCAATGAGGCAGGTAAAAAAATTGGTTTGTTTTTTGGCTGATAATTATCTTGTACACGCTCAATAATTTGTTTATCTTCATACTCCTCTAAAGTCTCCCGATACTGTGAATGAGTTTAACATCCCGTTGAATTTATTCAGTCAAACTGTGTGATTGTATATAAAAATGAAACACACAAACGAACAAACTTCTTCATTTTCAAAGATATGTAACTTAAACGCTAGATATTTATAGTCCTTGAAATACACTCCTTGACTTTTATGAAAAGAATTTGTTTTTAGTACCGGTGATAAAATTTTCATTGCAGCAAAAAATAATCGATGATTAAATTTAAATTCATCACATATGTACATAATCTATTATTTAAGCGAAATATAAAAGAAAATTATTTAAGTCGTTGTAAATCATTAAGTTAAGTGATAAAACGTATGAAAATAATGCAGGCGATATTTAATTTTAAAATAAGGAATGATTAAGTGAGATGGTTAAAGTAATGACATTATAATGCTAAAAAAATGCTATTTTTACCTATTTATTATGGGATAAATTGATAAATTTAATCGCCTGCTCTTAAACGGGGAAAATAGGGTTTGAAATCATGGCATTAACCGCTCGAAAGGGGGAAGGGGTAAATTTCGAACGTTTTAAAGACGACAGTACTTGTTGGTGTGATAGGAAATATATTTATACCAATTTATTTTAGAATCAGATAGATAGTTTAGGCGACGATGAACTTTGAATTTCGCTAACCCTAACTGATAAAGAATCCAATATGGATGCCTCTATCCATTCCAGGTCCAACCTGTTCATAAATTAGAGGACAGACGGACAGATAACTTATGATATTATTAAATAGGATACTCAAGTTAAAATTTCAAAGAATCATATAAGAATTCTATTAGTCAAGTAAAGTTTCACTGTTAGGTTGGATGTTTGATGAGGCAAGTTTTAAACTAAAGAAATTTTTACAGTGTTTTATAAACTAAGTTATTTCAGAGAATCTATATCAGATATACATTTATTATTTAGTCCGAAATATATTTATGCAAACTTGTTGGAAAATGATTGGAATTGCTTTAACACCGGAAAAATTTCATTTAGAAGACACATGATTAGGAGTTAATGGAATGTTTTGCATAATGGAATTGTCATAAATGGATTTTTGAAGATATTTCAACAGATTTCATTCATTTATCTTTAGGATGCATTTAATTTGATTTTAGGAATGAAGAAGGTTTTAATCAGATTAAAAGTTCCTGTCTCAAATTGAAAGTATTAATTAGTGATTTAATTTTGTAAAACATCCTCAAAAATATATCTGTATATTATTTTTTTATTTTTGAGGAGCTTTTCACGTCTCTGGATTTAATGAAACTTGAAGCAAAGAAAAAAATAGCCACTTTTAATTAAAGTGTATTGTGTTTTCTTGTTGAAGGTTTTTCACCAGAGATTCATATATACAAGTAAAATATATGCATGAAAATTTACAATAATCATACATTGTTTGTACAGTAAATGTGTCGTTTTTTTTACCGATGTAATCGCATGTAAACATGTAAGCAACTTTAATAATTGAAATCTTTCTGTTTCACCGCATGTCACGACGTCGGCATAGTGATTAGAGAAATCGTCTCCCATCATTTGAAGGGGGGGGGGGTCAGGACCCACTTAAGGCACGGTTGTTATTTCTGCTGTCCCTTCATATTGTGTGTAATGTTGATCGTTTTATAGAGGGATAGAACAATAAAATGATCAACAAACTTTCTGCATGGCAGTGATAAAGGATAATGCTCTTTTCTTAAGAAAATAAATCATGTAATTAACAGTGAAACACACTTGGTTTCAATATACATTACTAAAATACATCATGATATTAATTCATAACACGAAAAGGCAGAGGAAGGTCAATGACAATGATAACAAAAATCTCGACGAGGAACAATTAAAAGTGAAATTAAGTTACGGAATGCTTGAGGTAAGCAGAAGGTAATTTAGTACTCTCGATGTCACTATGAGAAGAAAAGACATTTCGCCAGAGGAGTAATTTTACCTGTAGAATCGTTAAATTCTTTCTAGAATAAAATGGTAATTCAGTTGGTTTGTTTGGTTATAAAAATATATATACATGTATATATAGGTATGCACAAATGTATATACATATATATACGCACATACATATATATACGCACATACATATATATATACGCACATACATATATATATACGCACATACATATATATACACACATACATATATATACGCACACAAACATATAAGCACGCACGCACGCACACTCACACACACACACACACACAATATATATATATATATATATATATATATATATATATATATATATATATATACCGCAAAAAGAAAATAGTAAGGACACACATATTAGCAGAGAGCAAAATTATCAATATAAGGAAATAGTAAATTGAATTATAAGATACTATTTTAATGCACATAGATACATGTGAAAAAGTTCCCACTCTTTCCATTGATAGGGGAAAAGAAAGCACACTACAGGGGAAACAATCTTTTGGGAAAAAAAGTGCTTAATCTCCGATCTTCCCCTCTCGTAATGGGGTGGGGGAATTTAGAATAATAGAAAAAAAGATTGGACTTGCTTAGTATAGACATTTTTATTCTACAACATAATAAAAATGATTTAAGGATGCAATAAGTGATCCGAGTTGCAATAATGCGTTCAAAATAATGCCATTATGTCTTCCGTCGATCATTCAAAACTCGCCAATTTCAGTTTTCTAAAGATATTGGGAAGAAAATTTACAAAATTCACTTGCATGATGTAATGTTATGTCTACAGAGCCACACGAACACATGAAACTGAAATGCGTGTTATAAAGGCTCTTTCCTATTCGGGCTGCAGGCTAATACAAAACATTTATTGTTATTTCTTTAACACACTACAAAAAGCGCCGATGTTAAAGGTGTTAAGAATGCTGTAAATAAGCAATTTGTATGGTATCTCGCCAATTTGGAGAGATAGTGGCTTTTTGGCGAAGTTTTGCGAGACTAATTTTTGGCACCAATTTTGGCGATATCTCTCCAAATTTGGCGACTTGGCGACATTTGTTGCCGATCTCTGTCTCTAGATTTTACTAGAGGCTTGTGTTAGTCTGCAGAAACCTAAAAACTATATAAAGGGCCTTGAGTTCTCGTAAAAGGTCAGTTAGCGCTCAGGTCTGGTGAAATTAGGACCTATGTTAATGCTCTCCGTATTGCTCCGTATTGCTCTGCCAATTTTTATCGCCACCCATTGTTATTGGGACGCATCTGGCGTGTTAATAAATTGTTATTTTTTTGTCTTAGCAAAATTCTATTAAATCCAACGAACTTTACTCGAGAATTTCGCAACAAAGGATATTCCAAGAATGAATTCAACTCAAAGTTTATAACTAATACTAAAGGGCATCAAAGAACAATATCAGTAGTAATATATTCCCTCACCTGAAAGCCTTAATATTCCACGCCACTCCCGCCTTATTAAGACGAAAAACCCTCTTAGACCTGGGGCTAGAAAACCCACAAATTCACTTAAGTGAAATTCAATTACCCATCATTCCACAGTTGTTTCGCGGAGAACGCACTAATTTCCACCTGGTTCATATTTATCCACTGTTCATAAAATTTCTTCTTACCTCTTTCATACTGGTGCTGTTATAAAGTACTCATTTCTATTCTTTTGTTTCAATGTAGAACGAAATAGATGCGTCTTAAAAGGAATGCTAACAGAAAAAATATTAGAAAGGAGAGGTAAAAACACAGTTATTTTTTCAGAAGCTTAAAAAATGGTATCCCAGCTAACTTTTCAGGTACCTTAATTTTTTTTCTATAGAATGTTGTTAAAATAAATGACAGGTTTTGTTCTTATAATTAGAATATGATAAAAAATTTTGATATCAAAATTTCATTTTAACATCCTGGGATATTTATTAAAACTAATTACGTAACCATTTTAGAAAGAAAGTTATGTAACACTAAATTATTTTCATCGTTTCACACATGAATTATACATACATACATTATATACATATATATATACATACATACATATATACATATATATACACACATGCTTATATACATATATATATACATACATATACATACATACATATATATACATATATACATACATATATATATATACATACATACATACATATATATATATACACATACATACATATATACACATACATACATATATACACATACATATATATACACACATACATATATACACATACATACACACACATACATACACATACATACACACACATACATACACATATATACACATACACACACATATATATATATATATATATATATATATATATATATACATACATATATATATATATATATAATGTGTTTTTAAAAGCGCATCACAATTATTTCTTGACAGTTGAACATGAAATAATCTTCTAATATTTGGAATGCCCGTATTTACTGGGTAATAAAAGAACTTAAGCAGTCGAGAATGTGTCTTTCTCGTTTTACGTTATCTTTAATGAGTTCTAACTATATTTAATTATAACTCACTTAATTCGTAACCCCCCCAGTTTATAACGTTATATGTATATATGTATATACAATTACTATATATATACTCTGTTCACAACCAATCGGAATAAGTCTATCAGGTTATTTTGACTGTGAAATCACACTTATTATAACACATATCCATTTATGATTTCACGATGTCTGCGAAGTAATTTTTACATATAATCCAGATCGAACTGTATCTCCTGGGAAAGAGATATTTATCCAATAGATTTTTCAAACCACCTTTCCCCATTCTCACCCATCTCGAGCCAACAGAAAAAATATTTAAAAAAATTATCAAATCAATAAAAAAAATACTA
>CM063507.1:76845932-76856419 GCA_032207245.1 Pardosa pseudoannulata | reverse complement strand
TAACCTGATTTTATGTCGAACCATTTAGATAATTCGAAAAAATAGATTCAGTAACAGCGTGTAAGCCTTCATATGTGAAATTAATCCGTAAAGACCTAGCGAACATTAATTTGTAAGTTTTATTAAAAAGACTTTATTAAAAAGACTATCCTTTTAAAATTTTAGAGGGAGTTACTCTTACACAACACGAAGTATCTCTCATTATATATTTAATAAATTATAAGACCGTAATTAATATACCGATAAATAGAACAAAATTCAGCTTACACCAGAAAATAAAAAAAAAGTCACACCCCGTCCAATCATTAATCATTTATTCCTTTGTGATAATGACTACAGGAGTGAAAAAGAATTGTCAATTTTCTCTAAAGTAAATAAGTTTTTTAATCACATTTGTCACTTAGCATAGGTCTGCACGGAATGCAAATAATTGTTTGGTATCTTTAATCCTGAAAAGCGTTTATAAAAACGGAGTGATTTGATCTAGATGAGCTTTTATTTAAGATGCACATAAACAATAGGTTTTGTCTTTTCCTTGTAAAAAGCAGGTAATAAACAACAAATGTAGAGAATTACCTAATTTATCCTAATTTATAATAGAAATACTCCTTCCTCCATGTTTATTCCAATACATTCGGGGCAAATACAAAAAGCATCTATCAAACCACAATCTTCTTTTTTTTCTAAAAAAGAAGTTTTATTCTGAGACAAGAGAATTTAAATTTATCTCTTCGAATCGGAGGAAAATCACGTTATACCGATCCGACGTCCCAAAGGACGTTCAAGGATGTAGAGAAGTTTCTAGATCTTTCCATTTATCATTTTATAACGAAAGCACTTTAGGGGGCGACAGAGCCAAACTGTGCGACGATGTCGAATCTAGGACGATGAGAAAGTAAACCGGTGCGTGAATTGTTCACTTATTTTCCGAACAAGATTCTCAGTGTTTCTGAAAATAAGAACATTGGCAAACTTTTCCAAAGTCGTTCGTATTCGTGTAACGAAATGGATAACCGAAGGGTACTTTGTCTGTTTGCAGATATATAGGGTCTTTAAATGGAAATGTAACCTAGACAAAAACATTGTAGTTCATGTAAGTTGTGCGTACTAGAATTTGGCCTTCCACGGCTAATCATTTTTTAGTTAACCTTAACATCATAAATATCCGTTATAATAAAATATCCTTTATATAGAGTTATTGTGGATAACGATAATTAGAAGAGCTTAGACCGTGGGCTTGAGACACATGAATTAACCCTTCCGGTAAAATGACGAGTCTAGCTCGTCATTAGTTTTTCATTCCATACCGCACAATGACGAGCTACACTCGTCATGCGATTAAAGTTACTGTTAAATATAATAATTTAGTTTAAAATTTCTAGTGTACTGAATTTGGCAACACTTTTATCACTTGTGAAAATCACAAGTCACTATTGCATATTGTTTACTTGGTACAAGTCATTGCCAAATTATTGAGTCAGAATAAAAGAAAACCTACTAAGAAATGCCGTGTGTGTTACAAGAATCAAATTAAAAGTGAGACTACTTGGCGGTGTAAACAATTAAGAATTCCTTTGCACTTTGTTTTGAAAAGTACCACTAGCTTGAAGACTATTATCTGTATACCTTATTAATGTTTTGCTTTGATATTTTCTTAATTTTACTGTTTCTGATATTATTAACACTATGTAAAAAGTGGATTTTAATTAAGAATATGTAAGAATTGTAAAATGAAACAAGTTTTTTAAATAAAAATTAAATGGTTATTTCATGCACAGTTTTTCATTATTAAATCATACCGGAAGGGTTAAACATGGTTTGGTTTTGATTTTGGTTTGGAATGCTACGGTCTACTGTTGCAACACGAGGGCTAATGAGACCGGGATCTACTGTTTAAAGCCGATCCGAAGCTTCGAATAAATATATAAATAAATATATAAATAAATATATAAATATATATTAGAAATATATATATAAATATAATTATAAATATATAAAAATAATATATATATATATATATATATATATATTATATATAAATAAAAAATACATAAATAAATAAATATATATATATATACATAAATAAATACATAAATAAATACATAGATAAATAAATAAATAATAAAAAATAACAAATAAAAAAATAAAACCAACTGTGATACGTCATCTTCCACTACCTTCTCTTTGTTCTATTCACCCAAAACATGAATCAACAACATACAGTATTCTGTCTCTCTTGAATAAATTCCTATATAATTTCCCTCTTTCAAATCCGAACACATTTGCATTTCCTGTTTCTCAAGTCATCCGATCGCTTGTCCAGGAATAAACATGATGTTTTGTCGAATAAAATAAAATGAAACAAGTCATCACTCCGAATTTTATTCCGTACCACTTCCCCATACCACTGACGATTCATCAAATTCTTAAATACACCTTCTAAACAGAGTGCATCCAATGTGTTCCAAAACCGTTTTTGTTCGCATAGAAGAGATTTTCTATATCCGTCGAAATTGTAGAGAATTTGAATCGTTGGTGTTAGTTTAACACCTCAAAAATTTCCTATCGATTGAGAGATGTTTTCGGAAAAATAAGAATTTTAGTAGTTTGAAATTCTACAATTAAAATATAATTAAAATTCAACAATTAAAATTTGAATCAACATTTAAAATTTAATCAATAAACTTTCTAGTATTGGTTTGTATTTTAAGAAGACAAGAAATAAAAAAAGCAATCTTGTTACCTTTAAATTATATTTATGAAACCTACACTTATGCATTGGCTTAGAGGAAAAAAATATCATGCTTTTAAATAGGATAATTTGTTTTAAAAATAAATTGTAAGAGATTTTTATTAATACTTTAAGTGTTTCTCTGGGTCTTATTTTTATATATTCTTATAAAATTTCTCTCAAACAATTTAAAATTAAATTAATCTGTTATCAAATTTTAAGTTTAAAATTCCATTATTTCTTAATGAAAATTTACGAAATTCTAAATTTACTTACTTCGACATGCATATACTATATATATATATATATATATATATATATATATATATATATATATATATAGATTATACATATTACTATATACATTGATAAATATACATAAGTACATAGATATATTATATACATATATATAACATATATATATAGATAAACATAAGTATTATACATATATAGATATACATAAATATATATACATATATAGAATACATATATACATATACAATGTATTTTATATACATATAGATACACATAACATATGTATATGTATGTGTGTGTATGTGTGTATTTGTGTAATGAGTGTGTATGTGTTAATGTGTGTATGTGTGTATGTATATATAATATTGTGTATGTATATATTATATATATATTGTATATATATATATATTTAAAATAAGTCTATGTATATATATGTATATATGTATATGTATTTATATGTATATATATATGTACATGTATATATATTTATATGTAAATGTATATTTATATGTATATGTATATATGTATATGTATATATATGTATATGTATATATATGTATGTGTATAATATAATGTATTTATATATGTCATGTATATAAATATTATACATATATATATAATATATGTATATATATGTGTATATATATGTGTATATATAAGTATATATATAAATATATATATATATTTATAATATATATATATATGTATATATATACTATGTATATAAGTAAAATAAACATAGTATGTATATATATGTATATAGTATATATATATATATGTAATTGTATATATATGTATTAAGATATATAATACATATATATAATATATGTATATAAATATGTGTATATATGTAGAATATATATGTATATTTATATATAGTATTTATACTTTATTTATATATATATTATATATATATGTATATATATATGTATATATATATATATGTTATAAAATTGATATGTATATATATATATATGTATGTATGTATATATATATATATAATATATATATTATGATATATATATGTAAGTATATATATAATATAAAAAATGTATATATATATAATATATTAAATATATATATATATTATTCTTATATATATAATAATTTTATCCTGAAAATTACCAATAGTCATATGACGTAATCAGTAAACTTTTTAATTTTTCTTAATTGTCGAGTACCCCATGATTAAAAAAATTTTGTTTTTTAATTGAAATTATTACACGTTCAATAATTGTTTTTATCATACACCTCTGAAGTCTCCCGATACTGTGAAGCAGTTAGAATCCGTTGAATTTATTTAAAAGTAATATTTTCTTGGCTACGTAAACTATCGTTAAGTTTTCCCAATTTTTTTCATAATTATGGAATGGATCTATCATTTCCACTACACCCTGGAGGTAAATAAAAATTGTTGTTAATGCAGTGGAAAATTTTTTTTGCAACAATAAAATAATATGATTAAATTTAAAATTATCCGTATGTACCTATACATATTATTTAAACCAAATATAAAAGAAAATTATTAAGTAATATCAAATTTTAATTGATAAAACATGAAAAAATGCAGATGATATTTAAATAATTAAATAAAACTATTAAATGAGATGCTTAGAGGAATGATATAGTGTTAGAAAAATGTTATTTTACCTATTGATGTGATAAATCGATAAACTTTAATCACCTTCTTAACCGGAAATTATAGGGCTCAAATAATGGCATTAAACGCTGAGAAAGGATAGGTGGATTTCGAAAGTTTTAAAGATGACATATTTTTCGCTCTGATATGAGCCTATTTATACTAATGTTATTTTAAATCGGATCGAAAAATAGGAGAAGATAAATATTATTTATTTGAATTTTCCTAACCCTAACATCAAGAATTCAACGTGATACCTGTATCCATTCCAGGTCCATTCATATATTCGAGGACATACGGACAGATAACTTAAGGTATTATATATATTCATTAAGTTTGTATTCTTAGCCAGTAAAATAAATTCAACAAAAAATAGCTCAAACAGCTTTATCTACAGAACAAAACTTGATTTATTGGATCCCAACGCTATAATATGTCCCATTACAGAGACAATAATAATAAGAGCATAACGGGTGTTATTCAGATAAAAAAGATGCAATATAAACAAAAAAGTCAAAGTGTTATTTGAAGTTGCCAGGAAATAAATACTTCTACTCTCATGTTTTTCTCTCATTTGTAAAAGCAATAAACGTAGTGTTTCAACATCAATATGTTTTGAAAATATTGCAATATTTATCTTACAGTCAAGTACATTTTAACGTTCTTTTAACAATTTTAGCAACCTTCACAGAGTATATGTGTGTATTTATATACAAGGCGTGTTTTTGAAGAAATACCGTTTTGAAAAAAATATTGCAAAATGTATCTTATATCAAGTACAGTTAACTGCTTTAAATAATGTTAAGCATATACGGATTATATGTGTGTAGTATTATATACGAGGCGTGTTTTTGAAGAAGATACCGTTTTGAAATAAATATTGCAAAATTCATCTTATAGTCAAGTACAGTTAACATTTTCAACAATTTAGCAATCTTTTACGGATATATGCGTGTGGTTATATACGAGGTGTTTTTGAAGAAGATACGGTTTTGAAATAAATATTGAAAATTATCTTATATTCAAGTACTTCTTTAAATAATGTTAGCAACCTTTACGGAGTATATGTGTATAGTTATACGAGGCATGTTTTTGAAGAAGGTACCGTTAAAAAAAATATTGGAAAATTATCTTATAGTCAAGTACAGTTAACTGCTTTAAATAATGTAAGCAATTTACGGAGTATATGTGTGTAGTTATATCGAGGCATTTTTTTGAAGAATATACCGTTTGAAATAAATATTGCAAAATTTAATCTTATAGTCAAGTACAGCAACTTCTTTCAACAATTTAGCAACCTTTACGGAGTATAATTTGTGTGGTTAAATATACAAGGCATGTTTTTGAAGAAGTACCGTTTTGAAATAAAAATTGCAAAATTTATCTTATAGTCAAGTACATTTACTGTTTTAAATAATGTTAGCAAACTTTACGGAGTATATGTGTGTAGTTATATACGATGTTTTTTGAAGAGTACCGTTTTGAATAAATATTGCAAAATTTATCCTATAGTTCTACGTAAGTTTAACTTCTTTAAACACTTTTAGCAACCTTTAAGTATATATGTGTGGTTAATATATGAGGTCATGTTTTAAGAAAATACCGTTGAAATAAATAAAAAATAGAGATTTTTTAGCAGTTTTTATTTATAGCCAGTGACGAGGAATGGGGACTATAGAGGGGCATCGAGTTTTCCGTCACTCATAATTAGGCTCAAAAAAATCCTCACCTTCTTCGTGGTAACTCTCAAGAAAGTTAAGGCACTGCCTATACGATTGGTTTTCTTCCCCATCATCAACATTTTTGGAACCCAGTGTCAGCACAAACTTTCAGTAAATTAATCCCCTATATAATAATAGCCTAAGTTATCTTTCCGCCTGTCCTCGAATTCATGAAGCTGTTGGACCTGGAATGGATATAGGCATCTATATAGGATTTTTGATGAGTAAGGGTTAGCAAAAATCAAAACGAGTAAAGTTTATCTTCTCCTAAACTATCCCTCCTATTCTAAAATAAATTGGTATAAATATGCTTCATATCACAGCAAAAAATACTGTCGTCTTTAAAACGTTAGAAATCCACCCCTTCCCCCTTTTCGAGCGTTTAATGCCATTAATGCGAGCCCTATTTTCCCTGGTGTAGAAAAATGTCACGATGGCCTAGTGCTTGTGAAAGAAGAAATCTAAACTTATTAATAAACACTTGGACAAATATGTCTTGATTAAATAAATTTATACTATTAACTCCTTCCGGTATGATTTAATAATGAAAAACTGTGCATGAAATAACCATTTAATTTTTATTTAAAAAACTTGTTTCATTTTACAATCCTTACATATTCTTAATTAAAATCCACTTTTTACATAGTGTTAAATAATATCAGAAACAGTAAAATTAAGAAAATATCAAAGCAAAACATTAATAAGGTATACAGATAATAGTCTTCAATCTAGTGGTACTTTTCAAAACAAAGTGCAAAGGAATTCTTAATTGTTTACACCGCAAGTAGTCTCACTTTTAATTTGATTCTTGTAACACACACGGCATTTCTTAGTAGGTTTTCTTTTATTCTGACTCATTAATTTGGCAATGACTTGTACCAAGTAAACAATATGCAATAGTGACTTGTGATTTTCACAAGTGATAAAAGTGTTGCCAAATTCAGTACACTAGAAATTTTAAACTAAATTAATTATCATATTTAACAGTAACTTTAATCGCATGACGAGTGTAGCTCGTCATTGTGCGGTATGGAATGAAAAACTAATGACGAGCTAGACTCGTCATTTTACCGGAAGGGGTTAAATAAATGCCTAAGGAATACAACTGGAATCAAGCTATCATTTGTAGATATTGAAGGCTGCTCTCTCGAGTCGGCACCGACCCTAAAAAAACAATATGGCGATGATTTTTTTCTTTCTCGTGTCGTTGCAAAAAAAAAGTGTCTATTCCGCAAGCCACGGATGCCAGAAGTGTTTCTCTCTTGTATCCTCTGGTAACAAGATTGTCCGCTAAAAAAACCAGACTGCCTCGCGATGAGAAAAAACAGGGGTCCACTCCAGAACGACGGGGGGTCAGAATCCGCCAAAACCAACGAGACCCATTCTATTGGTTGGGAGAAGTCCGAAGTTTCTTTCTAGTTCAAAGCGGTCTGATCTGGTACGTTATTTGAAGATGACTCACGGGAAGAGGTAAAGAGCTGAACCGAACTTGTTATACCTGGTTAAATAACAGACGATTAAATATATCAATTTATCACATAAATAGGTAAATATAACATTTTTTCTAGCATTATGACGTCATTCCTTTAACTATTTCATTGAATCATTTATTATTTTAAATTATTTAAATATCATCTGCATTATTGTCATATGCTTTATCACTGAACTTAGATATTACGTAAATAGTTTTCATTTATATTTGGCTTAAATAATAGATTAGGTACATATGTGATAGTTTTAAATTGGTTGGTTGGGTGATTGTTTGGTTGATTGATTGAAGTTTAACGGCGCTAAATACTCTAGGGACAAACTGCGCCAAACAAGATGAGGAAATAAACTAAAGACGAAATTTAGATAAAAAATTTTGACAAAATATAAAATGAAAGGTTCTAAAACAAATTAAAATAACAATAAACATATAACATTCAACAGAAAGCGCCGAACGCTGGCCGATTGGTTAGGGCGCTAATCTTCGGTACCGGAGTTCGTGGGTTCGAATCCCACTATGGCATGGATGTTCGTAGCCGTTCGGAATCGGCTTTAAGCAGTAGGTCCCGGTCTCATTAGCCCTCGTGCGCAAAACAGTAGACCGTAGCGCTCAAAACCAAACCCAAACCAAATCAATAGAAAGCACGAATAAAATTGAGTTATATACAAATTAACAAGAATTGAAAATTGAGTGAAGAATTATGAATTTAAAGTTATAAAATAATTAAAAAAATTAAGTAAAAAGTGAAAAAAAAAAATAAAAGATTTTTAATTAATAAAACTTTTAATCTTTCAAGATTAAAAATTGAATCACAATCAAATTCATATTTCGGTAAGCCAGTTTGACGAAGAAAGGGGAACAAGTTTGGATGTCATTTTAAATTGAAATCATCGATTATTTTTTGTTGGCAATGAAAATTTTATTACCGGTATTAACAACAAATTCGAATCCACGAAATCTGGTTTCGAAGATCGAACCCTAACCACCATTCAGCAACCCCTAAAGTGGACATGTTTTTGTTTTTAGAAAAGACATATTATTTCATTTTTTTCTTTTGCCGTGCTGCCAAGAGTACAAACGAAGTACTTTAAAAATGTATGAACGCTAATATTACGTTTTTTGTAACCTGATATTCAAAGTTATACATGAGTGTATATGTCCATACATGCAAATGAGAAAATTGTCTTCAAGAACAAAACATTTCTAAACTGTTTTAAATATTAAAGAATTCGAAGGAAAAAGTGTTTTTTCTCGTCTCCCTTTCGAAATCCGAACATAGTTGTTATAAATCTTTCGAGCCTCATCGATTTCTTTGGAATGTCTTAACTTTGCGGGGCTATCTTAAATTTCCACTGATCTTTCGAAATGGGAAAAGTCGTATAAAGTGACTAGTGGCAAGTGGGAGTGACATATGGACAGAGGTCTTGGCATCCGGGCATTCACAGGGGATTTGGGGGCGACAAGTGACAGATTTGCTTTTAACACTTGGCATAAGGGTAGACGTCACCGCCAACTTACCCGTGCATAGTGCTTTTTTTCGTGAATTGCTCGAAAGTTTAGTTATTCAGAAAAATCGCAGTCAATCGAAAACTACTTTGTTTTTATGAACGAAACTTTTTTTATTTTACACTTTAATATATACTATATGATTATTTAACAAAAAAAAACAATATTTTTACGAAATCACAAAAATAAACGATTTTTAAAATTAAAGTCCGATAATCTGTCAGCGCCTATTTCTTCATCACTATCTTTGTCACAACGGCTCATTTTATCAATTTTGTATTCAACAATAAAATACCAAGCTTCAAATTGACAATACACGACTTGTACGTTCTGGAGCTAGGAATTCGATTGAAGACGAAATAACGCAACAAAAGACCGAGTCACTCGACAATCATAACTTGTGGAAAGAAAAAATGCAAAGTGTTGCATAGCAACGCAAACAACACGCATATAATGTCACACATACATATAATTATATGTATTTAGTACATTTGTGGTGGTTAGCGGGTATCCACCACAAATCTACTAAATACGTATTTTTACGTGACCCTCTTTTCAGTGACAGACTGCAAAAAACGTAAAAATACGTTGATTGCACGCGAAGTGTTAAACGTCCTCCGAGATTAAACTCAAGATTCAGGCTGGAAACAAACAAACGCCCCTGAGTCTCCTTTAAGGGAAGAGGAAAGTTTGTAGAAGTTCTTATATGAGTGAGCTTTTGGCTTCCTCCATCCCGCTGTTTATTCAGGATGGCACCAATAATTGTCACTTGCCGAGGTGCTACAATTCGAGACCAAATGGTATTGTAAATCAGCCTTTTTTTGAAAAAGTAGAAATGGTTTACAGGTGGTGCTTTTTAAGATCAAAACTTCTTTTATATATTTGATGTAATAAATGAGACAAGTTCGAGGGAAGAACTAAAGTTGTGATGTAAACCCCCTAAATATAAACAATAAGAAGTATTTATCGGTAAATGTATATCTTGTGTGCCAGCTATTTGAGTCTAAAATATAAGCACGAACTTATATTCCAGCTTGGAGTCACGAATATTAAATCGACAAAAAAATGAATTTTTCAGAAAAAATATATGTGAAAATGAATTGAGTCCTGAACTTTTTAAAACAATCTACTTAAAAAATTTCCAAT
>CM063507.1:76813432-76833432 GCA_032207245.1 Pardosa pseudoannulata | reverse complement strand
TGTCAATTTTCCAAACAGAATGTCTCCTTGGCCTTTTTTATAATACGCATTACAACAGTATTTATTGTTAAAACAATAATAAGAAACTTTTATCTCATTAATACAAAATATATATATGAAGAGTAAAAATCTTTATCTTATTATAAAAAAATGCATTACACATTTTAGCTATATGCTCTTGTTTATCATTATATTTTGCCTCCAAAGCCTTCACTGCAAGATGCTTTATGTCAAGGAAGCCACGTTGAGATTTAAATGCTGCATCAAATGAAATGCTTTTACGCATAAATATGAAACTGAAAATTGAATTAAAACTTTCAGTGCTTTTATAGTTTGTATCAATTTTATATAGAGGTCAAAAATAATCATAACAAAGATAAATGAATTATTGCTTTGAGACTTACGACTCGAGATAAATCGATATCTTTCTATTCATTCATGTTAATTGGTTTCCTTCAATGTGATAATACAAAACATCATAAATTTAGTTTTCATTTTTTAGTCAGTATTTATAAACTTTTTATAGATTGTGTATCATTTATATACCATAATCATATTCTTCCTGTGGACATGAAACATTTCACACATCACCATTTAACTGTTAAGTTAAAATACACGTTGATTATATTCTTCCTCATTATATTTTTATGTGTTTCAAATTACAATGTGCTTATTATTTAAATATTTATATATTGTACATAAATTTTATATTTTTATCACTTAATAGTTTTTAAACAAAACATCTGTAAAAAATTCCTCTATTTTAAAAATATTTTTACATCCAAAATATTTGATTTAAACAGTAAAAAATAGTTTAAACTTAAGTTGTTTGGAAATACTCTGGAAAAAATTTTATTAGTAATAATTTTAGTAAGTGTGAATTTATTTGAATTGTGTTATTTAACAGTAATATAAAGAATGTCAAAACTCCAAATTTTATTAAATAGATATATGGCATTCGTAAATCAATTTTTCATGAAATAATACTGCTGTATATTTTATAATTTGTACTTATTATCAACTGTAAATACTCATGCATATTTTTCTTATAATTTTTTATTACAAAAATGGAAAAGAATTATTTTTATTTATTTTTGGAGCTATTCGCAGATTTTTTTTAAAAAGTATTAATTTAAAATGATCTATGTTAAAATATATGACTACGAACAAAAATCTAAATGTCAGAAATACTTTAATACTTATGTAAATAAGTCGATTGTTAATTTCTATGTTTGACATGACAATCTAATATGGTCGATTTTCTGGTTTCTGATCTGTCTTGTATAGCAGGATCTCAAATTTTATCAAAATATCATTCGAGACTTTATACATATCCCTATTCACGAAAATGTCGTATTTTTAAATTAAAATTCTTAGTTACCTCTCAAGTCTCTCTCTATTATATATTCCTTTTTACTGTTCATTGTTTTATTTTTGCTAGATTATCATGTCACGAAAGAAAAACTCTGAAATACGGGCTCGATAGTTTTCTGTTGACTCATTTACTGAATACTGAGCACAAATGGCAAAATTGGATTTTAGCCTACAATCTTGATTCTTTAGTCTATTTGTACCTACTATTCAATCGTATTTCATCGTATAATAGGAAAAGTTTATCGATAAGTATTATTGTTATATTTCTCATGAATATTATTGTAGATATTACATGAAATAAAATATTTAAGAGACACAAACAAAAGTCTAGGAAATTTTATTATGCAAAATAGTAGACATTAATATATTTATCGACAAAATTTATAATTAAACGTAAATTCTTTTATTATAATGAAAAAATCCAGATTTATGGATCAGAATCTTTTAATTTATTTAACACACTTTAGTCATATATGTCTTAAAAAATAAATAAATAATAAACTTTTTATGTATATATTAGCAGAAACTACCAGCAAAAAAATATATATCTTTAACTCGGCCCATAGATTTCTGTTGACTCATATACTGAAGTTACTGAACACAAATGGCAAAATCGTATTTTGAGCCTACAATCTTGAGTTCTTTATTTCAGTACCTGTTTATTCATTCGTATTTCATCGTAAAATAAGAAAATTTTTACTCTATAAGTATTATTGTTATATATTTTTCTTGAATATTATTGTACATTGATGTACATGAAATAAAATATTTAAGGAGGCACAAAGTCCAGGAAAATTTACCTTATGCAAAATAGTAGACATTAATCCCCCATACATATCCGACAAAATTTATAATTAAATGTAAATTCACTCCCTTACTGATAACTGTTAAAAAAATCCATATTTATGGATCAGCTATCTTTTAATTTTATTTGGAACACTCTTTAGTCACTATATGTCTTCAAAAAAATAAAGAAATAAAATAAACTTTTTATCGTATCTCTTAGCAGAAACTACCAGCAAAAAATATATATCCTGTGCTGTCCAAACTGAAGATACAAATAGTGTGATTGGAAATGAAAATCTAAAAGATGAAGATTGGTCGTCAATTGACATAAAAGGTAACTATTAGTTGCTTTCATTTAACTTCCATTGTGTGTCAGGGTCGAATTCTGTAAACAATTTTTATCTACATTATTGACTAGCTAGATATCTGAAATTTTGCACATATATTCATTTCTGATGACAATATAATATCTCATTAGTAAAAAATAGATTAGAGAAAAACAAACATGAGTTTGGTAAATGCAAAATGCTGTTCAAAGTGCTTTCAATCCCAACTGTAGAGATTTTAAAGTAGTATCGCGATCTATCTGCAAGCACCATAACTAAAAACTGAAACAAAAATTCAAATGTGATTTGGGCAAAATTTACATAATAACTTCTGGTTCAGAAAAGAATATACAATTATTTACACATTTTTATGCTCTAGAAAAATTTTGAAGTTTTTCTTATATTTTTATGTATATCCTAACATTTTTTAGTTTTTCTTTTATTTGGTACAATTGCAAAGCATATAGATTAATATAAAGCAAGTTATTAAAATAAGTGAACGAATGTGATTCTCAAAATATTGGCCCATCAATTAATGGCTCTGAGAATTAATAGCTGAGAGTAAAAATTAACTGAGTAAGAGTAGCTGAAAAACAAAAAATCGAATGCCTTGAACTTTAATTCAAATTAAATTTTACATTGACGGTAAAAAGTATAATCCTTTTAAATGTCTTCTTATTCCGTATAGATTTCAATTAAGTAATCCTTATTTGGGCAATTTTCTTGTTTTACTACACAATAATAAATAATTTTTCAGATTAGAACTTTACAATTCGATTCAAATATCTGTCCTTGTATCTTTTCTGAAAATTTAAAGTATATACTTAATAAAATAATAATGTGCAAAATTTCAAACGCCTGATAATTAATTTAATATAAGTTGAAATTATTACAGATGAAATCTCATCTTAAAAATTGAGACTAAAATGTCAAAATAAATTAATATAAACATATTTTTTTAATTACGTTTCTTTAACAAAATAAAACAATAAAATTGGTCTACAATGTAAAAAAGTTCTTTTGAAACAGTTAATAAGAAAGAAATAGACTGGAAAGGTCCTGTGTAAAGAGCTGTATGAAAATTTTAATGTATTACCCTATAAGCTTCGGCTGACCGCTGGCTTGTGTTTGGACCGACAGCCTTTTCGAAAATCCCTCCCCCCTTCCTTCCACTTTCTCAAGAGGGAAAAATGTTTTGCCCTATTGTCACTCTCTGGGAGTGGAGGACGTTACAATGCAGGGTTGCTCTAAAACCAGCCTGAAAGTTGTTACTTGACATCTCACTTGGAGAAAGACCGTTAAATTTTGGAGCCATGATCAGATTAAATAAAAAAAAAATAAACGACGGAGGAAAAGAAACTTTGACTCGCTTCCAAACGAATTTGGTTCACAAGATAGAATGAATAGTTTACATACAATGCTACATGGACAAAAATGAGCCAGTTGTTACATGTCGCCAAACAAAATCACATTCTTCCTTCCCGGTACTGATGCACTCGCAAAACTTCAACAATAGACTGACCAAATGACAAGGAGTAATGACCCCGTCCCTGCAAAAGGGGAGAAATATCTACGGTACAACTGCTGTATCCTAGCCGACTTTTGGGTTTCTAAATATTATGGTACAACTGATGTACCAGCCGAAACCTAAAAATTAATTTAGAGAAATTGCGAGAGGAGTTTTTATAGAATAAGTACTTTTATGATGGGTAAGACTGCTAAAAAAGCATAGGGGGCAATTGGAAACCGTGTCAAAATAAAAAATATCTTCAATATAGGTATAATTGTATAAAGGAATGTTTATATTGAAATGCTAATGTGATAATTAATGGTTATATATTGATTATAACTGTTATATATTAATCCCCTATATAATAATAGCCTAAATTATCTGTCCGTCAGTCATCGAATTTATGAAGCGGTCATACCTGGAATAGACAGAGGCATCTATATTGGATTTTTGATGAGTTAGGTTAGCAAAGTAAAGTTCATCTTTTTTTAAACTATCGATCCGATTCTAAAATACATTGGTATAAATATGCTTCATATTACAACGAAAAATACTCTTGTCTTTAAAACATTCGACATCTACCCCTTCTCGAGCGTTTCACGCCATTATTTCAAGCCCTATTTTCCCCGATCAAGAGCAGCCGATAAAATGTATCAATTTATCACATAATAAATAAGTAAAAATAATATTTTTTCTAGCATTATGACGTCATTCCTTTAACCATCTCATGTAATCATTCTTTTTTTAATTATTTAAATATCGTCTGCATTATTTTCATACATTTTATCACTCTACTTAGATATTATGCAAAGAATTTTCTTTTATATTTGGCTTAAATAATAAATTAGGTACATGTGTTATAATTTTAAATTAAATCATCGATTATTTTTCGTTGTAATGAAAATTTTATCACCGATATTAAAAACAAATTATTTCCATAAAATTTCGGAGTCTATTTCACGGGCTAATAAATATCTAACATTTAATTTATATATCTTTGAAAATTAAGATGGTTGTTTCTTTGTGTGTTTGTTTTTTATACATAACTACATGGTTTTACTAGATGAATTTAACATGATTATAAACTGCATTCACAGTATCGTTAGACTATAGTTAATTATGAAGATAAACAATTGATTGAGGTTGTGCTAGATAATTCTCAGATACACAAAAAACCAATTTTTTACCTGCCTCATAGTGTATTTTACAATTCTAGGAAATTAAAAATATTACGGAGCCAGTCATAGTACGAGTGAAAGTTGTTTAATATTTGCTCACGCTTGTGTCGGACTTGAACAACGCTTATAAATCCCCATAAAATTTACATAAATATGGTTGGTTGGTTGATTGATTTAAGTTTAATGGCGCTAAATCTTCTAGACAAACTCCGCCAAACAACATGTGGCAATAAACTAAAGATGAAATTTAGAAAAAACATTTTGGCAAATATAAAATGAAAGGTTCTAAAACAGATTAAAGTAACAATAAAAACATAACATGCAACAGAAAACACGAATAAAGATTGAGTTTTATACGAATTAACAAGAATTGGAAATTGAGTTAAGAATTAAGAATTTAAGTTAAAAAATAATTCAAAATTAAGAAAAAGGGGAAAAAAATTCAAAATTGAAAGATTAGAAATTAAATATTTGAAAATTGAAAAACAATCAAAAATCATATTTCGGTATAAAAACCAGTACGGCGAAGAAAGGGGAACAAGTTTGGATGTGGAGTTTCCCAAATAATTAAATTCAGATTAGGAGAAGGATTACCAAAAAATTTTATATACATTGATTTAGAACAAACACAGGACGTTAAAATATGCGCGACTGTGTAAGGAGTCTTGCAATACGCACACTGTGGAGGAGCTTCACTCAGCAAGAGAAGGGCATGGGTGAGTCTGCAATGACCCACTCGTAGACGAGTGAGTATAAAGTCATGTCTCCTAGAAGGGAGTTGACCAGTTAGTTATTTTTGTTTTAATTTCCCGCAGCTTATTTGAAGGAATGTTATCCCAGGAGATCTGCCATTTATTGTGTAAAAGATCTTTGATGTACATAAATATGTCTCCAAATCGAAAAGCCTAAGAAACCCTTGGCGTAGGCAAACTTTGCATTAGATGGTTTCTATTCCTTATCAGTGAGAAATGTTTGTCATTCAAAAAGTTGGTGTCAACAGTTTTATCTAAGCTTATCAGGCCTCTTTTTACAATGTTATCTGATATCGAAAACTTAGTTATCTTTTCAGTCAGTTATCTGAGTCTATTAAATAAAAAAGATAAACGAAACATAAAATAAAATTTTTTCCACCTCAAGGCTTGTTTTTATGAAATAAGATACGATTTTTCAAAATAACTTTATTTACAAATAGTATCGTACTGCCATGTATATTATGTATAAACTAGCATATAGCCCATCATATGACGGGATTGGTAAAATTTTTAATATTCCAGAACTGTTAAGTACCTAATGAGGCAGGTAAAAAATGGTTTGTTTTTTGGCTGAGAACTATCTGGTTCACTCTCAATAATTTATTTATCGTCATACTCCTCTAGAGTCTCCCAATCCTGTAATGCAGTTTAGAATCACATTGAATTCATTTAGTCAAACCGTGTGGTTATGTATAACAAACACACAAAAGAACAAACTTCTTAATTTCCAAATATATATAAATTAAAAGTTAGATATTTATGAGTCCGTGAAATAGACTCCTAGACTTATATGAAAAGAATTTATTGTTAATACCGGTGGTAAAAGTTTCATTGCAACAAAAAATAATCGACGATTCAATTTAAAATTATCACGTATGTACCTAATCTATTATTTAAGCCAAATATAAAAGAAAATCATTTACGTAATATCTAAGTTCAGTGATAAAAGATATTAAAATAGTGTAGACGATATTTAAATAGTTTAAAATATGAAATGATTCAATGAGATGTTTAAAGGAATGACGTCACAATGATAGAAAAAATTGTTATTTTTACCTATTTATTAAGTGATAAATGGATAAACTGAATCGCCTGCTCTTAACCGGGGAAAATAGGGCTCGAAATAATGGCATTAAACTCTCGAAAAGGAGGGAAGGGTTGGATTTCGAACGTTTTAAAGACGACAGTATTTTTTGCTGTGATATGAAGCATATTTATACAAATTTATTTTGGAATCGGATCGATAGTTTAGGAGAAGATAAAATTTATTCGCTTTGAATGGATGCCTCTATCCATTCCAGGTCCAACCGCTTCATAAAGTTGAGGACAGACGGACAGATAACTTAGGCTATTATTGTATAGGGGATTGAGAAATACAAATGATCCCGGCATAAGAAATATATTGATTTAATATTTCTGGAGAGTTACTTTGCTCGAAAATAGTACGGACGCAGGAAATTGCGTCATTTTTGAACGGAGGAGCGAGGTTAATGAAACATGACTTATTGTATAATATTTATAACACGATAGTGTTTTAGTTCTTCAATTTATTTTAAATCTATGTCTCGAGTGTACTACTTTGCATCTTGATAGCAAATATAAATATTCATTGCCATATTTGTTTAATGAATATTGCAATGAATATTTATTTTCTTCACCTGAAATGAGTCAAATTTGGATATTTAAAAACTTAAAACAGAGAAAGTGTTTTCCGAAGAGAATAATACCTTTTTATTTTTGATGCCATTTTTTTATAATTTACATGTTTGGTTTGGTTTGGTTTTGGAGCGCTACGGTCTACTTTTTGAAACACGAGGGATAATGAGACCGGGACATACTGCTTAACCCCTTCCGGTAAAATGACGATTCTAGCTCGTCATTAGTTTTTCATTCCATACCTCACAATGACGAGCTACACTCGTCATGCGATTAAAGTTACTGTTAAATATGATAATTAATTTAGTTTAAAATTTCTAGTGTACTGAATTTGGCAACACTTTTATCACTTGTGAAAATCACAAGTCACTATTGCATATTGTTTACTTGGTACAAGTCATTGCCAAATGAATGAGTCAGAATAAAAGAAAAACCTACTAAGAAATGCCGTGTGTGTTACAAGAATCAAATTAAAAGTGAGACTACTTGGCGGTGTAAACAATTAAGAATTCCTTTGCACTTTGTTTTGAAAAGTACCACTAGCTTGAAGACTGTATACCTTATTAATGTTTTGCTTTGATGTTTTCTTAATTTTACTGTTTCTGATATTATTTAACACTATGTAAAAAGTGGATTTTAATTAAGAATATGTAAGAATTGTAAAATGAAACAAGTTTTTTAAATAAAAATTAAATGGTTATTTCATGCACAGTTTTTTATTATTAAATCATACCGGAAGGGGTTTAAAGCCGATTCCGAACGGCTACGAACATCCATGCCGTAGCGGGATTCGCCTCTACAAACTCCGGTTCAGCACCCTAACCATTTATATGTTACGAACTATTTTGGTTTTAATGAACTCGCATATTTTTGCCCCATTATAAAAGTTTTACCCTCATTACTTCGTAAATGGTAATATATGGGAAATTTAAAAATAAGTTAAGGTACAATTAAGAAGGAAACACAATGTCAATTTTTTCCTATTTTCTTATAAAGTTTCCCCCTTTTACAAATTTACAGTTCATAATATGATTCTACAAAAAAAAAAATTCTGACAAAAATAAATAAATATATATAAATAAAAAGTTTCATTCTATTAGACGTACATTTTTGTTCAACTGTAACAATTACTTGAAATCTTTTTCTAAAATAAATAACCTTTCGAGAGATAAATGTTTAGTTCCTAAAATTTCACTCTTGAAATTTTAAGAATTTTCTGGATACATTAGAACATGATATCGCACGAACACAGACAAAAACACATACGGTAATTGGATCTTAGAGGAAAGTGGTGTATATGTTATAGCCTTTTAAACTAAACAGTTTAAGCGTGCCCCCTCTTAAAAATAGTTATCGAATTAAGGTACGAGATCCCTTTTCCTTTTAAGGTAAATTTTAGAGACACGAATCCTAAACATTTTGGATACACAGCTCAGGTCAAAATAATATTTCGCCGCACGTTATAAAAATCAGCCTTGTGTAGAACCGAAAACATTGCAATGGAAAAAAAAATCTGATTTATTTCTATTTGTTTTATCTGCTATTAATTAAAGAAATTTATTATTATAGATGATACGCTGTTCAGGGAACGGATGAAAGAGTTGTTGACTAAAGGTACGGATCATGATGTAACAATCTGCGTGCAGGGCAAGCAATATCGAGCCCATCGAATCATACTCTCAACTCGCTCTCCTGTCTTTGCCATGATGCTCAGCCACGACAGTAAAGAAAAAAATACAGGTGTAATCGAAATCGAAGACTGCGACCCCGAATCTTTCTACGAATTCCTGCTGTACGTTTACTCTGGGAGGACGGAAAACCTCACTCCTAGCAACGCGGTACAACTCTATTATTCAGCCGACAAATACGATTTTCCTGTACTGAAGGAGCGATGCGTGAAAATCCTGAAAAATTCACTTTCTGTGGAGTCGATCTGCGACGTCGTCCTCCTAGCGGCAAAGCACATGGAGAAAGAGCTACTCGAGATGGCAACGGAGTTTTTCGCGTGGAACATGAAAAAAATACTCGTAACTGTCAGTTGGCAAAAGTTCTTGTCCCAAAACTTAGTAGTAGCAAATGAGCTGCTCATCAAAAGTACGGAAATCAAAAATCCTCGAAAGTAAATAGTATACTTGGATTACGGTATGTGTCTACCATTCTTCTCAACGTGAAAAATATGCTGAAGCTTTAATGGGCAAAATTCATATGTGACATGATTTCACTGAAAAATGTACTCAAACTTTCGTGGGCAAAATTTATATCTTATATGACTTCACTGAAAAATATTCTGAAGAAGTACTGGGCTAAGTTTATACCTCATATGACTTCACTGAAAAATATACTGAAGCTTTACTGATTAAAATTCATATGTAATATGACTTCATTAAAAAATATACTGAAGCTTTCATGGGTAAAGGATATACCTGATATGACTTCACTGAAAAATATACTGAATCTTTACTGGGCAAAATTGATATATGACTTCATTGAAAAATATATCGAAGCTTTACTGGGCAAAATTGATATCTTATATGACTTCACTGAAAAATATTCTGAAGCTTTACTGGGAAAAATTTATATCTGATATGACTTCACTGAAAAATATTCTGAAGAAGTACTGGGCTAAGTTTATACCTCATATGACTTCACCGAAAAATATACTGAAACATTACTAGGCAAAATTTATATCTAATATTACTTCACTGAATATACGATTGTGTTCAAGTCTGATTGCCGTTTGAATATAAGACAGGTATATTAAAATTCTTATTGAATAAACTAATTAATGGACATTATTTTTCCCCAAATAAAATTTCTTATCAAATTGAACAAGCGTGCTCAGTGTAAAATAGCTCATTTTGCAAGATTCTCTTGGTCCATATTTTTGTTTCACGGAATTTGATAAAACTATGGATAAACTTTATTTTGTTAAAAATAAGACAATTATATTGAAGGTTTGAAGAATTAATAGAAATTAATTAATATTATAATTTAATAGGAAGGTAATTTTCAGCTATTACTTTTTTCAGACAAATTTCTAGAAATTGTTTTCTAAACTACATGGAATTATATTGAAGTTTTCAACTCTGAAATTTAAGTTATTTTAGCAACATTTTGTTTATTACTAATTCAATATATTGTCGATTTGAATTTCTTATATCAATTGGTGAGCTTGAATTTTACATATCTATGATTATTTGTGTGGTTTTAATTTTACTTTTTGTTTTACTTTAAGGATTTGTTTTTGCAATATACTTCTGCAGGTATGTTTTAACACAATTTTGGATGGTGATAAGAAAAAAAGTTTGTACAATAAAAACTTGCTTAATTTTTTTTTCCTCTTCGAAGAATTTTTATACTTTAAAATAGCTTAGATGTAATTTTTCATAAGAAATTAAAGATTTGTTTTTTTTAATTAATTACTGTTTTTATTATTGGTTTATTCCTGTTGCGGCGAATGAAAAACGAGCTATTAAAAACTAACATTTCACTTTATTTGAATGGCATCACTTACGACCTTATTGGATTCTTTATGATTTAAAATCTCCCAAACTATCGATCCGATTCTAAAATAAATTTTTATAAATATGCTTCACATCACACCGAAAAATATTATCGTCTTTAAAACGTTTGAAATCCTTCTCGAGCGTTTAATGCCCCTATTTCAAGCCCTATTTTCCCCGGTTAAGATCAGGCGACTAAATTTATCGCATAATAAACAGGTAAAAAATAACATTTTTTTGGCATTTTATGACGTCACTTCTTTGACCATCTCATTTAATCATTTCTTATTTTAAAATTTTTAAATATCGTCTGCATCATTTTCATACGTTTTATCACTGATCTTAGATATTGCGTAAATTATTTTCTTATATATTTGGCTTAAATAATAGATTAGGTACATATGTGATAATATGCGAGAATCCAAAATAACTATTTAGTTTTCCTAAAAACTACTCTCTGTATCTCAAACATAATAATTAGGTCTTTAGAATGTTCATTCATCTAAAGAAGAGAATATACATCTTTGAAGTCTTTCCATCTCCGGAACACGCTTTAGTAATTATCCATCGGTAGAACATGGTATGAACTTAATGATCCGCGAATATAATCTTAATTATTTAATCAGTTTAAATCCCCAAAGCAGAGTTTTGGAGAAAAATTGCTCCGAAAATTATCTGCGGACATTAAATCGTGTAGAATTATATATAGAGATTATTAGTGAAAATATGGAAATTTCTTCATTTTGTTTTTAAAGTTAAACGATTCATTCTTGACATAATCTCGTTTCAGTCAAAAATTGGATATACTTCGTCATTTACATTTTGCATCATAAATAAAAATTATAAGTTTTAAAAGCTCTGTCAAAATCTGAATACGGGAAAAGTTTACTGAAATTTTTCCGGGTTTGCATTTAACATCATTATACAAAAAAGAACATTACAAATTAAAGAATACAAAAGAGAACAAAATATGCTGTATGTTCTAGAACGGGATTCATCGTTTAAAAAACGTCATACCTTTTAAAAGATGCTACCATTACGCTCAGATTTAAAAATATTCTCTTCAGACGAGTTTACACTTAAATGATTGTCATGTAGTCCTCGTTATATATTTGAGTAAAAACCTGTGATCAAATGTATAGTGGGATTTATTTTTTATTGCGTTGTGTTAAATATTTTTGTACTAAGATTTAACCACAGGTTCTGAGAAACTACAGACATAAATATGAAGAAAAAACTAACCGCTAAAATGATAGCAACCGAGACTAGCTTAATATAAAAAAAAGTAAATTTATTATATATATTTATACATCTATTTACAAAACCAAAATTATGCTAATTTTCATAAGTAAGCTTAGTCAATCTATTCAAAATTATTTCTGACAATTTTTTATACACTTAAGTAAACATTGTAAGTAGAGAGAGGACATAATATCGATTTCAAAATGTAATGCAAAATGGGTACCTTTGTGGGTCTAAAATATTAAGCCCGGAATACTTCTGGTTGAAGGGTATCAATGGCTGATCAGGAGAGGGAATCTATACATCGTCCGTTGATCTGTTACAGACATCGTCAGGGGCTTTCTCCTGAGTCTTTGGGGTGCGGCCGTACTACTTTGTGCAGGAACACTTCCTGGTGGATTTGGCTGGACTCTCCTAGTCTGGACTATCGATCACCTTCTTTTTGGACCTCCGAACCAATCTCTTCTGGGACCTCCTAATCCATCTCTCCTCATTTTTTTGATTTTTCATATTTTATTATCTCAAACTTTGTCCCTTCCTCCTTCTTACGTATTTCACATCATTATACAAAAAGAACATTACAAATTAAAGAATACAAAAAAAAAAATATGCTAAGTATATATTAGAACAAAATTCATCGTTTAAATAACTTCATACATTTTAGAAGATAAGTTACCCTTACTCTCAGATTTAAAAAAATTTTCTTCAGACGAGATTACACTTAAATGATTGTCGTGTAGTCCTCGTTATATATTTGAGTAAAAACCTGTGATCAAATGTATAGTGGGATTTATTTTTAATTGCGTTGTGTTAAATATTTTGTACTAAGATTTAACCACAGGTTCTGAGAAACTACAGACATAAATATGAAGAAAAAACTAACCGCTAAAATGATAGCAACCGAGACTAGCTTAATATAAAAAAAGTAAATTTATTATAATATATTTATACATCTATTTACAAAACCAAATGATGCTAATTTTCATAAGTAAGCTTAGTCAATATATTCAAAATTAGTTCTGACAATTTTTTATACACTTAAGCAAATATTGTAAGTAGAGAGAGGACCTAATCTCGATTTCAAAATGTAATGCAAAATGGGTACCTTTGTGGGTCTAAAATGTTGGGCCCGGAACACTTCTGGTTGAAGGGTATCAATGGCTGATCAGGAGAGGGAATCTATACATCATCCGTTGATCTGTTACAGACATCGTCAGGGGCTTTCTCCTGAGTCTTTGGGGTGCGGCCGTACTACTTTGTGCAGGAACACTTCCTGGCGGACTTGGCTGGACTCTCCTAGTCTGGACTATCGAGCACCTTCTTTTTGGACCTCCGAACTGGACCTCCTAATCCATCTCCTCCTTTTTTATATTTTTCATATTTTATTATCTCAACCTTGTCCCCTCCTCCTTGTTGTCTTCCAATCGGGATAGTTGCCAGAATTTCATTGGTCTGACCAAACCCCGCCCTGAGACCACCAACGTGAACAACCTTATCCCTTCTAATTGGGCACTGTCCCTTAGGGACTCATAAATACTCCACAAAGGTACATTCTTATTTAATGTCAAGTACGGAGACGGGATTCTAATCTGGGACTGGAATCAGAACCCCACCCGAGACAACCGTACAAGACTACAATATCCGTTTTAATACCGGAAATTTATGGTCCTCTATCTACAACGATGTGATGAGGTCAGATTTAGATCCCGAACGTTTTACTTCCTTTATGAATGAATCAATTATAAAACATATCTAAATCGCCTCATCACAATGATTTTTTGTAAAAATATAAATAATTTCGCTAGAAAAGGCTGATAACAACAGTCGGTCTTCGGATGGGTCAGCGTAAAACACTCTTAAGACAACATTCATAAAAACGCATCCCAGCGAACTACACATTCCCACTAAAATTTAAGAATTTGTCCAGCATGTATCATAGAAATGAAACTGAGATTGATTTTTAACTACAGAAAAAGCAACTTATTATATAACAGTTAATTTAAATTACACCCTTTGTTAAAAGACGTTATGAAAATATGTGGTGAAGCGGTAAGAGATAACTATGCAGATAAAAACTCAACATCGTAATCGTAGTTTGCTCCCACGATAAAAATATTATAACCTCCGACCAGCTATCGAAAACAGTTTTCATTCCTAAGATGCAATATACAATCTAAACACAGATAAGGCAAAAGTGTAACAGAATCATTCTCTGGCGTTGAATTTTGTGTCTGGAATAACTTTGGTCTTATTGATTAAAAGAAAGGAATTGTAGAACCGATTGCGCCAATTCTCTGGTATCACTTACTTCATAGTGCCTCCATGTTTTACAAACTGTTTAAACACTTTGGCAAGCAGGTATACTTTACCACCCACTTACGCTTGCAGTGGGCGTTTTTTCGTGAATCATGCGAGAGTTTAATGAATCAGAAAAATCGCACTAAATCGAAAACTACTTTGTTTTTATGAATGTGTAAAGAATAATGTTAAGTTGGCCTAGTGTTCGAGAAAAAAAATTAAAACTCATTAAGAAACACATGAAAAATAGGTCTTGATTAAATTATTTATAGTTAGATAAATGCCTAAGGAATACAAATAGTTGAATCAACTTATCATTTGTAGATCGAAGACTGCTCTCGAGTCGGCGTCAATCCTAAAAAAAATAAAATGGCTGTTTTTTTTCAAAGGGGGTCATCCACAAGCCACGGATGCCAGCCGTCCACTTTTTTCCTCTTCTGGTAACATCCTGTCTCTCAAAAAATTTCCGACTCACCACGGAGACAAAAAAAAAAGAGTCCACTCCAGAACGGCGGGGGGAGAGGGTCAAAATTCCCCAAACGAACGGACACTTCTATTGGCTGGGAGAAGTCCGAAGTCTCTCTGCATTCAAACCGGTCCTGCCCCGGCATGTCACCTTCGAAGACACACGGGGACTTAACTGAATGTAACTTATTGTTACAGAATGACACTTTTTTATTTTACACTTTAATATATATTGTATGATTATTTAAAAAAAAACAATATTTTTAAGAAATCCCAAAAAATAAACGGTTTTTTTTAAAATTAAAGCCCGATAATCTGTCAGCTCCTATTTCTTCATCACTCTCTTTGTCACAACGGCTCATTTTAATGAATTTTGTATTCAACAATAAAAAAAACCAAGCTTCAAATTGACAAAAAAAGAGACTTGTACGTTCTGGAGCTAGGAATTCGATCGAAGACGAAATAACGCAACAAAAGACCGAGTAACTCGACAATCATAAGTTGTGGAAAGAAAAAAAGCAAAGCGTTGCATAGAAACGCAAACAAAACGCATATAATGTCACACATACATATAATTATACGTATTTAGTAGATTTGTGGTTGGTTGGCCTGTATCCACCACAAATCTACTAAATACGTATTTTTACGCTACCCGCGCTCTAGTGACAGACTGCAAAAAAAGTAAAAATACGTTTCCCGCAAGTGAAGTGTTAAGTTGAGAACGCCGTATGCAAAGTTTTGCATACGGCTCCATTAAAATAAACTGTATGAATAACTGTATTTTCAATTAACATGCTACTCCTACTTTGCCTGTCTTCTATTTGACAGGCGATTGCACTTATCTGCGTTATGCAGCCTAACACTCTGCTTATAAATACTTTATTTCATTTCTTTAATTAATTAAATGAAATATTGTTTTATGAAATTCATATTTGTTCCTGTTAAACTGCGCCAAACAACTTCATGAGGATGTTTCAAGTGAGGTGTGCTATTTGCACACGCCACAACTTTTCCTCCCTACTTCACCCCCCCACACACGAGAGAAATATTTGTGGTAATGAATCTTTTTCGTAAAAACCCCAAAGTGTGCCCTTTAAAAACATATGAGTCGCAATTTAATGTAGATTCCTACACATTCCATTCCAATTCTTATTCAATTTTTTGTCTTCATCAAAGGGAAAGCTTTTGCAATAAAGGAAAGAGTTTAAAAACCCTCCTAGTGGAACCACAGAGCCGAGGAAAAAGTCTCCGAATAGACACGTTAAAGTTATTCGATGATTGTGTCAGTGACCAAAGCGTTCTATGATTTTTACTTCACACTGTAGAGGTGAAATTTGTCGATTTAATGTTTTTGGAATACGACAAACCCATCCTCGTTATTGTCCCTTTACTTCCGTTATAAATAGATATATAAATAGACATTATAGATTGTTAATTTTTAATACACATAAAGCTCATCAAGTCTTGGAGATCATCCCATAAGAAATAACGGATTCTAAAAGCACGAAAAAAAATATTCTTTAAGAGAATTATTTATATTTTTTATGAAAGTTATCCAAGATATTTAAGTGGTGAAATTAGAGATACATCTGTTACCGCAACCGAAATATTTCGAAATAGAGATTGACAAAGCCATGAAAAGCTATCAGCGTCTTTGTGCCTCAGGGAGTAAGGGTGCATCCCTCAATAAATGTTAGTCAAAGAGGGATGCAGTTTCTAAACAATCGACCTGACTCTCCTACCTCAAAACTCTATGGGGGAAAGCACTGACAGAAATGTACAATACATCCATTTTCGGAACATTTTTGGAGGTCGAAAATTGTACGTGACAACTGGCGAAATTGTACGTGCGAAGCTTAGAGGGTTAAGCTAAAAAGACGTAAATGAAACCACAGAGATCCCGGCTTTGCACTATATTGAATAACAAATGCAGTTATTCGATTATTTGTAATCGGAAATATCTTCCTGAACAACTGTAGAGGTGAAATTTGGATTTAATGTTTTTAAAAGACTAACAACATTTTCCATACACTTCCATTTATTCGAGGTCAGATATGATTGCGCTGAGATCTGTAGCAGTATGTTTACAGTAATTCCCCTTTAGAAGATGACTTGGGGATTTTTATAGAGTGCTGGCTCTTTGAAAAAGTCAAATGAC
Organism: Pardosa pseudoannulata; assembly: GCA_032207245.1. Lineage (NCBI taxonomy): Eukaryota > Metazoa > Arthropoda > Arachnida > Araneae > Lycosidae > Pardosa > Pardosa pseudoannulata. The sequence continues at coordinate 76,816,184 of CM063507.1, read as the reverse complement.
AAAAAGTCGTGAATAATTCCTTTTGTCAGCCTTGTATTTATAATTTGAAAGTACATTTCTAAACCAGTTAGGTAGTCAAGTCATGTTCTTTTTCTATAATTATTTTTGTTGTTTTGTTCGACCTCAAATTGGTGAATGTTGAAAACCCTTTCTTCATAATTACTTGTATTGTATTAGGTACTTACAATTCAAAATTCCTACATTCCAAATTCCCTCAGTACCTTTAGCCGAACAATGGCCGAATGGTTAGGGTGCTGGTCTTTGGTACCGGAGTTAGTTGGTTCGAATCCCTCTCGGAATCGGCTTTAAAAAGTAGGTCCCGGTCTCATTAGCCCTCTTGTTGCAAAAAGTAGACTGTAGCGCTCCAAACCAGACCCTACACGATGATTGGTTATCTTCGGTACCAGATTCGTTTCGAATCCCAGTAGCATAGATGTTCGTATCGAAATCTTAAAAAACTGTAGCCCGGTCTCATTTGGTGTTGCAAAAAAGTAGACCGTAGTACTAACCAAACAAACCAAACTCAGTACCATTAGTTGAACGGTTTGCAGCGCTACGGTCTAGTTTTTTTGCTATACAAAGGTTCTATATTTTTTGCTCTGCAATGAAAGTCATTCCCGCATACAATGATTCTATTTCTATGTACTTACGTGTACTCATACATACAAGTATGAAACTAACCTATTGCAAGAAGCGGAATATACGTTTAAAATATGTCACTGTTTTTCTACCTTTCAGATATGTTCAGATTTCTACCTTTCAGATTCTAAACCAGTTAGGTAGTCATGTCATGTTCTTTTTCTATAATATTTTTATAATTATTTTTGTTGTTTCGTTCGACCTCCCCTTGGTGAATGTTGAAAACCATTTATTCATAATTACTTGTATTGTATTAGGTACTTTACAGTACAAAATTCCTACATTCCAAATTCCCTCAGTACCATTAGTTGAACGGTTTGCAGCGCTACGGTCTAGTTTCTTGCTACACAAGGGGTAGCTCCATATATTTGCTCTGCAATGTAGGTCATTCAGGCATACAATGATTCTATATCTATGTACTTACGTGTACGGGTATATATGTAAGTATGAAACTATCCTATTGCAAGAATCGGAATATCCGTTTTAAAGTATGTAACTGTTTTTCTACTTTTCAGATATGTTCAGATTTCTACCTTTCAGATTCTAAACCAGTTAGGTAGCCATGGTATGTTCTTTTTCTATAATTTTTTATAATTATTTTTGTTGTTTGGAGTGCTACGGTCTACCTCACACGACTAATGAAAACTACAGCTTAAAATTCCGAACGGCTACGAACATATGTCAATGTGGGATTCGAACCCACGAACTCCGGTACCGAAGCCAGCACCCTAACCAATCCCATCGTCGGCCATAATTATTTCTTGCTTTCGACCTCCCCTTGGTGAATGTTGAAAACCATTTATTCATAATTACTTGTATTGTATTAGGTACTTACAGTTCAAAATTCCTACATTCCAAATTCCCTCAGTACCTTTTGTTTAAAGGTTTGCAGCGCTACGGTCTAGTTTCTTTCTACACGAGGGGTAACTCCATATATTTGCTTTGCAAAGTAGGTCATTTAGGCATACAATTATTCTATATCTATGTACTTACGTGTACGCATACATATGTAAGTATGAAACTCAACTATTGCCTGAAGCGGTATATACGCTTTAAATTATGTCACTGTTTTTCTACCATTCAGATATGTTCAGATTTCTACCTTTCAGATTCTAGACCAGTTAGGTAGTCATGACATGTTTTTTTTTCTATAATTGTTTTGTAATTATTTTTTGTTGTTTCGTTCGATCTCCCCTTGGTGAATTATGAAATCCAGATCTTTATAATTACTTGTATTGTATTTGGTACTTACAGTTCAAAACTTCTACATTCCAAATTCCCTCAGTACTTTTGGCCGAACAATGGGCGAATGTTTAGGGTGCTAGCCTTCGGTACCGGAATTATTGGGTTCGAATCCAACTGTGGCATTATGCTCGTAGCCTTTCGGAATCGGCTTTAAGTAGTAGGTCCCGGTCTAATTATCACACATGTTGCAAAAAGTAGATTGTAGCACTCCAAACCAAAGTAAATCAAACCCTCAGTACCATTAGTTGAACGATTTGCAGCGCTACGGTCTAGTTTTTTGCTACACGAATTAGCAAGTACACGAGTTGTATTGCTCTTTAAAGTGTCATTCAAGCATACAATTATTCTATATCTATGTACTTACGTGTACGCATACATAAGTATGAACTAACTATTGCAAGAAGTTTACTTTTTAAAGTATTTACACTTTTTTCTACCGGTTGGTTTTACGGTCTACTTTGCAACACGACTAATTATATATAAAGCCATTTAATATGTACATTTCTATCTTTCAGATACATTAGAAAGAATATTTTTAAACCTACATGACTATTAAAATTTGAAATTAATTATTTTTTCATTAATTCACGGAGTAATCATTTCCAATTTGTATTTTGTTTTAAAGAATTAAACATTTAAACTGCTTTCGTAGAGTCAAAATACCTTCACAATTCCCTCTCTCTTATTTTTAGAGCAACGCACTCTTTCTTTGGCATTCAAAGGTAAACAACGTAAATGCCAAACTGGCACGCGATTTGACATCTTACAAAGAGTTTATTATAACGATGCACAAAAGATCCCACGTTTAAAGCAGCTGCCTACTCATGACGGGGGAACACATTTTAATAAATTAAAAGATAATGAAGTT
>CM063507.1:76800932-76808432 GCA_032207245.1 Pardosa pseudoannulata | reverse complement strand
AAAAAATTGAAGGTAGGTTGGTTGGTTGGTTGGTTGGTTGATTGGTTGGAGTTTAATGGTGCTAAATCCTCTAGGAACAAACTGCTCTAAATAAGATGTGGAAATAAACTGAAGACAAAATTTAGATAAAAAATTTTGACAAAATATAAAATGAAAGGTTCTAAAACGGATTAAAGTAAAAATGAAATGTAACATTCAACAGAAAACACAAAAAGAAATTGAGTTATATACAAATAAACAAGAATTGAAAATTGAGTGAAGAATTAATAATTTAAGTTATAAAATAATTATAAAATTAAGAAATAAGTGAAAAAAAATTGAAAATTGAAAGATTAAAAATTGAATATTAGAAAATTGAAAAACAATCAAAATCGTATTTCGGTATAAAAGCAACGAAGACGGCGGCGAAGAAAGTTGAACAAGTTTGAATGTGAAGTTTCCCCAATGATTAAATTAAGATTAGGAGATGGATTACCAAAAAATTTTATATACATTGATTTAGAACAAACACAGGACGTTAAAATATGTGCGACTGTGTAAGGTTGGTTGTGGTTGGTTGGTTGGTTGGTTGGTTGAAGTTTAATGGCGCTAAATCCTCTAGGGACAAACTGCGCCAAACAAGATAAGAAAATAAACTAAAAACGAAATTTTAGAAAAAATTTTGACAAAAGATAAAATGACAGGTTCTAAAACAGATTAAAGTAACAATAAAAATATAACATTCAACAGAAAACACGAATAAAAATTGAGTTATATACAAATTAACAAGAATTGAAAATTGAAAGATTAAAAATTGAAAATTGAAAGATTAAAAATTGAATATTAGAAAATTGAATCGCAATCAAAAATCATATTTCGGTATAAAAGCCAGTTCGACTAAAAAAGGGGAACAAGTTTGGATGTGGAGTTTCCCCAATGATTAAATTAAGATTAGGAGATGGATTACCAAAAAATTTTATATACATTGATTTAGAACAAACACAGGACGTTAAAATATGTGCGACTGTGTAAGGAGTTTTGCAATACGCACACTGTGGACGAGCTTGGCCTTAAAGAGATGGGCATGGGTAAGTCTGCAATGACCCACTTGTAGACGAGTGAGTATTACGTCATATCTCCTAGAGAAAAAAATTGAAGGAAAATGCTTTGTTTCATGAAATTTTACTATCAAAATTCTTTAAAATTCATGGTATGTAATCAAATCTAAAAAGGGATTTAAGTTTTAAAATAAATAAAACTTTCAATTTGGAAAATTACAATTATCGGAAGCATCATGGGATAAGGGAACATTCAGCATTTTTCCTTAAGAAGAGCTTGGTTAGTAGAGATATAAAGGGAAAATAAATATCAAACTTCAATCATTACCTTTTTAAACTTGAGCATAGTACCAGTTTCATGGAAATTTATATCTCAAATAAGACATTAGGAGACTACTTAAGAATTGGGTTCCCCTTGGCAAATTTGGCAAAAATATTGGCGATATTTACTAAAACTCAAATGTAATCCATCCAAACATTGTATTTATTGCCTTTTCCCAGGACTTTAATAAATGCACAGTGCGCCATCGTAATTGAATTATATACTCTTACTTAATTAAAGAAAACGACTTGAAAACCGGACATTTATATTTACGGGCAATGAATCCCTTAATAGTTAACAGCTCCAAATGATTAAAAATCAGCCATAACAAACCATTAATAGTTTGTTATATCTAATTTTTTTAAGCATTGCGCACTTTTAATATATAAGAAAAGAGTGACACAAGAAGAGTTGGATGCAAGTATCATATAAATTACAATATAGATACAGATTCTTTGAACACGGTGAGATTAGGAGAAAATGTTAGGCGACCCTATTTTAAACCATTATCGCCAAGTTGGCGGGGGAACCCAGTTCTTTAGTCAAGCCAGACAATGGGAATTAATGCGTTAATAAATAGTGGCACATGATGTGATTCACGTCTGCCCAATACCCGAAAGGATAAAGTCACGTGTGGAGAAACAGTCTCAGATACCTGAGGAGGTAAACCAGATTCCAAAATGCTCTATATGTGAGAATCAAGAAATGGAAAATCACATAGCATTACATTTAAATAAAATAACACAGATATAGTATAAGTACGTACACATATATAGTCTATTTGGGGATTGGATCAATTCAACATAAGGACAAGAATCATATTTCAAAATCATGCGATGTTTTGTTGATTTATGGAACTCTTCTGGGTCACATTGACAAAAATTTCAAAATTTGCATATTTCAAAATCAAGTGGTGTTAAAGACGTATTCTTGCAATTAACAGTCCAGGTCCTCATTGTTACGCATTAACACATTTCCATTGTTCCATTGTCCCCCTCAAACAATGACAAAATTCTCCTCTAAACAATTCAGTACAAGATCTTTGTTGCAACAATTACGTTAACAATACTTGTGGAGTGGAATTATTGATTTTCTTCAGTCTATATTTGACCCTACTCAGAGTTGGTAGCTATGTCTAACTTTGGGCGTTTTTTGGTCGTTGCCGGTTGCTCTGCAGCAGCAGGTTACGTCTGTTATCGTTTGGCGAGGGGGTGGTGGAACGGAAGAGTAAGTCCAGAACATCATTTTCTCAGTCTATCAATTAAAACTTACTTTTTTTAATGTATCAGTCGCGAGTCACACTTTAGAGGCTGGTGTGAAGTCGAAACGTCGCTTAAAAACAAAATGAAAGCTTTAAATGATTTGAGGGATTTTATTCAATGTCACGAAATAAGACGAACCCATTTATCGATTAAAGATATTTGAAAATTTGGGTCTACTTAAGAATTGGGTATCCCTTGGCAAATTTGGTGAAAACATTGGCAATATTAACTAAAACACAAAGGTAATCCATCCAAACATTGTATTTTTTGCTTTTCTGCTAACTTTAATGAACAGTGCGCCATCGTAATAGAATTATTTACTCTTAATTAAAGAAAACGACTTGAAAACCGGACATTTATATTTATGGGCAATTAATCCATTAACAGTTTACAAACGCAACAGCTCCAAATTATTAAAAATCAGCCATAGTGAACCATTAATGGTTTGTTATATCTAATTTTTTTAAGCATTGTGCACTTTTAATATATAAGAAAAGAGTTACACAAGGAGAGTTGGATGCAAATATCATATAAATTATAATATAGATACAGATTGCTTGGACATGGTGAGATCAACAGGCGACCATGTTAGGCGACCATACTTAAACCATTATCGCCAAGTTGGCGGGGGAACCCAATTCTTAAGTCAACCCGAAAATTTTAACTAAAGTGATATCGCTAAACTTGGTTGTAAATTCTTCCCTTTTTTATCTCCAGATATTAAAAATATTGATTTATTAATTTAATGCATGTATAGAGGGTGCCAGTCTCAGAGTTTCAAAGTCTTAAAATTTGTCTTTTATTAATTTTCAGGCAATTTCAATGTATGTAGTATTGGTTGTCTAAGTAAAAGCATCATCGTAAACATGTAAGTTAATTGTGTGTTTTCATGAAACTTTTGATTCGTTTTCGCTAGTTATTTCATAATAAACTACGAAATAAGGCATAAAATAATTGTCACATCATTTGTGGTGTATTTTGACGATCATTTCAAAAAATCATTCTACATAAACCAGTTGTCATTCTCGAAATCTTAGATTTCAATTCTACTAGGTTACCGATATCTTTTTAGAAATGGTTAGACGTGGGAAGATATCTTGAATACGTTCAATTTACTTCAGCTGATGGTAATTATAAAGTGGCTTTATCTTCACCAAGGTTTCCCAAGGAGGACATATCAAATCCTAACTAAAAATCAGTAAACTATCAAAGTCCTCTTTTCGACGACCTTAGCAAATATGCTATCTTGCAAATTAAATTGATTTGTAATTCATGAAAATATTGTCGGTTTTTAAATAATTTAATTGTATAAGCTGCAGATATTTGGGTAATTCATGCGACTGCTTAAACTTAACACAATAATATTATTGATATAGATATAGCCTTTATATTTATATTTCCTTGATATCTCCCCAGTTATCTAATAATAAAAAGCAAAATACTACTAACAAGTTTAGAGCATCATCCATTGGCTTCATTTTAACCATTTTTTCCAAATGTCACCAAAGAATTCAATAGATTTTGAATTCTACCAATTTAAAATGAGAACCACCGCTCTAGAAATATTCTTCCACCCTTTTTTTAAGTTTGCATATTCCCCATACTTGTCCATGGTAGAATACGACGGCACCACATTCTTCTCTACAGGTGACTTTTGGAACTAATTATTTTTAAAGGAATCTTTTTTATGTTGTCCTTTTCGTCACCCGCCAAACTTACTAGCATTCCAGATGAAAAATTGAATTACAGAAGACTTATTATTGTCAGTTTAATAAAAACACATTGCATGCTAACAAGGTCACATTTCAAGAGATCGGATGCACATGAATATACTTCGCTAAATGTCTCACGCTTATAAAAAGTAAGCGTCACATATGTTAATGATAACTTTTCAGTTACTGAATTACAATCCGGTTTGAGAAAAGAAAAACAGAAAAGGTTGATATGTTAGAACTCAAGTGGGGAGAGGAAAAAAAGTGGCAGACTAACAATATATTTGAAATAGACTGTTAATAAATAGACTCGAGCTAATTCCCTTCTTTAACCGATAAACGTTGTAATCTCAAATCACAAAAAAAGGTAATTACACGTTTGGGAATTGAGTCTGACCACATCACCGAGTTAATTTTCGAACATTACAAATCAACAACGTTAATTTTGCATCAAATTCTAAAACCAATATTTCTCGAAGGAAACTAATATGACAGAAAATTACAAAAAGAATGTTTTTCCCTCTAGTGTTACGCCAACAATGGATCACCTTGTTCGATATGGCAGTGATTAGCAAAATGTTTCGATGTCGTTAATTATTTTTCTTTCTATTTACAGATTTCTTTCGAGCCACCTTGCCTCCTTTCAGTAAGTGCCTTACCTCTCGTTTTTTACGTTTACATCTCTAGAGATAATTCAAACCATATTCACTTGTATACTTTCTTTTTACTCAGTTTTATAGCGTGACATTATTAAGAAATAATAATAATCAACAGATTTTGAAACATTTACGTTTAAAACGTCTACGTGTATGTATATATATATATATATATATATATATATATATATATATATATATATATATATATATATATATATATATATATATATATATATATATATATATATATATATATATATATATATATATATATATATATATATATATATATATATAAATATATGTGTGTGTATAAAATAATCTATAAAAATAGATGCATAATAATATGCCTATAGAGTGTGAACGAGTGTGTATACACAGACGAATATGTATAATGATATTTTAAACTAACCAGTTAAATAAATTTAATCTAAAAGGAATTTGTAACAAATAATTTTATATATAAAATGATAACATTTTCCTATATCTATTTTTCCGAACGATGACCGATTGATTAGGGTGCTAGCCTTCGGTACCGGAGTTTGTGGGTTCGAATCCCACTGTGTCGGGGATGTTCGTAGCCGTTCGGAATCGGCTTTAAGCTGTAGTCCCGGTCTTATTAGCCCTCGTGTTGCAAAAAGTAGACCGTAGCACTCCAAACCAAACCAAATCAAATCAAAATCAAACCAAACCAAACCTTACCAAGTGGGAATGTCCTCTCACGAAGCCTAAACTGGTATGGAAAATGAGTTGAAAAATTAAGTGCTATGCATTGCATATGTGAAAAAAACTGTACCCATTCCACTGCAGGTTTAGTAACCTAGTTTAACTTTATTGTCATACTTCAATACATATCTCTGTGTTATATACATTGTGTTATTACAAGCAGAAGCAGATAATTACGTGTTTAATGCAGAATTTGACATCTTCCTCTAAATTATTGCAGAAAAGTACGCAATATACACGAATAAATAGGTTAATTAAAAACCAAATTTTATGTCTTTAACTTAAAAGGCCTTATATATCCTATCCCGCACTGACTTTGATATATTCACATTTTTTTTTACCCAAACTGTGAATGTATTGGTGCCCTATTTTTCCGAACGATGACCGATTGATTAGGGTGCTAGCCTTCGGTACCGGAGTTTGTGGGTTCGAATCCCACTGTGTCGGGGATGTTCGTAGCCGTTCGGAATCGGCTTTAAGCTGTAGGTCCCAGTCTCATTAGCCCTCGTGTTGCAAAAGAGTAGACCGTAGAACTCCAAACCAAACCAAACCAAACCAAAAACCTAAATCTATTTCCTCTAATTGTTGTAAAATTTGGCGACTTCAAAAACATTAAAATATTTCTGCTGCACTCAACTGTTCTTATATAACTCTTAACGAAAGTCTTATAACTGAACTCTGTACTAAACTTAGTTTTACTTTTATGGTAACATCATTATGTGATTAATCTTAACACTGATTGGTTGACTCTATTGCGCACTCACAGATCTATTTTAGTGAATGGAAACATCTTAAAGCGGGAGCCCTAAAGATGGCTTGCTAGAGGGAAAACAAAATTCCTTATTTTCTTGTATTCTTTGTTAGCTTAAGATTGCACTTTATTGATCATGGACATCATTCTAGCTTTGTGTTGCGTAGAAACACTTATTACACATACATACATATTCATATGAGCTTTTGCTATCCATGTGTATGCATGGTTTCTCTGATTCAACATACTAAGTAAAGTGACGATATTTGTTTTTGCTTCATTTCAGGAGCTCTCCAGTCTCGAGAGCTTAACATTGCTGTCACCCCCTGTCGTGGAAGGAGTCGAGGAGCAAGCGGTGTCGCCTGAGGTACGTATTTCGAAAGCTGTATTTTAGCAATCACATCAAGGCTCAAACTCTTATATGTAAATTGTCATTTTACGGGAGGAAGACTGTTTTTGCTTTTTGCACATTTATAATTTCATATAGGTTGAGTTATCACAGTACCCTCATGTGACCTCTAACCGGGTTAACACAAACCCCTTACTACAACAAGTACTCGGCTTAAAAATGGTCTGTAGAAGCGTGAGAAGAATATTACATATTTGACGAAACCTATGTCACTAAATCCAGACGAGCCATATTAGAAACACTCTTCCAGAACTTTAAACATCGCCAACAAGGGAAATGAAATGACATTGAAAACATCGGTTGTGCTTCCACGTCTGACGGATTTGGATGGATTTAAATACTACTATCTACTCATATTTTTTTTAATCTTTTTGCAACTATGTGGTTATTAAAGTGAGATATAATATTACTATACACAAAGTTTCTTTGTTAACTTTTTATGGGGAAAAGTATGGTCGCTGCTATATCCGGGTACGAAATTCTGATGGAGTATAGTTATGTGAGTTTGCGGGAAAATTACGTTCCTCTCATATTTTAGATTTAGGTCTTCAGCGATAAGTAAAAATTAAATATGTGGAGCATGTTCACTTATGTACTTCACTTTAAACTCATCTTCATACGG
>CM063507.1:76782819-76800832 GCA_032207245.1 Pardosa pseudoannulata | reverse complement strand
TCCTTATTTTCAGAGATATATAGCTAAAAACGCTAGATATTAGTCCATGAAATAGACTCCTAGATTTTTATGAAAAGAATTTGTTATTAATACCGGTGATAAAATTTTCATGGCAACAAAAAATAATCGATGATTAAATTTAACACTATCAAAATGATGTACATTGATATTAACATTTATGTATCTAATCTATTATTTAAGCCAAATATAAAATAAAATTATTTACATACTGAAAGATTTATAACATCGATGTTCGAAATTCGAAAGGGAGACGTGAAAAAACACTTTTTCCTCCGAATTCTTTAATATTTAAAACAGTTTAGAAATGTTTTGTTCTTGAAGACAATTTTCTCATTTACATGTATGGACATTCTACACGCATGTATAAATTTGAATATCAGATTCAAAAACGTAATAATAGCGTTCATAAATTTTTAAATTACTTCGTTTTTACTCTTGGCATCACGGCAAAGGAAAAGGGGAAATAGCATGTATTTTCTAAAAACAAAAACTTGTCCACTTTTCGGGGCGATGAATGGTGGTTAGGGCTCTGATCTTCGGAACCAAATTTCGTGGGTTCGAATTTGTTTGTACCGGTGATAAAATTTTCATTGCAACAAAAAGTAATCGAAAATGAAATTTAAAATTATCACATATGTACCTAATCTATTATTTAACCCTCTGACTGCTCAATTTGTAAACCGAGATCTCTTTTAAAATTGCGTATTTTTTTGTTGCATAGTTCAAGCATATATATATATATATATATATATATATATATATATATATATATATATATATATATATATATATATATATATATGTCTATGTATGTATATTATACATATATATATATGTATATTATATATATAGATATACATATATATAAACATATATATATATATATATATATATATATTGGAGAATTGAAATGCAGTTAACTTTATAATGTATTATCTATAATTCTTTTATCTAATATAAATATAGTTCTAGTCATATAATTCTATTTATTACCAAATTAAATGTCTAATACTGTATATATTTTCTTCGACTGGTTAAACGGTAAAAAGGCCGAATGTGCTTCTTAATAAAGGAAGAAAACACATGCCCGTGGAAATCGCGAGATGAGCAGTCAGAGGGTTAATCCAGATACAAAAGAAATTTATTTACGTAATATCTAAGTTCAGTGATAAAACTTATGAAAATAATGCAGACGATATTTAATAATTTAAAATAAGAAATGATTCATTGAGATGGTTAAAGGAATGACATCATAATGCTAGAAAAAAATGTTATTTTTGCCTGTTTATTATGTTATAAATTCAATAGCTTGCTCTTAACCGGGGAAAATAATGTTTGAAATACATACATTAAAAGCTCGAGGAGGATTTCGAAAGTTTCAAAGACGATAATATATTTCGCTGTGATGTGAAGCATATTTATACTAATTTATTTTAGAATCAGATAGATAGTTTAGGAGAAGATTTTGCTAACCCTAAATCATCAAGAATCCAATATGGATTCCTCTATCCATTCCAGATCCAACCACTTAATAAATTCGAGGACGGACAGACAATCAACTTAGGCTTTTATTATATAGGGGATAATCTTGTATTATTTTTATATCCCCTATATAATAATAGCCTAAGTTATCTGTCCGTCTGTCCACCAATTAATGAAGTGGTTGGTACTGGAATGGATTCCCCGGCTAAAGGCAGGTGATTAAATTTATCAATTTATCCACACAATAAATAGATAAAAATTACAATTTTTATAGCATTATGACGTCATTCCTTTAACCATCTTATATAATTATTTCTTATTTTAAATGATTTAAATGTCGTCTGCATTATTTTCATACGTTTTATCACTGAACTTACATATTAAACAAATAATTTTTTTTAATATTTGTATTAAATAATAGATTAAGTATATAAGTGATAGTTTTAAATTTAATCATAGATTATTTTTATTGCAATGAAAATTTTATCGCCGGTATGAACAACAAATTATTTTCTTAAAAGTCTAGGAGTCTTTGAAAATTAAAAATTTTGTTTGTTTGTGTGTTTGTTTTTAGTACCGGTTGACCGAGTTCCGCTCGGAGAAAACATGTATCGAAGCTAACTCGAAGATTTAAATTTTCAATTGTGATTTAACAAAACAATACATGCCATAAGAAAATTTGTGAAACCATTAGTGAAAAGATAACCGGTTAAAGTACACCATTGTAAACTATTCTAAACAAAGTTCTCGTTGAGATGCATCAAGTTCCATCAATATATCCGAGATTCGTTCCTTGCTACGCTGCTTGACTGCTCTTGTCGGGCGCAACACAGTTATCATCGGGTGTACCAATGCAGCATTCCCTTACTATATAAATGGAACGTACAGCTGTACAGTCCCATTAACTGTTTCTCGAGTGATTTTGAGACTTTGATATATCGTAAAGTTCGGAACGTCCAGAGTGGTCTGTCACGTGTGTTTATACCTCTTGTGGCCAGGCCCTCATAAACTCAATCTCAAGGGGACTGTATGACGTTATAGAACCCATAAAGTTCGATCCAATAGCACTGCTCTTCAGATTTTGACATTACCCGAACAGTTATTGGATCATAAACTTTAAGTCATCTGGAAGCCCTTGAATTCCTTCTCTAAGTGATCCTTCAAACCACTTCAAGGGCTAAGGTATATATTCAAGAACGGACAGATGAGAGCTGAAACTTAACTGTTCATTTGTAGCTCCCGAGAGAGCTTAGGCCGAGGCCTGTTACTTACTTCTCCGTGTAAAAATCCTGTTTAGTGTGTAGCTGTGTAGTGTGTGAGACGTCGAATAAATGTTAAATGTGTACGCTACCGACTCTTCATTTTCCATCTGACGTCTGTTTCATTCGACTACGTTACACGGGTCTTGGATATCCAAAGCGTGCATATTGGTCGAAGATGTGAAAGATGCGGCTTCAGTTGGTCGCTGTTCCCAATGAATTTGTAAATTTGCTTCCGTTCATCCGCTTCTTGAAAATTCTTTTCCAGAAAATTAGGTCCAGGAAAAGGCGTCGATGAGAGAGGTATTGTCGAGCATAAAAGACGATGCAAACTCCGCAGGAAGACGCGTCATCTTGGTGGTTGTAAGCGTTGCGAGGTTTCACGATGCATCTTCTCAGCTTTTCATTCGTAACAGCGGTATTCAAAACGTGTCGCAGTATTTTTCTCAAATCAGCATCGATGGGCAGCTCGATGATTCTGACATCATGTTCCTTTGGCATTATATAAGGGCCGTAAGCCAAAAATGGCCCTATCTGTAACTCCGAACTGCTCGACCGTAGCGCTTCAAAACCGGCGCCAATCGATTCCTCGTGGCCAAAAACCCCAGATCCCCAAGTTTACCGGAGTTTATTAATTCTGGGGTGATTTTCGACTTGACAATCATTCCTCGTATTATAGTATTAGATACATAACCACACGGTTTGACTAAATGAATTCAGTTGAGTCTAAACTGCATTCACAATGTAGGGAGACTTTAGAAGAGTATGAAGATGCACACATTATTGAGCGCGTACTAGATAATTCTCAGCCAAAACACGAACCATTTTATTACTTGCTTCATGGGGTACTTTACAATGCTGGAAAATTAAAAATTTTACTGATACTGTCATATGACGGGCTATATACTAATTAATAATAATAATTAAAAAATGAAATAGTGTATCGAACAGTGTTTAATAATCTTATCTTTTTATATGTGTACCAATAGTTTTTCTTGTATCATCTCAGGATACGAGAGTCAATACTAGCCGTCATCGATTTTCAACTAACCGACCTTTCACGACTGACGCACTTAAAATTATTCCTTTTCACTCTTTTAAATTCTAATTTAACCACAGATTTCACCTTAATTCTTAATTACAATCAGGATAGGGGATAAGGCCGCCTGGCTAAAGGGCCACATAACCGAGGTTCAGGGAAGAGGGAGGAAGAGAAATTATTTCTTTTTATGAGTCGATGTGTGTGATGTGTTGTGAGTATTTTGCTAGACGAACGTTGCTTTAGTGGAGTGAGTCTAAATTTATCCTTTATAAACAGTGACTTCACATTTCGAATATTTTGTAAATATTTTTTTTATTCACATCTAATATTTCTCTGTCTTAAGGAAAATGTTCTGAGTCGTTTAACTTAGGAGTGGTGAACTTGTTATTGTGACTTTAAATTCGTTTAAAACTCTTTGGAATTTTTTAAAGCTGTAGCGACTCAGCGAAAGGAATAAACCAATAATAAAAACAGTAATTAATTGAAAACAAATCTTTATTTTCTTATGAAAAATTACATCTAAGTTATTTTACACTATAAAAATTCTTCATAGAGGAAAAAAAATTAAGCTCAACTAAATTTTTACTGTACAAACATTATTTTATCACTGTCCAAAATTGTGTTAAAACATAGCTGCAGAATAATATTGCAAAAAAAAAAATTCTTAAAAAAGTAAAACAAGAAATAAAAATAAAATCACACAAATAATCATAGATATGTAAAATCCAAGCTCACCAATTGACATTATGAAATTCAAATCGACAATATATGAATTAGAAATATACAAAATGTTGCTAAAATAGCTTAAATTTCAGAGTTGAAAACTTCAATGTAATTCCATGTAGTACAGAAAACATTACTGGAAATACGTGGGAAAAATAGAAATATCTGAAAATTACCTTTCTATTATAAAATTATAATATTAATTAATTTCTATTGAATCTTGAAACTTTCAATGAAATTGCTTATATTTGCCAAAATAAAATTTATCCATAATTTTATCAGATTCCTTGAAATAAGAATATAAGCCATGAATATCTCTCAAAATGGGCTATTTTACTCTGAACATATTTGTTCAATTTCATAAGAAGTTGTTTAGGAAAAAATAATGGTCATTAATTTGTTTATTAAATAAGAACTTTCAAGTTTTTAGTACACGTGTCTTATCTTCAACACGATAATTAGATTTATAATGAATACAATCGTATATTCAGTGAAGTCGTACCATATATAATGTTTCAGGGTATTTTTCGGTGAAGTCATATGAGATATAAACTTTGCCCAGTAAAGCTTCAAAATATTTTTCAGTGAAGTCATATCAGATATAAATTTTACCCATTAAAGCTTCAGTAATTTTTTCAGTGAAGTCATATCACATATGATTTTTACCCAGTAAAGCTTCAGTACATTTTTCAGTGAAGTCATATCAGATATAAATTTTTTCCATTAAAGCTTCAGAATATTTTGCAGCGAATTAATACAAGATATTTTGCCCATTAAAGCTTCGGTATATTTTTCAATGAAGTCATATCACACATGAATTATGCCTAGTAAAGCTTCAGTATATTTTTCAGTGAAGTCATATAAGGTATGAATTTTGCCCAGTAAAGCTTCGGTATATTTTTCAATGAAGTCATATAAGGTATCAATTTTGCCCAATAAAGTTTCGGTATATTTTTCAGTGAAGTCATATAATATATTTTGCCCAGTAAAGATTCAGAAAAATTTTCACGTTGAGAAGAATGGTACACACTTTCTTTAATCTAGTTATACTATTTAGTTTTCAGAATATTTGATTTCCGTACTTTTGATGAGCAGCTCATTTGCTACTACTAAATTTTGGGACATAAACTTTTGCCAACTGACAGTTACGAGTATTTCTTTCATGTTCCGTGCGAAAAACTCTGTTGCCACCTGGAGAAGCTCTTTCTCCAGGTGCTTTAACGCCAGGAGGACGACGTCACAGATCGAATCCACAGAAAGTGAATTTTTCAGGATTTTCACGCATCGTTCCTTCAGTACAGGAAAATCGTACTTGTCGGCTGAATAATAGAGTTGGAACGCGTTGCTAGGAGTGAGGTTTTCCGTCCTCCCGGAGTAAACGTACAGCAGGAATTCGTAGAAAGATTCAGGGTCGCAGTCTTCGATTTCGATTACACCTGTATTTTTTTCTTTACTGTCGTGGCTGAGCATCATGGCAAAGACAGGAGAGCGAGTTGAGAGTATGTTTCGATGGGCTCGATATTGCTTGTCCTGCACGCAGATTGTTACATCATGATCCGTACCTTTAGTCAACAACTCTTTCATCCGTTCCCTGAACAGTGTATCATCTATAATAATAAATTTCCTTAATTAATGACATATAAAGCAAATAGAAATAAATCATATACATTTTTCATTGTCATTTTTTCGGTTCTGCACAAGACTGATTTTTATAACGTGTGGCGAAATATTATTTTGACCTGAGCTGTGTATCCAAAATTTTTTGGATTCGTGTCTTTAAAATTTGCCTTAAAAGGAAAAAGGATCTCGTACCTTAATTCGATAGTATATTTAAGGGGGGACGCTTACCTTTTTCAGTTTAAAATGGGATAACATATACAGCACTTTCCTGTAAGATCCAATTGCCCAATGTGTGTCTGTGTGTTCGTGAGATATGTTATAATATACCCAGAAAAATAATCTGAAAATTTCAAGAGCGACATTTCTGGAACTAAACAGCTAGTACCATACACTTTGCAAATAAAGCAATTTTAAACTCATCTTATTTACCAAAAAAAAAGGGGGGGAAACCCAGGTGGAAAATAATCTTATTTTAAGTTTCGTTTACCATTATTAGATAACTTACTGAGTAGATAATGGATATCGGATAAAATTGTAAAAGGAGGCCGGATAAGCTTAGATAATACTGTTCACCCCAATATTTTCCACTGATAAGAAATGGTAAACATCTACCGAATGTAAATTTCGTGTAAGCCTAGAGTTTTTTAAGCTTTTCGATTTGGAGACACCATATTTATGTAAATTTTGTGGGAGGTTTTAAGCATTGTGAAAATCTGACACAAACATGAGTAAATATATAACAAGTAACATATTGCCCGTCATATGACGGGATCAGTAAAATTTTTAATTTACCAGAATTGTAAAGTCCCCTATGAGGCAGGTAAAAAAATGGTTTCATTTTTTAGCTGAGAATTATTTGGTACATGCTCAATAAATTGTTTATCTTTATACTCCTCTAAAATCTCCCGATACTGTGAATGTAGTTTAGAATCACTTCGAATTCATTTAGTCAAACCGTATGATTATGTATAAAAAACAAACATACAAACTTCTTAATTTTCAAAGATATATAACTTAAAAGCTAGATATTTATTAATCTGTGAAATTGACTCCTAAACTTTCATGAAAATAATTTGTTAATACCGGTGATAAAATTTTTATTGCAAATAACAAAATTTATAACAAAAAATTATCAATGATTAAATTTAAATTATCGTATATGTACCTAATCTATTATTTAAGCCAAATATAAAACAAAATTATTTACTTGATATCTAGGTTCAGTGATAAAATGAATGATAATTATGATATTTAAATAATTTAAAATCACAAATGATTAAAAGAGATGGTTAAAGGAATGACGTCATAATTGTAGAAAACATTTTTTACCTATTTATTATGTGATAAATTGATAAATTTCTTCTCCTGCTCTTAACCGGGGAAAATACGGCTTAAAATAATGGCATTAAACGCTCCGAAAAGGGGCGAAGATTGAGTTTCGAATGTTTTGAAGATTACAATACATTTGCCGTGATATGAAACATATTTATACCAATTTATTTTAGAATCGGACTAATAATTTAGGAGAAGATAAACTTTACTAGCTTTGTATTTTTCTAACCCTGACTCATCAAGAATAGAATATGGATGTGTCTATCCATTCCAGATCCAACAACTTCATAAATTCTCTTACAGAAGGACAGTTAACGTAGGCTATTGTTGTATAGGAGATTAATATCTAACAATTATAACCAATATAGAACTATTAATTAACCCTTCATCATTTCAATATAAACATTCTATTATGCAATTATACCTGTATTGAAAGTATTTTACTTTGACATGTATTTCAGTTGAAGCCCACAATTTGCCTTTTAGTTGTCTAACCCATCATAACAAAAAGACCTTATTCTATAAAAGCTAATCACGCAATTTCTCTAAATTAGCACATTAAAATTTTCATACATCTCCTACGCAGGAACTTTCCATTCTATTTCTTTGTTATGCACCGTTTTAGAATTATTTTTTTCTTCTTAGAGAATTTTTATTGTTTTATTTCATTAAAGAAACGTAATTAAAAAAATATTTTATATTTATTTATTTTGACTTTTTAGTCTCAAATTTTGCTATCAATTTTCATCTGTAATAATTACAACTTATATTAAATTAATTATCAGGCATTTCAAATTTTGCACATTCTTATATTATTAAGTATAGACTTTAAATTTTCAAAAAAGATACAAGGACAAATATTTGAATCAAATTTTTAATTCCTAATCTGAAAAATTATTTATTATTGTGTAGTAAAAAAAGAAAATTCTCCGATTAAGGATTACTTAATTAAAACCTAAACGGAAAAAAATACATTTAAAACGATTATTCTTTTTACCGTCAATGTAAAATTAATTTAATTTCTATTAAATTTCATGGCATTCGCTTTATTATTTTTCTCTTACTCAGATAATTTTTATTCTTTGAACTATATAAATTCTCAATGCCAGTAATTGATGGCGCTTCCAATATTTTCAGAATCACATTCATTGACTTTTTTTAATAACTTGCTTTATATTAATCTATTTGCTTTGTCATTGTCTGAAGTAAAAGAAAAAAAACAAACTAAAAAATATTAAAATATACATAAAAATGTAACAAAAACGTAAACCTTTTTCAAGAGCATAAATATATATATGTGTATTCTTTTCTGAACCGCTTGTCATTATGTAATTGGTACAAATAAATTTCAAATTTTAATTTGGGGTTTTAGTTATGATTGTTGCAAATAGATGGCGATACTAGTTTAAAATCTCTACAATTCGGATGCCGAGTACTTTTAACAGCATTTTGCATTTACCAAACTGATGGGTTTTTTTCTCTAATCTATTTTTTTATGATGGGATATTGTATTTTCACCAGAAATGAACCTATGTGCAAGATTTCAGATATATAGTCAGTCAGAAAGGCAGTTAAAATTGATAACAGAATTCGACCCTGACACACAAGAGAAATTAAACTCATAATAGTTACCTTTTATGTCAATTAACGACCACTCTTCATCTTTAGGATTTTCGTTCCCAGTCACACTTTTCTCAGTTTTGAAGTCCCTAATCTTAAAAAACAGCAATTCAAATATATTCACACTTACTAAAACAGGTATTACACACATAAAATGTTTATAAGCGTATTTCCAAAGAACGCAAGTTTAAACACTATTTTTTACTGTTTATATCCGATTTTAATTTGATTATAAAAATATGTTTTGAAATATATAAAGTAGATTTACAGTGTATTTGTTTAAAAATTATCTAGTGATAACAATATAACTGATTTGATGTACGGTCATGTTAATATTTTAATATGAAAAAACACAAAGTAATTCGAAACATATGGAAAATGTGGACTGGGAGGAAATATAATCGAGCGTGCTGAAGGTTTTAATCTTGTAGAACAGCAGTCGCCAATTGGTAGTCAGTGAAAAAGTTTTGATGGTCCACAGAAATAATAGACTATTATGGCACATTGTAAACTGATACACATCTAACAAAATGTGTCACTCAAATATTGATTAAAAAATGAAAACTAACAGCAGTTATGATGAAGGTGTTGTATTATTACATTGAAAGAACCCAAATAAACATGAATAAAAAAGAAAGCTTCTTCTATCTATCTTGCGACTTATGTCTCAAAGCAATAATTCATTTATCTTTGTCATGATCGCATTTTTGACTTTCTATATAAAATTGATACACATCCCTGAGTGAGAAAGCACTGAAAGTTTTAATTCAATTTTCAGTTTCATATTTGTGCGTAAAAGCATTTTCATTTGACGCAGCATTTAAATCTCAAAGTGGCTCTCGGTTTGACATAAAGGCAGCTTTTGCAGTGACGATATTGGAGGCAAAACTCTATAAGGTTAGTCGATAAACAAGATATTATAAAACTATATATGTGTAATGCATAAAGTTTTTTATAATTACAATAGGGATTTTTTACTCTTCATATATACATTTTGTATTGAAAGTTTCTTATTATTGTTTTATAAATAAATTTACTGTTGTGAAGTCGCGTCACCCAATTAGCTTTACAAAACCCAGGCCAAGGCAATATTCTGTATGGAAAATTGACTCTAAACAACAAAGGATTTTCAGTTCAACATGCCTTGAGATATCTTGGAGATTAAAAGGTCGGACGCCACGGGGAAATGACAGACTACATATATAATTTCTTTTTGGCAAACCACATTATGTACATGAATTTAACCCGCGATGACTCTCTCGTTTCGCGGAATTACACGAAATCGCATGCTTGGCCTCGTTTACCTGGCGCCACTTTTCTCAGCCAAATGCCAACAATGCGCTTTTCATGAAGAACAAAAAAGTTGTATTACGAAAAAATATTTTATTAAAAGTATAAAATATATTTCGGATCATTTGAAATATTTATTTTAAAATGTATTTTGGACAGCAAATCTTTTTTATTGGCATTCAGAAATCACGAACGTAAGATACACGTAAGTTCAAAACTTAAACCACATCTTTATATTTTATCATTTTAATCAAATAACGATGTATTTTTATGAAATTGTAGAAAGCAATGTTATTGGGGTCTAGAAGACCTATAAGACAGCTACTGTTAACTTGGGTAGTTTATCTCGATTGGACGGTTTTGTGCGGGATTTTTATAACCATCAGGCCTCAGAGGCCCGGCAAGCGTCCTCGCGGGGGAAAATAAAAAAGCACTGTAACGACACAGAATCCTGTGGTAGCGTGTGCGTTTCGAAGTTGTAGTGACACGATGTATAGCTTAAAAACTATTAACAAAGTTTAGTTTCAGACTGGAAATCACAGGGGCTTAGAATTAGTGGGGTATGGACCCAAAAGTCCCAGGTTCGAGATGAACCGAAAGAGAAATCTCCGTTCAGGTGCCCATCAGATATTGGTTGTACAGGGGCACAACTTGGACTTCTTCAGTCCTACCAAAAAACTGGAGATCCGCTCTCCAAAAAACGCAACGCTCCGTTCCTTTACCCTCCCCCCTCCGTCAATTTTCTTTCTGCAAAAACTCGCGTAGCCTGACGTCACCTTTCGCCTCTTCCTGTTGTATTTTCCTTCCCGCGTCGCCATCCACCTAGCCTCCGACTGGTCCTTTCGTTGTCGTTGAACCTGCGACTTTTGGGTTCTTACCCCACTAATTCTAAGCCCCTGTGATTTCCATTCAGAAACTAAACTTTGTTAATAGATTTTAAACTATAGGTCGTGTTACTACAACTTCTACACTCACACGCCACCACAAGATTCAGTGACTTGGTTATAAAAATCCCGCACAAAACCGTCCGATAGAGATAAACAACCCAACTTAACAGTAGCTGTCTTACAGGTCTTCTAGACCCCAATAACATTGCTTTCTACAATTTTATAAATACGCATCATTTTTTTATTAACATGATGAAATATAAAGATATAATTTAAATTTTGAACTTATGTGCATCTTATATTCGTGATTTCTGAATGCTAATAAAAAAAGGTATTCAGTCCAAAATACTTTTAGAAATTAATAATTCAAGTGATCCGAAATATATATTATACTTTTAATAAAATAATTTTTAGCAATAAAACTCTTCCGTTCATCATCAAAAGCAATTTTGTTGGTATGTGGCTGAGAAAAGTTAAGACAGGCCTCCAAGACCAAGCATGAGATCTCGTGTAACTTCGGGAAGCGAGACTCCTCGCGGGTTAAATTCATGTACGTAATGTGGGTTGCCAAAAAAAAAATTATATATGTAGTGGTTTTTCAAGCTCTAAAGTTTGCCTCTAGAAGACCAAGTGATAGAAATATTGATATATAAGCACATGTGTTTGATTGATATATAAGCATATGTTTCCATGTAACATAAGTTCCTTTAAAGCCGACAGTGATTTTTTCTCGGCAGAATATTTTTTTCGACAGCATACCATTTACCTGGGTGTTATCACTGTTTAACTTGGAGTACCACCGTGATATATAAAAAAGTGTTTATAAGGTCATTAATAAATCTACGATTTAAGGCATTTAGAAATTTCAAGAAATAATAGTTTGAACAAGAGGTGTCACCTGTGTTTTGGTTGTAACGTCTAAAATTTCAAAAATACCATTATATTAAAAAAGTTTTTGGAAGAGAGAAGGATTCCATAAACTTACTTACTTCAATGTAGGATGTATATTTTTCTATGCAGCATGTTATGACTACATTCCTTACTAATAGTACTTCATTTGAATCAATGACTAGGACTGGCTCCCATGAATCGGATTTTGTTTTGAAATTACCAATGCGTATAAAAACTTCATCATTGAGGCTTGATTTTATTTTGCACATGAACATTTTCGGTGTTCCAGGGTCAACGTTAAATAGAAAGATTCGTAACATGTCTGTTTTTGATGCTTCCAAGCGCCATTTCGAATCCTGCAGTTGATATATAAGACTATAAAATGTCTCATAATGACCATATCCCATGAATCGGATTTCGGGAATCATCCATTCGATCGTATCATTCAATGTTAATAAAGCACACATATCTTTAGACAGAAAAAAGAATAACCAGTCAGGAAAAGATAAGTATAAAAACGTAACATAAACAAATATAAACAACATTAAAAAACCTTTCAAGACAAAACATCTTCAAATGATCAGCAATTTTTTGATCGAACAAAAAATAAAATGCATTACAGACTTCACATTTCAAGTAATATATTTTTTATTAAAAATATCTACACTAAAAATGAAATTCATTTATTCAGAAATATGTAATTTAGAAAAAAAAATTATATACATTTAATGTTTAATTTCTAATTAAAACCAAAACACTAAATATAGCTGACAGTTAAAAAATTTTTCTAGAAAGTTATAAATTATTAACAACATGTATTTAAAGAGAAAAAACGATCTAGCTGGTAACTTGCAATAAAATAAAGTACATTACTGATGTTTACTTAGTTAAAGATTCACGAAATAATATTAATACATAATTTCTTAAATATTTATATATATATATATATATATATATATTTTATATTATATATTACATATATATATATCATATATATATACATACACATACATACATCATATATATACACATATATATGTATATACATATACATATATATACATACATACATACATACATATATCATATATATATATATATATATATATATATATATATATATATAAATTTAGATATATACATATATACATATATATATATACATATATATATATATATTTATATATACATATATATATATATACATATATAATATATATATACATATTTTATATATATATATATATATATACATATATATATATATATATATATATATATATATATATATATATATATATACATATATATATAATATATACATATATATATACATATATATATATATATATATATATATATATATATATATATATATATACAGAGGCGTAACTTGGCAGTTTCAACTGGGGGGGGCAAAAATTTTCAGTAATGAATATTCGATAATCCTAAAACGGTAATGTTTTAACCCTTTTTTAACTAATAATAGTTAAAAAAGGGGTTAAACATTAACGTGTATTATTGTTTATTTAATTATAATGTCAAAATCTTAACAAATCTATAAAATCGATGCAAATTACAAAACATGATAGTTCCTTTCGTTTATTCTTCCGAAAAATGTTCTCACCAAGCTTGCAAATATATCTATCGCGATCGAAGGGAGATCAGATTAAGCGGTAAATACCTCATAAATCAACTAAGTAAAAAAAATCATTTAAGTAAAATTGAATAAAGCTGTTTTTTTTCAATTAAAGCAGAAATTGATTTTTACAAAATATATAGACATAATTTATTTTCTTGAATGCATAATACTACATATCTATCTCAAATAGTTTGTCTTCTTAATCTTTCTCCTCTTTAATCAAACACAAGTTATCATTAAAATGTAAGTATTGTTTTACTTTTCAAATGAGTTTAAATATCAGTGTTTCGTTCACCAACGGAAGACTAATATTAAAATTTCAGTATATTCTAAAGTTCTTACATATTAGAAAACTAATAATTAGGATTATTCGAAATTATAACGTGGATTGAACTTTAAAATTTCGGTGAACATTTGGGGTTTGGTTTGGTTTGAATTTGGAGCTCTACGGTTTACTGTTTTGCTCACGAGGGCTAATGAAACCGGGACCTACTGCTTAAAGCCGATTCTGAACAGCTACGAACATCCATACCCTCAGCGGGATTCGAACCCACGAACTCCGGCACCGAAAAGCAGCATTGGGCCATCTTTCGTCTGCACATTTGGGGACACTCTGGTATTTATTGTATCTCATCTAACAATGCTCATTCGAATGACGGTAAAATTATCCCTAAATTCTGACATAAGAGCCCCTTCCCCAATTGTCGGAATAATTGCCCCTATTTGGGAGAGGGGATAAATTTATTGTTTTGAGCCTCTTTTGGTACTGATCAAACGCCAAAAATGGTTGTTTAAAACTGATCTAATGATGTTCTTTCGAATGATTCTGAAATTGTCCTAAAATTCCAACATGTGGAGGGGGATGAAAATTTTGATTTTGGGACACCTTTGGGGGTGATTTGGGGCATTTTCGGTGTTGATTAAACCCCAAAAATGGTTGATCTAATCTGATCTAATGACTCTTATTCGAATGATATATTGTTCATGTTTATGAAATCATTTTAAAAATCCATAAGGTTATTTCCCCGCTCCTTAGAGATCTTTAAAAAAATTTTTAATTGATCAAACGATGAAATATGTTGATCAAATCTGATCAAAAATGATCAAACGAATGACGTACTTTGAAATGTTAGTTTTCGTCAAGGGGGGAGGAATTAACTTTATCAGGGTTTATTTTCAGTTACATTTAAATATTGAATTGACATTAATGCCAAACCTATCAAAATTACATTTTAAAAATTTCTTAAATTAGGTGTTTAAAAAAATCAATATTTTGAAATCTTTTGTTAATTTTTAAAATGTTCCATGTACATTAATTTTTTCCTTCTAATTTTACCTTTTTTAATTCTTATAAATATTTTTGAACATCTAAGAGGTATTATTTTGCAGATAAACTGAATAGTTAATTTAAGAGGAATATTTTTTAATTGCACGCTGAATTTTCATGACGTATATCTAAATTTAAAATTAGTTTTAATAACTGTAGTACATTCAAAATTTAAATTGGATAACTCAGATTTTTTAAAACAAAATAGAAGTATTTGCTAAACATTTTTAAAAAAATCTTTAACAAGTTAGGTCGCTAGGACGAGGAGCATTTTAAACATTAAAAAATATTCGTAAAAAAACTGATTTTTAAACACATCGGATTTTAAATTAAGAAATTGTGATTAATTTACTAATACTTCAATTTATACGCTTACAAAGTTTCACAACTCAGAGTTGATATTTAAATATAAATTTTCGTAATATCCACCATTATAATACAATTTTAATGACATCCAACAAGCATAAATTATAAAGATATATATGAAAAAATTAATAGACAAAATTTAAGATATCAATAAAATATAATATGTATACAAAAATGGTATATATACCATGAAAATGATTTCAGTTAAATTAAAATGCTAAAGCAGTAAAAGTATTAACAACATTTTAGTATTTAAAACATTAAATTCCAAAGAGATATTTTGCACTAAAATTTTATTTTTTATAAACTAGGAAGCAAAACTTCATTATGAATGTATATTTTGAAAATTTTTCGTTAATTAAATATTATAATAATTCAGAAACGACTGACTATTTCAACATACTCAAACTTTTTTCACTGAACAAAATCTTTCCTAGCATCAACTTTCAAATTTTTATATACATATTTAAATATGTCTCCTTAATATTAATTCAAAGATAAGAATTTTGTTAATCGAAATTTATAATAAATACTATCAAAAAACTACATACTATTTCAATACATAGATATTTTTTTCTTTCACTTATAAAAATCATTTAGCACAAAAACTATACAAGTTGATGATTACTTATGCGATTAAATGAAATAATACAGATTAAATAATACGAAGAATGGAATCTTAATCAAACAAAATACGTCCCTTTTTGGCATGAAAATTTAAGGAATTTATAAATTTTTTAAAGGTTTTCTTATGGGGCCTAGTTTAAATTTAAAGATTTCAAAAACCCAATTTTTAAGGATCTCGCTGATTGAAGTAGTTTTTAAAAACTTTTGATGACTTTTTAATTCAGGTTTTTTTCCAAAATATATAATACTTGTGCGCCTATATAGATACACAAACATTAAAGCTAAACATGAAAACTAAATATATATATATATATATATATATATATATATATATATATATATATATATATATATATATATATATATATATATATATATATATATATATATATATATTAAAAAATACTTACCAGTTCGCTTGATGTTTGCCATTTCAGCGGAAATCTATCGCTTTAATCAAACATATCTAATCGTATCACACGTACCTAATTTGAAAATCTGAAATTCTCGAAGGCGAACTACTCTTATCACCTAAACGAATGATGGACTCCCTTGACCTAGTCCTCTTGTTAAGTCTGTCACTTAAAATTTTATTGTATAAATCGTTCTTTAGTCTGATAATGAAGTACAGCTACAAGAGGAATAACCCCTACAAGCTAGGGTGAAATATTTGTACGAATTCTCTATACTTAAGACTTAAATCATACCTTTTCTGTTTAACATGACGTTTATTTAATGGATTAGTAATATACCTAGCCCAGTCTTACAAACGATTCCAGGAATAGTACAGCCTTAGGTTACACGAAACTTATGCCGACCAGATGTGCAATTCCCTCTCCAAGCTAACCAAAACAAGATATTTTAGGAGAAATGGCTCTTTAATCAGTTTTGCTCCAATGACCGAATAACATGCGCACCCCATATTGTGTCCATTTATCTTCCTACCGGACTTCCTGGGCATTTTCAACACCCGAAGTGTTTAGTTTCCCATAGTGTTTTAGTGAATACCCTCCACAAACATACACAGACATTTCTCGAACCCATTTAGACCCTTCAATTCATCGGTCATTATTAAAATGAATGTCAAAGATTGTGGAACTTAGCACACCCCGTATCTTGACCACTCGGGGTGGCGAAAGCCTGTAGCCCCGCAAGACATTTCTGAACGAAACGTCTTTTTCTAAGAAAACTGTTGTCTATAGCCAAGCAGAGGGTCCATTTTCTTTCCACGACACGATCTTATAGAATTTTAGAATTTCGGGAGGAGGGGGGGGGCACCGGTCCCCTTGACTACGGCTTAAAACAAGAAATCTGTTGGTTTCTTCTTTATTCCTTTTTCGGTAGCATATATTTACTCCTCAAAAAAGGTCTTCAAAAAATCGAGAAGCATACAGTTATTAGAGTACCTATATTTCCTTTAATAAATTAGAAAAACTCTAAAAATCGTCAGGGGAGAAACAACAAGTTTGAATTCTTATACTTGTTTTAAAAATGTCCCAGAAAGGAGGATAACCTTAATTAAAATAAATCTTAAGAACATTAATAAAAACGGGATAACTGAAACATTCATTAAAATGTCAAAACTTCAACGTGTGAATAAAACCCAAAACATTTGGAGGGGCAAAACTACAAGTTCGAATACCTATACTTCTTTAAAAATGTCTCAGAAAAGGAGGATAACCGTAATTACAATAAGTCTTCACACTAATAAAAACAGATTAACTTCAACATTCGTTAAAATGTAAATCAAAATTTTAATATATGCATAAAACTCTAAAAATCTGGAGGGGCAAAATTGTAAGTTCGAATACCTATACTTGTTTTGAAAATGTCTCAGAAAAGGACCATAACAGTAATTAGAATAAGTCTTCAGCACACTAATAA
>CM063507.1:76769951-76782719 GCA_032207245.1 Pardosa pseudoannulata | reverse complement strand
TTTCAAAATATTGATAAACAATCCAGTCTTATCCTACATCCTCAATATACCTTAACATGAAACACAAAATAGTCATTCAGTTACTTAAATACATATAGACATTGAAAATTATTTTTTAAAAAACAGCATTTGATTTAAAACAATGAAAAACGTAAAACACCCGTACTGAACTAAGTGAAAAACAAAAACTTTTTCTATATTAATGACTTTTTAAATCTTAAAAACAGTAAAACAAAATAGTTTACGTGCAAATTAACCACAACAAATATATGTTACTCAAATAATGTTATAAAAAATAAAGAAATATGTTAATTAAATCAAAACATTTTAAGAGTGCAGTTCATGGTCACGTGAAAATATAAATTTCCAATACGCACGTACCATGCATCAGATGTGTATTTTAAATTATGGAGATCAGCATTAATTTTTCTATAACATTTATCATTTCTGTGATTAATATTAAATAAATTTTTAATGTAACTGATATTTATTAATAATATATAAGAGCCTTAAAATTACACTATGAACATTTTGTTTAAGATTATCTCATATGGAGATAAACAAAAAAGTAAAATTGAATTCCAGTAAAAAATTAAGTTACACAGCATTTAATCAGACACACAATTAGGAATTTTTTTACGTGTTATGATTATATACGTTAAGAAATGATAAAGGAAATGTCAATGAATAAACTACTTTATAAATAAGACAAATCAAATTACAGGTACTACTTACTTTACAACTTATCTGCTTAACGAATACTCACAGGACCAAACGAGCTCCGCCTAAACTTAAAAAGTAGGGTTCTCCCATCTATTACGCTCGAAGTGGTCGTTTTTATCAGTTCTCCGGCTTATCGCTTGTCAATTGTGTGCTTATCGGTGATACGTGTATGTATTGGTGATATGTATATGTATATATATATATAATATATATGAATATATATTTATATATATATATTATATATATATTTATAAATATATATATAATATATATATATATGTATATATGTATGTATATGTATGTATATGTATATGTATATGTATATATATACGTATATGTATGTGTATGTGTATGTATACGTATGTGTATATGTATGTATATGTATATGTATGTGTATGTGTATGTATATGTATGCGTATGTGTATGTATATGTATATGTATGTATATATATATACACAATTACATATAGACACACAATTAGGAATTTATTTAAGTGTTATGATTATATACATTGAAGAAATGCTAAAAGAATCGACAATGAAAATAAACTAGTTTATAAAAAAGACAAATCAAATTACAGGTACTACTTACTTTACAACTTATCTGCTTAACGAATACTCACAGGACCAAACGAGCTCCGCCTAAACTTAAAAAGTAGGGTTCTCCCATCTATTACGCTCGAAGTGGTCGTTTTTATCAGTTCTCCGGCTTATCGCTTGTCAATTGTGTGCTTATCGGTGATACGTGTTCAGTGCTGCTACACGACGCAGCTGCTCTTGCCCTACATTTTACGGCCATTATTTTCTCTCCTGGTATTTTGTGTATGCTGACCTGGACTGGACTAGCGCTGAAGATTTAATGGACATTCATGACGGCCGGTTTACCAGCACTGACTGCTACACGTGTTAGGTAAAGGAGGTAATTCTTACTTTCCACCATCACTTTCGTGCTACTTTTGATGGGAGCTAGGAATAATTCCTAATTACCGAGGACTTTATTCCACGACCGAAGACAGGTCGAAAAGTGAGAGAATATTTATCTCCTCTTTACAGTATTATTTCTGATTGCACTTATAATATTCATTCATTTAAGTCAAATAGTCAAATAATGTCAGTCATAATAGTCAAATAGTCAAATAAATTATGCATTAAGTCAATAGTCAAATAATCAGTAATTTGTAAATTATCCTTTTATGGTAGTAAATTAATTTTTCCAGCTTTTGAGGTGAATTTGTTCAAACCTTCATTGCCGAATGGTAGAGCGCAGCGCTTCAGTTCTACGGACACGGATGCTCGTAACCGTTATGAATCATCTTTAAACAGTAGTTCCTACTCTCATAAGCCATCATGTAGCAAAACAGTAGACCGTACTGCTCCAAACCAAACCAAACCAAAACATCGTCCACACGCCTCTACGCATCGTTTGTCAACCTCTTGTAATAATACTATTGTTACTACTACTACTAAACCTCTTGTCTTAAATACTATTTTTACTCATTTAATTCTTAATAATTTATTTTAATTTAATTGACTTTACACCCATAAGGTTACCCAGGTTCTAACCTAGCTATCTAATTTCATTAAGACATCGAAAAAATTTAGATTGAAAAATGAATTTATTTACAATTTACATATGTACACAAAATATTACTTCAATTGTCACTGCTTTAAAAAATAGTAAAAACAGAACTTACCCCACTGCAGAGGAAAAAACATCTTGACTCGGTCAAAATAATCTCACTCAGTAACAAGCTCAATAATAAAAGACCGCAGAAAATTTTACTGCGAGAAATTAAAAGAGAAATATCTTTTCTCTATATATCACTATCTCTCTTTCTATCCCTATTTCTCCTCTTTCCCCTCGTATATATATCCTCTACCCTTTTCCTTAGCCCCTCCTTAGTTCCGTCTCATTTGGGAAATTATCCACTCTTGAAAATTCAGGTGGCCAGTTCAAAAATTCTGATGTTTCATTGGATTAGTACCCCACTCTCGTATTTATTTATTCATTTATTTGCATTTTTATATTTTTATTTCTTCTAAACTCCCTTCTCGGAAACATGGCCATCTTGAAAACGTGCTCATATTATCTTTTCCCCCCTTTTTTTCCTTGGTCCCTTTTCTAAACTTCTTTTGTATACTGTCCCTTCTTTTATGTATGGAAGGGGTATAGGTAGTTATTCGCAGACGCGGCTTCTTTTATGATTTTTCGAAAATACTATCTCATTCTTAAATCTATTTACTATAAGTGCGGTATCTTTGTACCTATTACACCTGACTTAAATTCCGTTCAAATCCAGAAGTTGTTTATCAAAATCTCGCCGTTTTGCATAAGTTTTACGAGCCGGTTTTCTTTTGAAATATTAACCACAATTTTATATAATTCGGAAGTCAAACTGTATTTTCTTTAATACCATAATACTTAGCTACTAACTTCTATTTCTAAGAATGTGCGAGGCATGAGCATTTCTTATAATAACTTTTGCTTTTTCTCTACCAGGTGTGGCGGACCTACACATATGCCGCACTTTCCTTCGTTTTGGATAAAACCTTAAATTTCTAAATGGGGTTTGTGAATAATATTGTAGAATGTCATTGTAAAATTTAGCATGATACTTTACAGGTGTGGCGTGACTCTACACCATAAGGTGCATATTATATATTTGCGAAGAAAACACTAAAATATGAAAGGGGTTTTCCAGCCCTAGTAATGTACACACATTTGAATAAGCTTTAAAATATTTGCAATATATGCATCGAAAATATTTTGGTTTTCATCCAGTTTCCATGGATCCCTCGCCTCTAACCTTTCTACAGTGTGTCCATGGAGACCAGATCTTGATGAGGTACATTCGTTAAAGTCTCCTGTGGTACATGCAATGATTGAAGATCCCCAACTCGCCATCATGTGTCAAGGGTTAATAAATATATTTTGAAGCATTTCTTCAAGATTCTTAACGGTGGTCTTTTGAACCAAAGTCAAAATTCCCCTCCTACCTCCTCTTTTCACCCTCCTACCTCCTCTTTTTAGCTCAACAGCTCCTATGGAGCCAGGATCTACGGTGCCAATCTCCGTTTCCAAGACCAAGGGTACTGCGGAGCGAAGAATAATTGCTGGTTAGGTGATCAACCTTGCTCGGAACCCCAGTGTTTAGTTCCTAACATACTGTGTCCTCAGTTTGCCTACCCATTGAAGAGGTGAAGACCTGAGTCAACCTTGTACAGCACGGGATCGAATCTCGGACCTGTGTCGTCGGAGCGCGAAACACTACCCCACCCCACCAGGGTTCTTTTCCCTTTTTCAGTTAATATTTTAATATATTATTAATATTTTTTAATTACGTAAAGAAAATGAAATACCGTTTAACCCTTTCGTGGGTCATTTATTTCTCACTCCACGTTTAAAAACTTTCCAAACAGAGTTGATAATTTTATTCAATCAATCGAACAATTGATGATATCGCAAAACTGTAGCGGGAATTAGTCTTCCCGTCGTTTTAATAACAAGACCAATATATTATGAGTTTTGCGCTTCCCACAGGTGTATTTTGTAAGATCGTGTAGGGGGGGGGGAATAATTTTCCACGGCCCACGAAATGGTTAAAACTATATATCAAATATCGGATGGATTCAAATCTCAATACCATTACCGCAGTATTAAAGAAATATTGATATATTATGGTATATTGCCCAGCCTTACTTAACACGAATTGCTATGAAAAAACAACTTATTGGACCAAAACCATGGAAATTCAAATGATATTTATTTTGTAAAAGTCTCAAGTTTTTTTTAATATAGAATCGTATTGCAAAAACATGAACCATTAGTTCATACTTTAGGATAGATTAAAGGGTTATGAGCATAAATTTGCAAGAAATGCTGAGTTGAAGAAATAATGCAAAAAGATTTTGAAAAAACTTTAAATAAAAATCTCCATAAATGTATTTAACAGCTGTGGTTTTAATTATTGCTGTTTTATACTCAAATAATTTTGTTGATATAGTTTATCGATAAGAGATAAAAGATTAATCAATAAATCGAATCAATGTTATTGACATGGTAAACAGTTTGAGTATTTAAATATACACCTAAACAAACTAAGTCATTACGCGTATATAAGTCCCCGCTTTGGTCATATTTTAAAAAGGTGCAGTTCATTTAAGACACTTTTTTTTAGAAGACCGTTTATTTTCCTACAAATTTTGTATGATATATGTTCTAAGAACTTTGTTTACTTCTTTTACTTTACAGGGGGGATTTTGGTGAGCTAAAGAAAATCTACCTTACAAGAAACAGCGTACCACAATTTGCTTTTGCCACTGAAACTCGCATACGTATTACATTTTGATGAAATTTTTAAAATGTTTTATATATATTTAATAGACGTGTATGCAATGTGATTTGTAAAGTTAAATAAATATTTTCAATTTTACTGTCGTTTCTATTCTGAATATACCCAGGTTTTAGTCTGAATGTGTATAATTTGTGACGCCACGTGATCTTTTCAAAACACATTTCTTGTTTATTTTTATTTGAAATTAAGATTTGTAATAGCACCACCCTAGATTAACAATGAGTGTGTTATAAGACCAGTTTTAAACTATTCAACAGGAACATGGACACTATTACATTCCTTTAAAGCCAAAAGCTCCTTCACATATTAACTTTCCTGTTAAGAACGTTCTCAAAAATCATTTTACAGAAAAACGCGTGATCAGCCACCACTTCCTTGATGTGCGACCACTCCAATCCCCTGACCTCAACCCATGCGATTTTTGGTTTAGGGGTATCTGAAACATCTAATCACAGTCTTCATAAAACAAGAACTATATCTGATCTAAAAAACATTTCCCTTTTATAAAAATTGGTTTAGTCTGGTGAGGTATGTGATGAGTCGATTTAGATCTGTTATATAATTGATTCATTCACACATGAAGTAAAATGTTCGGGATCTAAATCTTACCTCATCACATCTTTACAAAGAGATGAAGGACCATAAAGTTTTATTCAACGGATATTGTTGTCTTGTACGGTTGTCTCGGGCGGGGTTCTGATCCCAGTCCCAGATTAGAATCCCGTCTCCGTACTTGACATTAAATAAGAATGTACCTTTGTGGAGTATTTGTGAGTCTAAGGGACAGTGCCCAATTAGAAGGGATAAGGTTTGGCACGTTGGCGGTCTCAAGGCGGGGTTGAAGCAGGCCAATGAAATTCTTACAACTATCCCGATTGGATGACAAGAAGGAAGAGGGGACAAGGTTGAAATAATTAAATATGAAAAATCTAAAAGATGGAGACGAGGATTCGGAGGTCCCGGAGAAGAGGTTCGGAGGTCCCGGAGAAGAGGTTCGGAGGTCCCAAAAAGGGGTTCGAAAGTCGGGAGTCCAGTCGGGTCCGACGGAAGTTGTTCGTGAGTCCAGAGGAGAAGGTGCTCGATAGTCCAGACTAGGAGAGTCCAGCCAAGTCCGACAGGAAGTGTTCCTGCACCAAATAGTACGGCCGCACCCCAAAGACTCAGGAGGAAGCCCCTGACGAGACCAACGGATGATATATAGATTCCCTCTCCTGATCAACCATAGATACCCTTCAACCAGAAGTGTTCCGGGCCCAACATTTTAGACCCACAAAGGTACCCCAAATTTACATACATTTTTGAAATTGAGATTAGGTCCTCTCTCTATTTACAAAGTTACTTAAGTATATAAGAAATTATCAGAACTAAATTAGAAGATGTTGACAAAGATTATTTTATGAAAATTAGCATCAGTTTTGTATGTAAATAGATATATATATATTATAATAAATTTACTTTTTTTTTATTAATATTAAGCTAGTACCGGTTGCTGCCAATTTAGCTGTTAGTTTCATTTCATTTTTTATGTCTGTAGTTTCTCAGAACCTGTGGTTAAATTTAGTACAAAAATACTTAACACAACGCAATTAAAAATAAATCACCACTATACATTTGATCACAGGTTGAAACTCAAATATAAACGAGGACTACACGACAAGGTACGGTCTACTATTTTGCTACAGGAAGGCTAATAAGACCAGACAAAAAATATTTTTGTTAGAAAATTTTAAATAAAACACAATTGTAGTTAACAAAAAGGATATCAAAGCTATCTCGCATACTTACTAAAAATATATTCAGCTTAAGACAAACTTATTGTTGAGAACATGCTAAAATATCTGAACATAATTTACCTAAATTTTTATACATTTAAAATACATATATATTTTTAAAAAATATTACAAAAAAATGAATTTTTTTCCTTCATAAATAAAAATTTATCATTGAA
Organism: Pardosa pseudoannulata; assembly: GCA_032207245.1. NCBI lineage: Eukaryota > Metazoa > Arthropoda > Arachnida > Araneae > Lycosidae > Pardosa > Pardosa pseudoannulata. The sequence continues at coordinate 76,775,694 of CM063507.1, read as the reverse complement.
AAAAAAAATTGTGAAATAAGGAAGTTTAGGTTCAATCGGATGAAAATTATATTGTATACAACCTGTAAAAATTTCATGAAAAAAAATTTAAAACATGCGCGTTACATGAAAAATACACAATTTGAGAAAAATCAAGTGAAAGGTTTGTAAGTTTCAATTTGTTTAATGTCAACAAGTGACACTTTTTTATTCATAGCTCCTCTGAATATTGAATTTTTTAAAGTAGATTGTTTTAAACAGTTCAGAACTAAATCCATTTTCACATATATTTTTTCTGAAAAATTCAATTTTTTATCGATTTAATATTCGTGACTCCAAGCTGGAATATAAGTTCGTGCTTATATTTTATACTCAAATAGCTAGCACACAAGATACACATTTGACGATAAATACTTTTTATTGTTTATGTTTAGTGTATTTTAAATCTGAGCTTTAGTTCTTCCTTCAAACCTGTCTCATTAACCCCTTCCGGTAAAATGACGAGTCTAGCTCGTCATTGGTTTTTCATTCCTTACCGTACAATGCGGAGCTACACTCGTCATGCGACTAAAGTTACTGATAAATATGATAATTAATTTAGTTTAAAATTTTTAGTGTACTGAATTTAGCAACACTTTTGTTACTTGTGGAAATCCCAGGTCACTATTACATATTGTTTATTTAAAGTTTCTTGGTACAAGTCACTGCCAAATGGATGAGTCAGAATAAAAGAAAACCTACTAAGAAATGCCGTGTGTGTTACAAGAGTCAAATTAGAAGTGAGACTCCCTGGCGATGTAAACAATTCAGAATTTCTTTTGCACTTTGTTTTGAAAAGTACCACTAGCTTGAAGACTATTATCTTAATTTTACCGTTTCTGATACTTAGCACTATGTAAAAAGTGGATTTTAATTAAGAATATGTAAGAATTGTAAAATAAAACAAGTATTTTAAATAAAAAATAAATGGTTACTTCACGCACAGTTTTTCATTATTAAATCGTGCCGGAAGGGGTTAATTACATCAAATATATAAAAGCAGTTTTGATCTTGAAACACACCACCTGTAAACCACTTCTACTTTTTCAAGAAATGGATGATTTACAATACCATTTGGTCTAGAATTGTATCACCTCAACAAGTGACAATTATGGGTGCCACCGAAAATAAACAGCGGGATGGACGAAGCCAAATTTTCACCCATAAAATATTCTACAAACTTTTCCTTTAAAAAAGACACAGGGACGTGTTTTTGCTTTCAGCCTGAATCTCCAGTTTAATCTCGGAAGACGTTTAACACTTCGCTTGCATGCAACGTATTTTTACGTTTTTTGCAGTATGTCTCTGGAGCGCGGGTCACGTAAAAATACGTATTTAGTAGATTTGTGGTGGACACCCGCTAACCACCACAAATCTACTAAATACGTATAATTATATGTATGTGTGACATTATATGCTTGTTGTTTGCTTTGTTATGCAACGGTTTGCATTTTTTCTTCCCACAAGTTATGATTGTCGAGTGACTCGGTCTTTTGTTGCGTTATTTCGTCTTCAATCGAATTCCTAGCTCCAGAAAGTACAATTCGTGTTTTGTCAATTTGAAGCTTGGTTTTTTATTGTTGAATACAAAATTGATAAAATGAGCCGTTGTGACAAAGATAGTGATGAAGAAATAGGCGCTGACAGATTATTGGACTTTAACTTTACAAATCGTTTATTTTGTGATTTCATAAAAATATTGTTTGTTTTTTGTTAAATAATTATACAGTATATATTAAAATGTAAAATGAAAAGTTTCGTTGATAAAAACAAAGTAGTTTTCGATTGATTGCGATTTTTTTAAATAACTAAACTTTCACACGGTTCACGAAAAAACGCTAGCTAAGTTGGCGATGAAGTATACCCGCATGCCAAGTGTTAAAAGCAAATCTGTCACTTGTCGCCCCCAAATCCCCAGTGAATGCCCGGATGCCAAGACTTCTGTCCATATGTCACTCCCACTTGTCACTAGTCACTTTCTGCGACTTTTCCCATTTCGAAAGATCAGTGGAAATTTAAGATAGCCCCGCAAAGTTAAGACATTCCAAAGAAATCGCCTAGGCCTGAAAGATTTATACCATCGATGTTCGAATTTCGAAAGGGAGACGAGAAAAAACACCTTTTCCTTCGAATTCTTTAATATTTAAAACAGTTTAGAAATGTTTTGTTCTTGAAGACAATTTTCTCATTTACATGTATGGACATGTCTACACGCATGTATAAATTTGAATATCAGATTCAAAAACGTAATATTAGCGTTCATAATTTTTTAAATTACTTCGTTTTTACACTTGGCATCACGGCAAAGGAAAAGAGAAAATAGCATGTCTTTGCTAAAAACAAAAACTTGTCCACTTTTCAGAGCAGTGAATGGTGGGTAGGGCTCTGATCTTCGGAACCAAATTTCGTGAGTTCGAATTTGTTAATACCGGTGATAAAATTTTCATTGCAAAAAAAGTAATCGATTTATAAATTTAAAATTATCACCTTATGTACCTAATCTATTATTTAAATCCAAAAAACAAAACAAAATAATTTACGTTATATCTAAGTTCAGTGATAAAACGTATGAAAATAATGAGACGATATTTAAATATTTTAAAACAAGAAATAATTAAATGGGAAGGTTAAAAGTATAATGTCATAATGCTAGAAAAAATGTTATTTTCATCTATTTATGTGATAAATTCATAAATTTAATCGCCTGCTCTTAACCATGGAAAATAGGGCTTGAAATAATGGCCTTAAACGCTCGAAAAAGGAGGGACGGGGTGTATTTCTAACGCTTTAAAGATGACAGTATTTTTCGTTGTGATATGAAGCATAATTATACTAAGAAATGATTCAATGACATGGTTAAAGGAATGACGTCATAATGCTAGAAAAATGTTATGTTTGCCTATTTGTTGTGTGATAAATTGATAAATATAATCGCCTGCTCTTAACCGAGGAAAATAGGAGTTGAAATAATTGCATTAAAGACTCGAAAAGAGGGAAAGGGGTGGATTTCGAACGTTTTAAATACTTTTTCTGCGATATGAAGCATAATTATACCAATTTATTTTAGAATCGGATCGTTAGTTTAGGAGACGATAAACTTTACTCGCTTTGAATTTTGCTAACCCTAACTCATCAAGAATCCAATATGGATGCCTCTATCCATTCTAGGCCCAACCACTTCATAAATTCGACTACAAATGTACAGATAACTTAGGCAATTGTTATATAGGGGATTAAATTACTGAAAGTTGTGCTGACACGGTTAAAAATGTTGATAGGTTGTTCGGAAAACCAATTTAGGCAGTGCCTTAAATTTTCTTGAGAGTTTACCACGAAGAAGGTGATGATTTTTTTGAGCCTAATTGTTATGAGTGACGGAAAAACTCTACCACCCTCCATACAGTCCATCCCGCTGTACACTGGCACAAAAATATATTGTTAAAACATCTCTACTTGCTTTTTATTTATTTCAAAACTGTATCTTCTTCAAAAACACGCCTCTTATATAACCACACACATATACTCCGTAACGGTTGCTAAAATTGTTTAAAGAAGTTAACTGTACTGACTATAAGATAAATTTTGCAATATTTATTTCAAAACGGTATCTTCTATTAAAACACGCCTCGTATATAACTACACACATATACTCCGTAAAGGTTGCTAAAATTGTTTAAGAAGTTAACTGTACTTGACTCTAAGATAAATTTTGCAATATTTATTTCAAAACGGTATCTTTTCAAAGAACAGGCCGTGTATATAACTAAGGGTTGCTAAAATTGTTTAAAGAAGTTAACTGTACTTGACTCTAACATAAATTTTGCAATATTTATTTCAAAACGGTATCTTCTTCGAAAAACAGGCCGTGTATATAACTACACACATATACTCCGTAAAGATTGTTGCTAAAATTTTTTAAAGAAGTTAACTGTACTTGACTATAAGATAAATTTTGAAATATTTATTTCAAAACGGTATCTTCTTCAAAAACACGCCTCTTATATAACCACACACATATACTCCATAAATGTTGCTAAAAATTGTTTAAAGAAGTTAACTGTACTTGACTATAAGATAAATTTTGCAATATTTATTTCAAAACGGTATCTTCTTCAAAAACACGCCTCGTATATAACCACACATATATATTCCGTAAAGGTTGCTAAAATTGTTTAAAGAAGTTAACTGTACTTGACTATAAGATAAATTTTGCAATATTTATTTCAAAACGGTATCTTCTTCAAAAACTCGACTCGTATATAACCACACATGTATATTCCGTAAAGGGTTGCTAAAATTGTTTAAAGAAGTTAACTGTACTTGACTATAAGATAAATTTTGCAATATTTAATTTCAAAACGGTATCTTCTTTATAAAAAAAAGCCTCTCGTTATATAACAACACACATATTACTCCGTTGAGGTTGCTAAAATTTTTTAAAGAAGTTAACTGTACTTGACTATAAGATAAATTTTGCAATATTTATTTCAAAACGGTATCTTCTTCAAAAAACTCGACTCGTATATAACTACACACATATATTCCGTAAAGGGTTGCTAAAATTGTTTAAAGAAGTTAACTGTTATTGACTCTAACATAAATTTTGCAATATTTATTTCAAAACGGTATCTTCTTCGAAAAACAGGCCGTGTATATAACTACACACATATACTCCATAAAGGTTGCTGAAAATTGTTTAAAGCAGTTAACTGTACTTGACTATAAGATAAATTTTGCAATATTTATTTCAAAACGGTATCTTCTTCAAACACACGCCTCGTATATAACTACACACATATACTCCGTAAAAGGGTTGCTAAAATTGTTTAAAGAAGTTAACTGTAATTGACTATAAGATAAATTTTGCAATATTTATTATTTCAAAACGGTATCATCTTCAAAAACACTCCTCGTATATAACTACATACATATACTTCGTAAAAGTTGCTAAAAATGTTTAAAGAAGTTAACTGTACTTGACTATAAGATAAATTTTGTAATATTTATTTCAAAACGGTTATCTTTTCGAAAAAACAGGCCGTGTATATAACTACACATATATATTCCGTAAAGGGTATATATTTATACGTATGATACTCATGTTGAATAAAGAAAAATTAGAATTTCGTAAATTTATTCTGAGAAATAATGGAATGTTAAACTTAAAATATGATAACAGATTAATTTTAATTTAAAAATGTTTTGGGGAAACTTTATAAGAATATATGATAAGCTAAGTACCGATAATCATTTAATGTATTAATAAAAATCTCTTACAATTTATTTTTAAAACAAATTATCCTATTTAGAAATACATGAGATTTGTTTCCTCGGTGCTAAAATTGTTTAAAGAAGTTAACTGTACTTGACTTCTAACATAAATTTTGCAATATTTATTTCAAAACGGTATCTTCTTCAAAAGCGTGCCTCGTATATAACTACACACATATACTCCGTAAAGGGTTGCTAAAATTGTTTAAAGAAGTTAACTGTACTTGACTATAAGATAAATTTTGCAATATTTATTTCAAAACGGTATCTTCTTCAAAAAACATGCCTCGTATATAACTACACACATATATTCTGTAAAGGTTGCTAAAATTGTTTAAAGAATTTAACAGTACGTGACTATATGATAAATTCTGCCATATTTTCTAACATATTGATTTCGAAACACGGCTGACGTTTATTGCTTTTATAAAAATGAGAGAAAACACCTAAGAGT
>CM063507.1:76757451-76764951 GCA_032207245.1 Pardosa pseudoannulata | reverse complement strand
ACAATTAATTTAAAAAAATTGTCTTGCTTGACTGATTCCATCTGTACTACTATCAGAGTCACTACTATCCAGGTCATCTAGTAAACTTTCGCTACTATCATTTACAGATAATTCAGTTTCTGATTCCGAGTCACAGTTCGAATCACAAGAAATTAGCTCCATACGCTCTGAATTATCCATTATTTAAAAGTAAAAATATATTATTCAACTCATACATCAATAAAATTATCAGGCGGTTAGTAAAATATAACCAGAAAGCTATACACTGAAAGATAACAATTCGTCTTCTGATACAAAACATGCGAAAAAAACCCGCGCTTTTGAACCAATCAGAGTAGAAAATACAATAAACTGCAAACTATCATTTACTGGACAACTTGAATAATATGTTACTAAAATTGGAAAAAATACAGCCGAAACAGTGCAAGAGAAATAAAAAGCGGATTGCCCGTACGTCGTACGGGCAAATCAGTAAAGGCCCGAAAGCTGTGCCGCGCGGCGTACGGGCAAAAGGGAAGGGGTTAAGCAGTAGATCACGGTCTCATTAGCCCTCGTGCTCAAACAGTAGACCGGAGCATTCCAAACCAAACTAAGCCCGTTTGCCTTAATTCATGTGTCCTCAGATCCACGGTTTAAGCTCGTCTAAGTATCATTATCCACAATAACTCTATATAAAGAAAATTTCAGTATAACGAATATTCTTGATGTTAAGGTTAATTGAAAAATGATTAGCCGTGAAAACCGAATTCTAGTACTCATAACTTATATGAACGATAATGTTTTCGTCTAAGGGTTACATTTTCATGGAATGACCCTATATATCTGCAAACAGACATCCCCTGCGAGTTTCCATTTGCGTTACACTAGAACGAACGATTCGGAAAAGTTTTGTTAATGTTCATATTTTCACAAACACTGAGAATCTTGTTCGAAAATAAGCGACAATTCAAAATTTACTTTCTGACGTCCTAAATGACGAGACGTTCTATGCCATTTTTGTCACCTAAAGTGCTTTTGTTATTAAATGATAAATGGAAAGATCTAGAAACTTCTCTAAGATAATTCAGTTTCTGATTCCGAGTCACAGTTCTAATCACAAGATATTAGCTCCATACGCTCTGAATTATCAATTATTTAAAAGTAAAAATATATTATACAACTCTTACATCAATAAAATTATCAGGCGGTTAGTAAAATATAACCAGAAAGCTATACACTGAAAGATAACAATTCGTCTTCTGATACAAAACATGCGAAAAAAACCGCGCTTTTGAACCAATCAGAGTAGAAAATACAATAAACTGCAAACTATCATTTACTGGACAACTTGAATAATATGTTACTAAAATTGGAAAAAATACAGCCGAAACAGTGCAAGAGAAATAAAAAGCGGATTGCCCGTACGTCGTACGGGCAAATCAGTAAAGTTCAAAAGCTGTGCCCGCATGTCGTACGGGCAACACAGGGAAGGGGTTAAGCAGTAGATCACGGTCTCATTAGCCCTCGTGCTCAAACCGTAGACCGGAGCATTCCAAACCAAACTAAGCCCGTTTGCCTTAATTCATGTGTCCTCAGGCCCACGGTTTAAGCTCGTCTAATTATCATTATCCATAATAACTCTATATAAAGAAAATTTCAGAATAACGAATATTTATGATGTTAAGGTTAACTAAAAAATGATTTGCCATGGAAGCCGAATTCTAGTACTCATAACTTATATGAACGATATTGTGTTCGTCTAGGGGTTATATTTTCATGGACTGACCCTATATATCTGCAAACAGACATCCCCTGCGAGTCATCCATTTGCGTTACACTAGAAGGAACGACTTCGGAAAAGTTTGTTAATGTTCTTATTTTCACAAACACTGAGAATCTTGTTCGGGAAATAAGTGAACAATTCACGCACCGGTTTACTTTCTGATAGTCCTAAGTTCGACATCGTAGCACAGTTTTGCCTTGTCACTCCCTAAAGTGCTTTTCTTATTAAATGATAAATGGAAATATCTAGAAACTTCTCTACATTCTGGAACGTCCGTTGGGACGTCGGAACGGTATAACGAGATTTTCCTCCGATTCGTGGAGATAAATTTAAATTCTCCTGTCTCAGGGTAAAAGTTATTTTTTTAGAAAAAAAAAATAAAATTGTGGTTTGATGGATGACTTTTCTATTTGCCCCGAATTTATTGGAAGAAACAAGGAGGAACGAATATTTCTATTTTAAATTAGGATAAATTTGGTAATTCTTTACATTTGTTGTTTATTACATGTTTTTACTAGGGAAAGAAGAAACAAAACTTATTGTTTGTGTGCATTTTAAATAGACTCATCAAGATAAAATCATTCAGTTTTATAAACGCTTTTCAGGATTAAAGATGCCAAACACGTATTTGCAATCCGTTTAGATATCTACTACGTTACATATGTGATTAAAAAACATATTTACCTTACAGAAAATTGACAATTCTTTTTCCCTTCTGCTGTCATTTTTACAAAGAAGCAAACAATAATTAATGATTGGATAGAGTGTGACTTTTGACATTTTCTAGTGTAAACTGAATTTCATTTTAATTATCGTTATATTAGTTATAGTCGTATAATTTATTCAATATATTATGTGAAACACTTCTTGTTCTTTAAGAGTAACTCCCGCTAAAACATTAAATAGATAGATTAAATGATAAGTCTTATTTATAAAATTTAAAAATTAAATAGACTTAAAGACATTTATTAATACGGTTAATACAATCGCACACACACACACGCATATATATATATATATATATATATATATATATATAATATATATATATATATATATATATATATATATATATATAGGGTGTCCCCGAAGTCCATGTACAAACTTGGAGGGGAGGTAGAGAACTTCGTTTGGAGTCATAATCACATAGGAAACCATAGGCGGAAACGTAACCCTTACGAGATAAAGAGACACAAAGACAATAAGGACACACACACAGAATGTAATGTAAAACGCTTTATTATACAAACAAAAACAACAATAATAATAAATAAAAAGTATTGCAGGAGGTGTTCGAAATTGCTGCCATTGGCATGAATGCACGCACGACACCGACGCGACATGGTTGGAGGACATTTTCGAAAATGCCGGGCGTTTCACGGATCGTAGAAGCAGCAATGGATATTCATGCCACCAGGTCCATTGCATAATTGACGGACGTGTCATACACAAGGCTCTTCATGGCACCCCAGAGAAAAAAATCCAGAACAGATACATCAGGGGATCTGGGAGGCCAAGCGACGGGGCCACCACGCCCAATCCACCTGTTTGGAAATCTCCGGTCCAAATGCTCACGAACACACCCTCTTCGAAGAAGGGTATTCGTGATGGTAGTGGCCGTCCAGAACGTTCAATCGTGGATCTGAAGGATCCATGTTCCGCGACGTTCTGACGAAACCGGGCGAACATTTGATGATTTGGATGCCACCTAGTTGGATACATTTCCCGATACAACTGAACAGCAGCACGTCCATTTCCATTGGCTAGACCGTAGATGAGATGGATATCTGCCTACTCGGCTTTTGTAAAATTATTCACGTTCATCGCACGCTGTCTGTGTCAGAACTAAGGAAACTACACGTGACGATCTTGAGAGGTCGCGTATAGCGCCACCTATTGCTTTCCGCCCATGCTTTCCTATGTCATTTTGGCTCCTCACAATGTTCTCTACCTTCCCTCCAAGTTTGTACACGGACTTCGGGGACACCCTGTATATATATATATATATATATATATATATATATATATAGTCCAGGAATTATAAAACTGCTAAACATATTAATTATGTAGTTGGCCCACATTGAAGAGAACGGCACAAGTCTAGTTAATAGTTTATTTTAGAGCTGCTAAAATGGACATCTTTACTTGTCAACGAAGAACAAAAGAAATACAAAAAAGTCACTCTCCTCGAAAAGAGGTGCACCCAAGAGCGAACACAGAAACAATTTTCCCAGGAAACAAGGAACTTAGTAAGCGAATTAAACTATTCAGATCAGAAAAAATGCTGAGCCATTTACTGGCGACAGCTGAAAAACGTCTTGAATAGACAGAAAATTGACATCTATGGGGCAGAAAGTTTTGAGAAATATATTTAACATATATGCATGTTAAATATATGAAAATTTATTTTATAACTTATTTTGAGATATTGTATTTTTTCAATTAATAAATTTGTCTTAAATTTAATTATATTTTTAGTAAACATGCATTTTAGTCTTGATATAATTTTGGTTAACAAAAAGGTTTTTCTTCTTATAAACTTCCTAACAAAAATATTTTTTATGATACAAAAAGGAATTAGATATGTGTGTAAAGATTATAATTTATTCTAACTATATAACAAGGTACCTATATTTGAAAATAGAATAAACCGACTACCAATACGCATTCGGACACCGAAACAAATACACCGAAACAGCATAGGTATTAGTCGCATGCAAGATGCCACGCAGTTCATAGCTCTCTGATTTCGAGGGAGGTATAATTATCGGGTTTCATAAATGTGACCGATCCTTCATATTACCAATAAAGAACTTAAAGATCCTCAAATGTCTACAAGATGCAATAACCTAAAAAATAAGTTTTCAATAAGTTCAAGAATGTTCCTCCACACCTTGCTCTGTGATAAAGTACGTTTCCAGAAACAGTGTTACCACTTTGGAACACCATTTTTATTCTCCCGATCTAACACCAGTAGATAAGATTTTTACATATTTCCCGAAAATGAAATTGAAGGAACACCGTTTTATGCCTGCAGGTGAAGTGGTCAAACATACTACGATACAACTGATGGACCACTCAAAGAATGGATTCTAGGAGTGTTTTGTTCAGTTATACATTCTCTGGAATAAGTGTATACAAGTGATATTATTGTCCTATTTTTTAACAATTTATAGTTGACATATTCCTGGAACTTTTTGACTCTAACTTCTTTGTTTGTTGTATAAGTTGAAGTGTTATAAACTGCTCCTTTTGTTTAGTTGGTATTTCAAAAATAATAATTGGATTTAGAGTATATGTAATTTGGTTTGTGTAGCCGGCGAAATTTTTCGGAAGTATTGAAATCAGTATCTTTAATAGTCCTAAAATTATTAATGCATGTGATTTCCCTTATGTAGGCCATATTATGCCATATTCCCTTTTGTAGGCCATATAAGTGATTTCCCTTATGTAGGTATACATCCTGTAGGAAACAGCATCGGGATTAGTCGCATGCAAGATGTCGGAGCTCTCTGATTTCGAGAAAGGTATAATTATCGGGTATCACAATTGTGGCCGATCCTTAAGGGGCACATCTAGCAATCTGAAGTACCCGAAATCGACAGTGGCCTATGTCATTAAGAAGTGGAAGGAGAGCGGTGATTGTCGGAATGTGTAATTAAATGCTGATTTAATTCAAATTAATTTTATTTAAGCAGAAAGATTTAAACAGTACTTCTAATATTCTAAAAATTACAAAAAAAATTTAGTGTTCATTTTCGAACTTCACTTTTTTCTACTGCATATCAATGTGTTAAAAAACTAAGAAGCACAAAGTTGGGAACAAAATTTTATTAACGTTAAAAATGACCATCTTTACAAGATAAAAGCTTTGCATAGAGTACTCACGAATACAAACTCCTTTTACAAATTTCCCTAACAGCGAATGATTGCATAATTTTTTTCTCGTGTAACTGAGCTTTATCATTTAGGTTAGATTGCAAACCACATATTCAGCCATTTAGACATTACAGGAGTGAAATTATTTTCGCGATTTTGGCAGTGGACAAAAAAGGGAATTTTTTTAGTTCTTGAATGCACAAAGCATTGTTCCAATTGAAATTCATCGTCACCTCTCCGAGGTCTATGAGCCAAAACTGACATCCGAACACAAAATTCAACGCTTAGGAGCAGCCCTGACATTTCTGCAACGGTATCACTATGACGGCGACGACTTCCTCGACAGGATAGTCACGGGAAATGAAACTTGGATTTCGAACTTCACTCCGGAAACCAAGCAACTGTCAATGCATTGGAGTCATAATGGATCTTATGTTAGGACCAAATTCAAAGACACGTTGTCGGTAAGGAAAGGGATGTGCATGGTGTACTGGAACAGGAAGGCTAGTTCCATTCACAGGCGGCAGAGTTCTACGACAGAGGTATATAAAAGTTGACCCTACAATAAGACAAGTGTCTCAATTCTGCTGATGGTTAGGTTGAAAAATAGCTGAAACATTGCTGTACTTGTTGTCAGTAAATATGTCCCTGAAATTATGAGTTCTTTTTTTTCTTTTAAGTAGGGAAACTTACTTTCTAGATGCGCTTCGTTTTATTACTTCAAAGAGTTATGAGGTTTTAATATTCAATTATTTTAAAAAATGATGGGTCACATCAAGTAAGGTTTCTTTAGTAAGCACCCTTAAAACATTCGAAGAAAACAACAGTATATAAATTTAACAGACTAACGGAAGAATGTAAATACAAGTAAGACCATATAAAGTAGAGAAAATGAAAATATAGAAGTTAATTTCAACGATAACTTTTGAAGGAAAAACATATGTTTCAGTTATTGTTATGTTTCAGATGTTGGGATTTTTGCCTTTTTTAACGCTGTATAACACGTAATTCCAATTCAATTTTTATGTATACAAATAATAAGCATAGGAGTAAAAAAATAATTTTATCCTTTAAAAAACAAATTCCTATCTCCACATTCAATTACAGCGTTGGGAATTTGCTTTTAACACTGCTACGATGTTATTTAAAGGCACATAATTTTACATAATTGAAACTTGAATTTTAATAATGTAACGTTACAAGGAGAAATATTTTACACTTTTTCTCCTTCAGACGGTGTCAGGGATAAAGAATGAAGCAATTTCATACAGGGAAGTAGAAGGTGAAGATATTTACATGTTTTCGGCTCTACTTCCTTTGTTCTTTTGTTCCCAACTTGTTCTTAAAAAATGTAAGATTTTACGCTTTCAAATGTTTTTTTTTTAAATACTCTTCATTCATTACCAAACATGGTTTGTCAGGCTTAGCAAGACTCGTTCTTTTATGACTGGGGGGAAAATAAAAGATATATTTAGAAAGTGTAATTTTTTCATAAACCCTACTAATCGTAATGGCTAAAGGAATTTTATATCGATAATTAGATAGATGCGAGTATATCCAGCGTCGTGTTACTGGCCCATGCTCATTAAATGGGTTATATAACTGTTAAATTGACTGTTAAATCGATTTTTCAAAAAAAATATATTAAACAAACTTTAGTTAGGAACATTTTTAACAATGATCATGATTCTCCATATTACCAAAACAGAACTTTATTTGACAATCCTTAAACTTAAATAATCAGATGAAAGTGGCCTGAAAATAGGTTTCATTTACACGACAATACTCCACCATATCGTGCTCTGCGATAAAGTACTTTGTCAGAAACAGTGTTACTAATTTGGAACACCCTTTGTAAG
>CM063507.1:76726081-76757351 GCA_032207245.1 Pardosa pseudoannulata | reverse complement strand
TATACACACTAATAAATGATAAAGGAAATGTCAATGAATAAACTACTTTATAAATAAGACAAATCAAATTACAGGTACTACTTACTTTACAACTTATCTGCTTAACGAATACTCACAGGACCAAACGAGCTCCGCCTAAACTTAAAAAGTAGGGTTCTCCCATCTATTACGCTCGAAGTGGTCGTTTTTATCAGTTCTCCGGCTTATCGCTTGTCAATTGTGTGCTTATCGGCGATGCGTGTATGTATTTGTGATATGTATATGTATATAATATATATATAATATATATGAATATATATATATAAATATATATAATATATATATATATATTATATATATAAATATATATATATATTATAATATATGTATATGTATATGTATATATGTATGTATATGTATATGTATATATATAAATATGTATGTGTATGTGTATGTATACTATGTGTATATATGTATATTATTTGTATGTGTATGTGTATGTATATGTATTGCGTATTGTATGTAATATATGTATGTATATATATTATATATATATACACAATACATATAGACACACACATTAGGAATTTATTATAAGTGTTATGTTTATATACATTAAGAAATGATAAAGGAATTAACGATAAATAAACTAATTTATAAAAAAGACAAATCAAATTACAGGTACTACTCACTTTACAACTTGTCTGCTTAACGAATGCTCACAGACCACACCAGTTCCGCCTAAACTTAAAAGTAGGGTTCTGCCATCTATTACGATGTATATATGAAAAAATGGCATTTTTATCAGTTCTCCGGCTTATCGCTTGTCAATTGTGCTTATCGGTGATACGTGTTCAGTGCTGCTACACGACGCAGCTGCTCTTGCCCTACATTTTACGGCCATTATTTTCTCTCCTGGTATTTTGTGTATGCTGACCTGGACTGGACTAGCGCTGAAGATTTAATGGACATTCATGACGGCCGGTTTACCAGCACTGACTGCTACACGTGTTAGGTAAAGGAGGTAATTCTTACTTTCCACCATCACTTTCGTGCTACTTTTGATGGGAGCTAGGAATAATTCCTAATTACCGAGGACTTTATTCCACGACCGAAGACAGGTCGAAAAGTGAGAGAATATTTATCTCCTCTTTACAGTATTATTTCTGATTGCACTTATAATATTCATTCATTTAAGTCAAATAGTCAAATAATGTCAGTCATAATAGTCAAATAGTCAAATAAATTATGCATTAAGTCAATAGTCAAATAATCAGTAATTTGTAAATTATCCTTTTATGGTAGTAAATTAATTTTTCCAGCTTTTGAGGTGAATTTGTTCAAACCTTCATTGCCGAATGGTAGAGCGCAGCGCTTCAGTTCTACGGACACGGATGCTCGTAACCGTTATGAATCATCTTTAAACAGTAGTTCCTACTCTCATAAGCCATCATGTAGCAAAACAGTAGATTGTACTGCTCCAAACCAAACCAAACCAAAACATCGTCCACACGCCTCTAACGCATCGTTTGTCAACCTCTTGTAATAATACTATTGTTATTACTACTACTAAACCTCTTGTCTTAAAAACTATTTTTACTCATTTAATTCTTAATAATTTATTTTAATTTAATTGACTTTACACCCATAAGGTTACCCAGGTTCTAACCTAGCTATCTAATTTCATTAAGACATCGAAAAAATTTAGATTAAAAAATGAATTTATTTACAATTTACATATGTACACAAAATATTACTTCAATTGTCACTGCTTTAAAAAAATAGTAAAAACAGAACTTACAGCACTGCAAAGAAAAAAACATCTTGACTCGGTCAAAATAATCTCACTCAGTAACAAGCTCAATAATAAAAGACCGCAGAAAATTTTACTGCGAGAAATTAAAAGAGAAATATCTTTTCTCTATATATCACTATCTCTCTTTCTATCCCTATTTCTCCTCTTTCCCCTCGTATATATATCCTCTACCCTTTTCCTTAGCCCCTCCTTAGTTCCGTCTCATTTGGGAAATTATCCACTCTTGAAAATTCAGGTGGCCAGTTCAAAAATTCTGATGTTTCATTGGATTAGTACCCCACTCTCGTATTTATTTATTCATTTATTTGCATTTTTATATTTTTATTTCTTCTAAACTCCCTTCTCGGAAACATGGCCATCTTGAAAACGTGCTCATATTATCTTTTCCCCCCTTTTTTTCCTTGGTCCCTTTTCTAAACTTCTTTTGTATACTGTCCCTTCTTTTATGTATGGAAGGGGTATAGGTAGTTTATTCGCAGACGCGGCTTCTTTATGATTTTTGAAAATACTATCTCATTCTTAAATCTATTTACTATAAGTGCGGTATCTTTGTACCTATTACACCTGACTTAAATTCCGTTCAAATCCAGAAGTTGTTTATCAAAATCTCGCCGTTTTGCATAAGTTTTACGAGCCGGTTTTCTTTTGAAATATTAACCACAATTTTATATAATTCGGAAGTCAAACTGTATTTTCTTTAATACCATAATACTTAGCTACTAACTTCTATTTCTAAGAATGTGCGAGGCATGAGCATTTCTTATAATAACTTTTGCTTTTTCTCTACCAGGTGTGGCGGACCTACACATATGCCGCACTTTCCTTCGTTTTGGATAAAACCTTAAATTTCTAAATGGGGTTTGTGAATAATATTGTAGAATGTCATTGTAAAATTTAGCATGATACTTTACAGGTGTGGCGTGACTCTACACCATAAGGTGCATATTATATATTTGCGAAGAAAACACTAAAATATGAAAGGGGTTTTCCAGCCCTAGTAATGTACACACATTTGAATAAGCTTTAAAATATTTGCAATATATGCATCGAAAATATTTTGGTTTTCATCCAGTTTCCATGGATCCCTCGCCTCTAACCTTTCTACAGTGTGTCCATGGAGACCAGATCTTGATGAGGTACATTCGTTAAAGTCTCCTGTGGTACATGCAATGATTGAAGATCCCCAACTCGCCATCATGTGTCAAGGGTTAATAAATATATTTTGAAGCATTTCTTCAAGATTCTTAACGGTGGTCTTTTGAACCAAAGTCAAAATTCCCCTCCTACCTCCTCTTTTCACCCTCCTACCTCCTCTTTTTAGCTCAACAGCTCCTATGGAGCCAGGATCTACGGTGCCAATCTCCGTTTCCAAGACCAAGGGTACTGCGGAGCGAAGAATAATTGCTGGTTAGGTGATCAACCTTGCTCGGAACCCCAGTGTTTAGTTCCTAACATACTGTGTCCTCAGTTTGCCTACCCATTGAAGAGGTGAAGACCTGAGTCAACCTTGTACAGCACGGGATCGAATCTCGGACCTGTGTCGTCGGAGCGCGAAACACTACCCCACCCCACCAGGGTTCTTTTCCCTTTTTCAGTTAATATTTTAATATATTATTAATATTTTTTAATTACGTAAAGAAAATGAAATACCGTTTAACCCTTTCGTGGGTCATTTATTTCTCACTCCACGTTTAAAAACTTTCCAAACAGAGTTGATAATTTTATTCAATCAATCGAACAATTGATGATATCGCAAAACTGTAGCGGGAATTAGTCTTCCCGTCGTTTTAATAACAAGACCAATATATTATGAGTTTTGCGCTTCCCACAGGTGTATTTTGTAAGATCGTGTAGGGGGGGGGGAATAATTTTCCACGGCCCACGAAATGGTTAAAACTATATATCAAATATCGGATGGATTCAAATCTCAATACCATTACCGCAGTATTAAAGAAATATTGATATATTATGGTATATTGCCCAGCCTTACTTAACACGAATTGCTATGAAAAAACAACTTATTGGACCAAAACCATGGAAATTCAAATGATATTTATTTTGTAAAAGTCTCAAGTTTTTTTTAATATAGAATCGTATTGCAAAAACATGAACCATTAGTTCATACTTTAGGATAGATTAAAGGGTTATGAGCATAAATTTGCAAGAAATGCTGAGTTGAAGAAATAATGCAAAAAGATTTTGAAAAAACTTTAAATAAAAATCTCCATAAATGTATTTAACAGCTGTGGTTTTAATTATTGCTGTTTTATACTCAAATAATTTTGTTGATATAGTTTATCGATAAGAGATAAAAGATTAATCAATAAATCGAATCAATGTTATTGACATGATAAACAGTTTGAGTATTTAAATATGCACCTAAACAAACTAAGTCATTAAGCGTATAAGTCCCCGCTTTGGTCATATTTTAAAAAGTGCAGTTCATTTAAGACACTTTTTTTTAGAAGACCGTTTATTTTCCTACAAATTTTGTATGATATATGTTCTAAGAACTTTGTTTACTTCTTTTACTTTACAGGGGGGATTTTGGTGAGCTAAAGAAAATCTACCTTACAAGAAACAGCGTACCACAATTTGCTTTTGCCACTGAAACTCGCATACGTATTACATTTTGATGAAATTTTTAAAATGTTTTATTTATATTTTATACACGTGTATGCAATGTGATTTGTAATGTTAAATAAATGATTTCAATTTTACTGTCGTTTCTACTTCTGAATATCCGTTGCTTGCCCGGTCTTCAGTCTCAGTGTACATAATTTGTGACGCCACGTGATCTTTTAAAGACACATTTGCAGGCTATTTTTATTTGAAATTAAGATTTGTAATAGCACCACCCTAGATTAACAATGAGTGTGTTATAAGACCAGTTTTAAACTATTCAACAGGAACATGGACACTATTACATTCCTTTAAAGCCAAAAGCTCCTTCACATATTAACTTTCCTGTTAAGAACGTTCTCAAAAATCATTTTACAGAAAAACGCGTGATCAGCCACCACTTCCTTGATGTGCGACCACTCCAATCCCCTGACCTCAACCCATGCGATTTTTGGTTTTGGTTTTATCTAAAAGATCTAATCACAGTCTTCATAAAACAAGAACTATACCTGATCTAAAACACATTTCCCTTTTATAAAAATTGGTTTAGTCTGGTGAGGTATGTGATGAGTCGATTTAGATCTGTTATATAATTGATTCATTCACACATGAAGTAAAATGTTCGGGATCTAAATCTTACCTCATCACATCTTTACAAAGAGATGAAGGACCATAAAGTTTTATTCAACGGATATTGTTGTCTTGTACGGTGGTCTCGGGCGGGGTTCTGATCCCAGTCCCAGATTAGAATCCCGTCTCCGTACTTGACATTAAATAAGAATGTACCTTTGTGGAGTATTTATGAGTCCCTAAGGGACAGTGCCCAATTAGAAGGGATAAGGTTTGGCACGTTGGCGGTCTCAAGGCGGGGTTGAAGCAGGCCAATGAAATTCTTACAACTATCCCGATTGGATGACAAGAAGGAAGAGGGGACAAGGTTGAAATAATTAAATATGAAAAATCTAAAAGATGAGAAGATTGGTTCGGAGGTTCCAGAGAAGGGGATTCGGAGGTCCCAGAGAGGAGGTTCGGAGGTCCCCAAAGAAGGTGTTCGAAAGTCGGGAGTCCAGTCGGGTCCGACGGAAGTTGTTCGTGAGTCCAGAGGAGAAGGTGCTCGATAGTCCAGAGAGTCCAGCCAAGTCCGACAGGAAGTGTTCCTGCACCAAATAGTACGGCCGCACCCCAAAGACTCAGGAGGAAGCCCCTGACGAGACCAACGGATGATATATAGATTCCCTCTCCTGATCAACCATAGATACCCTTCAACCAGAAGTGTTCCGGGCCCAACATTTTAGACCCACAAAGGTACCCCAAATTTACATACATTTTTGAAATTGAGATTAGGTCCTCTATCTATTTACAAAGTTACTTAAGTATATAAGAAATTATCAGAACTAAATTAGAAGATGTTGACAATGATTATTTTATGAAAATTAGCATCAGTTTTGTATGTAAATAAATGTATATATATTATAATAAATTTACTTTTTTTTTAATATTAAGCTAGTCTCGGATGCTGTCAATTTAGCTGTTAGTTTATTTTCATTTTCATGTCTGTAGTTTCTCAGAACCTGTGGTTAAATTTAGTACAAAAATACTTAACACAACGCAATTAAAAATAAATCACCACTATACATTTGATCACAGGTTGAAACTCAAATATAAACGAGGACTACACGACAAGGTACGGTCTACTATTTTGCTACAGAAGGCTAATGAGACCAAAAAAATATTTTTGTTAGAAAATTTTAAATAATAGACACCCTTGTTGTTAACAAAAAGGATATCAAAGCTATCTCGCATACTTACTAAAAATATATTTCAGCTTAAGACAAACTTATTGCTTGAGAACATGCTAAAATATCTGAACATAATTTACCTAAATTTTTATACATTTAAAATACATATATATGTTTTAAAAATATTTGGAAAAAGTGAACTTTTTCCTTAAAAATTTAAACTTTATCATTGAAAAAAATTTGAGAAATACACAAGAATATTTAGGTTCAATCGGATGAAAATTATATTGTATATAACCTGTAAAAATTTCATGAAAAAAAATTTAAAACATGCGCGTTACATGAAAAATACACAATTTGAGAAAGTTTTATAAGTTTCAATTTGTTTAATGTTAACAAGTGACCCTTTTTTATTCATAACTCCTCTGAATATTGGAATTTTTTAAGTAGATTGTTTTAAAAAGTTCAGGACTCAATTCATTTTCACATATATTTTTTCTGAAAAATTCATTTTTTTGTCGATTTAATATTCGTGACTCCAAGCTGGAATATAAGTTCGTGCTTATATTTTATACTCAAATAGCTAGCACACAAGATACACATTTGACGATAAATACTTTTTATTGTTTATGTTTAGTGTATTTTAAATCTGAGCTTTAGTTCTTCCTTCAAACCTGTCTCATTAACCCCTTCCGGTAAAATGACGAGTCTAGCTCGTCATTGGTTTTTCATTCCATACCGCACAATGACGAGCTACACTCGTCATGCGACTAAAGTTACTGATAAATATGATAATTAATTTAGTTTAAAATTTTTAGTGTACTGAATTTAGCAACACTTTTGTTACTTGTGGAAATCCCAGGTCACTATTACATATTGTTTATTTAAAGTTTCTTGGTACAAGTCACTGCCAAATTGATGAGTCAGAATAAAAGAAAACCTACTAAGAAATGCCGTGTGTGTTACAAGAATCAAATTAGAAGTGAGACTCCCTGGCGATGTAAACAATTCAGAATTCCTTTGCACTTTGTTTTGAAAAGTACCACTAGCTTGAAGACTATTATCTTAATTTTACCGTTTCTGATACTTAACACTATGTAAAAAGTGGATTTTAATTAAGAATATGTAAGAATTGTAAAATAAAACAAGTTTTTTAAATAAAAAATAAATGGTTACTTCACTCACAGTTTTTCATTATTAAATCGTACCGGAAGGGGTTAATTACATCAAATATATAAAAGCAGTTTTGATCTTGAAACACACCACCTGTAAACCACTTCTACTTTTTCAAGAAATGGATGATTTACAATACCATTTGGTCTAGAATTGTATCACCTTAAAGTGACAATTATGGGTACCGAAATAAACAGCGGGATGGACGAAGCCAAAATTTCACCCATAAAAATTTCTACACATTTTCCTTTAAAAGACACAGGGGCGTGTTTTTTGCTTTTCAATGAATCTCCAGTTTAATCTCGGAAGACGTTTAACACTTCGCTTGCATGCAACGTATTTTTACGTTTTTTGCAGTATGTCATTTTGTCACAAAAATACGCATTTAGTAGATTTGTGGTGGATACCCGCTAACCACCACAAATCTAATTAAATACGTATAATTATATGTATGTGTGACATTATATGCTTGTTGTTTGCTTTGTTATGCAACGGTTTGCATTTTTTCTTCCCACAAGTTATGATTGTCAAGTGACTCGGTCTTTTGTTGCGTTATTTCGTCTTCAATCGAATCCCTAGCTCCAGAACGTACAAGTCGTGTTTTGTCGTCAATTTGAAGCTTGGTTTTTTATTGTTGAATACAAAATTGATAAAATGAGCCGTTGGACAAAGATATTGATGAAGAATTAGGCGCTGACAGATTATCGGACTTTAACTTTAAAATTCGTTTATTTTTGTAATTTCGTAAAAATATTGTTTTTTTTCTGTTAAATAATCATACAGTATATATTAAATTGTAAAATTAAAAAAAAGTTTCGTTCATAAAAACAAAGTAGTTTTCGATTGATTGCGATTTTTTTAAATAACTAAACTTTCACGCGATTCACGAAAAAACGCTAGCTGCACAAGTTGGCGATGAAGTATACACGCATGCCAAGTGTTAAAAGCAAATCTGTCACTTGTCGCCCCCAAATCCCCAGTGAATGCCCGGATGCCAAGACTTCTCTCCATATGTCACTCCCACTTGTCACTAGTCACTATCTGCGACTTTTCCCATTTCGAACGATCAGTGGAAATTTAAGATAGCATTGCAAAGTTAAGACATTTCAAAGAAATCGCCTAGGCCTGAAAGATTTATAACATCAATGTTCGAAGTTCGAAAGGGAGACGAGAAAAAACACTTTTTACTTCGAATTCTTTAATATTTAAAACAGTTTAGAAATGTTTTGTTCTTGAAGACAATTTTCTCATTTGCATGTATGGACATGTCTACACGCATGTATAAATTTGAATATCAGATTCAAAAACGTAATATTAGCGTTCATAATTTTTTAAATTACTTCGTTTTTACACTTGGCATCACGGCAAAGGAAAAGAGAAAATAGCATGTCTTTGCTAAAAACAAAAACTTGTCCACTTTTCAGCACGAATGGGTGGTAGGGCTCTGATCTTTGGAACCAAATTTCGTGGTTCGAATTTGTTAATAACTGATAAAATTTTCATTGCAACAAAAAGTAATCAAAAATATATCATATTTTATAAATTATATAATATATAATAATATTTAATTTTATATAAATATATATAAATTATAAATTATATATATATATACATAATATAAATATATATATACATATTTTATATATATATAGAAATATTTATTTATTAATAAATAAGTATAATATATAAAAATGTTTATAAATATAATAAATCAATATTATAATATATATATAATATATATATATATAAAATATGATATATATAATATGATATTAAATTTATATACTTATATATAAATATAGTATAAAGCAAATAATATTTAATATATAATAGTCTATTTTTGAATTTATACATAATATTTTTATATGTATATATATATTGATACAAATTTAATATACATATTTATTATAGAATATATATAATACAATATATATGATAATAATGTTATAATATATATATTTAATATTAAAAAAATTATATATATTTTTATATGTATATAGAATATTATATATAAAAAAATATATATGTATATAATCTATGTATAAAAATTATATATATATTTTTTTATAAATTTTTATATATGTATATTTTAATATTATAATTGTATATTTTTATAATATATATATTATATATATATAATATGTATTATATTTTGTACATACTTTTTAATATATTATATATATTAATATATGTATTATATGTATATATATGTATACTAAATATGTATAATGTTATTATTAAAAGTTATATATAAGTATAAATGTATATTCTGTTAAATATATAGTTTTATGTATATAAAATTTTTTTTATTTTTTTATATGTATTTTAATCAGTATTTTTTATATATATTAATATATTTATATTAATATTTTTATATCTTTAATTAAGAAAAAGAATTTCGTATTTTTCTTTGAATATATGGGATCAACTTAAAATGATAAACGATTAAATTACTTAAAATTGATTAAAGAAAATTTCTCGAGAAACATTTAATGTATCAATAAAAATCTCTTAAAATTTAGTTTTTCAAAACAAATTATCCTATTTAAAAATACATGAGATTTTTTTCCTCGGGGCCGATGCATAAGTGTAGAAGGTTTCATAACTCTAAGTTAATAAATAAGTAGACTGATTTTTTTTATATTTCCTGTCTTTTTAAAATACAAACCAATACTAGAAAGTTTACAGATTAAATTTTAAATGTTGATTCAAATTTTAATTGTAGAATTTCAAACAACTAAAATTCTTATTTTTCCGAAAACATCTCTCAATCGATAGCAAATTTTTGCGGTGTTAAACTAACACCAACGATCTAAATTCCCTCACAATTTCGACTGATATAGAAAACTCTTCTATAAGCGAACAAAACATTTTAGGAACAAATTGTGATGCTCTCTGTTTAGAAGGTGTATTTTAAGAATTGGGATGAATCGTCAGTCGGTAAATGGGGGAGCAGTGGAGGCGGAATAGAATTCGGAAGTGATGACGTGTTTCATTCTTAGCCCTCTTCTCCTTCGACCGAAACATCATTTCCGTTTATTTCTGGACAAAAGCTTTCCCGGAAGATGACTTGTGGCAACAGGAAATATCCGGAAATGTGTCGGATTTGAAAGGGGGAAATTATATAGGAATCAATTCCAAGAGAGAGATAAGTGCGACGGGGATGTTGTTGATTCATGTTTGGGGTAAATAGAACAAAGAGGCAGGTGGTGAAAGATGACGAGTCACAGTTTCTTTTTTAATCTGAAATTTTAAATGGCAAGAAGACGATAGACTACTATTGTTTTAGGGGGAAAGAAATATTATTGAATTTTTATTGTCTTTGGTGATATTTTCGTGTAAAACTTAAATGTTTAATTTAAAATATTAATTATTTTGCTAGTTAGTAACTATAAGCCATACAGTGGTCAAATTCGTAGGCTACTGCATATTGTTAACTGTTTAATCATGTTGGAATAGCGTCCTTTCTTTCAGAATATGACTTTTAACATTGCGTCCCCGAATTATAACCTTTAGCGGACAGTGGTTTCGTAATAATCTTAGTTTTTTTCTTTACTTTTGAAGACATATGAATAATTTTTTCGATTTATTTTGTTTTTTTCAATTTACCTTAACATATATAGCACATATTTAATTTATTTTTTCTTTTGAAATATATAAATTACTTGTCTTAACCAGGAAAGTCAGTAATTTGATTTGTCTCATTAAGTCATAAGTAGAAAAATAAAAGTATCTACCGAACATACTTATAAATTGTTAAGTTATTATTTATTATACTATTTTTAAGCTATTATTTATTATACTATGCGTTTATTCTTTTTAATTTTTATACTGTTTGTTAAACTATTTATATTATACTATTATTCAAGCTATTTATTTATTGTAATATTTGTTAAGCTATTTATTTATTGTACTATTTGTTAAACATTTATTTATTATACTATTTGTTAAACTATTATAATACATTTAAAGCTAATTATATTGTACAATGTTAAGCTTTTTATTTATTGTACTTTTAAGGATACTTATTATAGTTCTTGATATAATCAAAATTTTAAAAAATTATTACTGTATAAAATTTTCTCAGTTAAATATCTCAAATATCCTATAAAGTATAAAATCAGGTATAGGAGTATATCAGGTAAATAGGATTTCCTATAATTATCCCTCTAAATTTAGAAACATTTTCATATATTTCACATTCATGATGTTCATAGATAACGTTTATAAACTAATTTCATTAAATTCCAAAGAATTTGTGTTTGTAACTTTCAAACTGTTAATCAGCTCATGTGTGCAGAATTTATAATGTCTGAACTGACTTTGTGAGTTTACTTTCGAAATTTGGTGTGTTAATTTTTTTAATACAAAATTAAAGTAATATTTCCACAGTTAATAATATCGTTTACGGTGTTATCCTTTTCTCGTTCTCTGGTTTTCTTAAAAAAGAGGATAACTGAAATTGATTTTAATTTCTTGTGCAGTGGCAAACAAAATAATGTAATCATAATAAATTACAGAGCTTAAATTTCATTGGATATATTTGATCAGCACTGATTAAATTTTGAATACTTTAAACTGTGACGTCTGTAAGTACATATAAAGAAATTTTAATACCCAAACAATGAATATCCATTTTGACCATTCCTAAACTAGTTGTGACTAGTCCTCTTGTAAAGTACGTTCGAATGTGAGCATGTATGTACGTGTGTATCTCGCATCAGTCAAAACTCTTAACTTTAAATAGTGAGTCTTTTTTATTGGACCGTTATAACGTCTAGTGTTTCTCCTCACATGTCGGTATCATTCTGAAGAATAACCTCTTCACTATCACGAGGTCCACACAGTCGAGGTATCGACGAAAGAGTCGAGTTCCACATATATGGACCTCGACTCTTTCGTCTGAAAAATAATCCTGTTGAAAAAAATGGTAGTTAACAACTTAGGTACACATGCGAGGATGTCTAAGCTCCTGACTGATACCAATAAATTGCAGCAATAATCAGAAGTTCTTCTGGAATATTTGTTATTCTGAAGCGATTCGTAAGAAATGGCGCGAAGCATTGTAAAAATAATTAAATTCCATTTGCTTTTAATGGTTTTTAAGTCCTATAATTAATGTGTTCTAATTAAAAATTGTTTAAAATTTGCGTTAAAATAGTTTTTTAGATTTAAACGTGCATTTTGTGCATTTGAGAGGGATACTTATATAGGTCCACTTAGGAAAAAAATTATATTTGTGCATTTTTTATATAGCTGGTAGTGAAGATGCTATACAAAGACTCGCTTAGCTCAGTCAGCTAAGGCCGTGATTTTATAACTGGAGGGGGGGGTGCTTGGAGGAAGAGGGTGATTGAACCGGGCTAAGATACACCGTGTTCACCACTGGTGGCTGTGGCACTTAAAATATGTAAAATCTCAATGTCTTCCAAATTCTCAAACGATAACTATATGATTGACAGTCCAAGCCTGTGGGTCCTTTGTTTTTAAATTACGGGGACATACTTGAGCGATATCGTTCTTTCCCCAAGCGGTGCATCCCATAAACAGAAGCACACACCTTTGACGTGGTACCTTTCTTTATCTTCTGATTGCGGTAACCTTTGGTGACTTCGCATGCACCAAAATTATTTCCTTCTTATTTCAACTAGTTTTATATACTTCCTTTACTTAAATTAGCTTCAATTCCGGAATCTCCCATAAGACTATTACAAACGATGAACGAATGGTAAAGAGCTGTCTTTCGGTACCGCAGTTCACGGGTTCGAATCCTGCAGCTGGAATGGATTTTCGTAGCCGTTCGGAATCGGCTTTAAGCAGTAGATCCCGCTCTCATTAGCCCCAATGTTTCACATATTAAAAGTACATAAATATTACTATATAGATCCAAAACACTTTACTGATTTAAGTATTTTGTCTAAACGAATTATATATTTAATATCTTGATACTTTTTTAGAACGTTTTATTTAATTATTTCCGGAAATATTTTTATATTATATTTTACATTTTTTTACCATTTCGAAACAATCTTGTTGAGAAAACGCTTTTTTTCTAAACCTGATTTTATTATTTTGGGCTTCAAAATGAAATAAAAATTAATAACAAAAGCAGAAATAATATACAGGTGTCAATGCTTCAGTTAGAAACAAATTACAAGAAATAAAAGGTGCATTTATAGGATTGATGGATACTAATGAGAAATTATTCTCAATATTAAATTTATATGAAGTACATTATATTATTTGAGCTTTTGTTATCAGATGTAAATATATTGTAATAGGTAATCATAAATATCCTTTGTTTATCGCACTCACACACATGTACCGGATTCACGGGTTTCAAACTGCAGCTAAAGGATTTTGGTAGCCGTTCGGAATTGGTTTTAACTCTTTGATATTTCATTCTTTTTCACAATTCGATCAAAAAATGTCACATTTTTTATTGCATTTTTTTTGTTCATTTTACATTTTTAAGTAAAGATATGTTATTAAAATTAACATTTCTAATATTTTTTAATCATTTATTACAGTTTTTTTTCTTTCTATGAAAGCATCATAGAATTTTACCTTTAGTCTCATCGATATCCAAGTTAATTTTTGGAATACCAGTGAAAGCAAATCTAGGAGGCGGATCCGAAGGATTATCACAATTAATTTTAAAAAATTGTCTTGCTTGACTGATTCCATCTGTACTACTATCAGTCACTACTATCCAGGTCATCTAGTAAACTTTCGCTACTATCATTTACAGATAATTCAGTTTCTGATTCCGAGTCACAGTTCGAATCGCAAGAAATTAGCTCCATACGCTCTGAATTATCCATTATTTAAAAGTAAAAATATATTATTCAACTCTTACATCAATAAAATTATCAGGCGGTTAGTAAAATATAACCAGAAAGCTATACACTGAAAGATAACAATTCGTCTTCTGATACAAAACATGCGAAAAAACAAGCGCTTTTGAACCAATCAGAGTAGAAAATACAATAAACTGCAAACTATCATTTACTGGACAACTTGAATAACATGTTACTAAAATTGGAAAAATACGGCCGAAACAGTGCAAGAGAAATAAAAATTGGATTGCCCGTACGCCGTACGGGCAAATCAGTAAAGGCCAAAAGCTGTGCCCGCATGTCGTACGGGCAAAACAGGGAAGGGGTTAAGCAGTAGATCACGGTCTCATTAGCCCTCGTAAACAGTAGACCGGAGCATTAAACGAAACTAATTTGCCTTAATTCATGTGTCATCAGGCCCACGGTTTAATGTCTATTTTCATTATCCATAATAACTCTATATAGAAAATTTCAGTATAACGAATATTTATGATGTTAAGTAACTAAAAAATGATTTGCCGTGGAAGGCCGAATTCTAGTACTCATAACTTATATGAATGATATTGTTTCATCTATGGGTTACATTTCCATGGAATATATATATGCAAACAGACATCATTGAGTCATCCATTTGCGTTACACTAGAACGAACGACTTCGGAATAGTTTGTTAATGTTCTTATATTCACAAACACTGAGAATCTTGTTCGGAAAATAAGTGAACAATTCACTCACCGGTTTACTTTCCGATCGTCCTAAGTTCGAAATCGTAGCACAGTTTTGCCTTGTCACCCCCTAAAGTGCTTTTGTTATTAAATGATAAATGGAAACATCTAGAAACTTCTCTACATCCTCGAACGTCCTTCGGGACTTCGGATCGGTATAACGTGATTTTCCTCCGATTCGAGGAGATAAATTTAAATTCTCCTTTCGCAAGGTAAAAGTTATTTTTTAGAAAAAGAAAAAAGAAAATTGTGGTTTGATGGATGACTTTTCTATTTGCCCCGAATTTATTGGAAGAAACAAAGAAGAGCATATATATTATATATATATTTTATATAATATATTATATATATATATATACATATATATTTATATATATATATATATATATATATGTATATATTAAAATTGGATATAAAATTATACATTAAATATGTATACAATAAAATATATATATCTATAAACTTATATTTAGAGCTGCTATATATATATGTTTATATTGTAAAGAGAGACAATATATATATAGACACAAAAAATATATGTCGAATATAGTGATAGAGCGAAATATATATATATAATTTTTTCCAAGGGGGAAGATATTATGTCAACTAATTATATATTCAGATCAGGAATATCATTGTATATATATGTAATAGATGTAACTTTTATATATATAAGTTCTTTTTTTATGTAAATGACTTTATTTATATATGTATATAACTATATATATGGGTTATATATATAATGTATATATATATATATCTCTTAATATATGCTTTTAATATCTCAACTTCTTAATATAAATATAAATTGAATGTAAGCATTGTTAATTGAAATTTTATGTAGCTCACAGGTCTATAATGGACACCCGAACACAAATTCAATAAGCAACTGACATTTCAATATATACGGCACGAGTTCTTGAATATGTCAACAGACATGAAGTATGAAAAGAAAGCAATTGTCAATATTGATAGATTATGTCAGCACAAAAAATTTCAAGGAAAGAAATGACTCAGCAGAGTTCAGATTACAAAGTTGATCTTCATATAGACAGTGTCTAATTCTTTTTTTGTTTTTAAACATTGCTGTACTTTATTATATATATGATACATGAAATATCTTAATTTTTTTTTAAGTATCTTACTTATATATGCGCTCGTATTATTTCTTCAATAGTTATATTTAATATTCATTTATTTTTAAAATGAATTGTCACATCAAAGGTTTCTAAAATTAAAACATTTCGAGCACTGCAGGTATCTAAATTTAACAGCTAACGATGAATAATAAAGTAAGACAATATAAAGTAGAGAAAATGAAAATATATTATTTCAACGATAACTTTTGAAGGAAATAACATATTTTCAGGATTTGTTATGTTCAGATTTGGGATTTTCTTCTTTACCCCGGAAACACGTAATTCCAATGCATTTTTAGTGGATCTTATAAGCATAGGAGTAAAAAAAAAGTACTTTAAAAACAAATTCCTATTCCACATTCATTAGAGCTTGCAATTTGCTTTTAACTACGACGATTTATTTAGACATTTTTATAAATGAAATTTGAATTTTTTTACGTTACAAGGAGATATTTTTTACATTCTTCAGACGTGTCAGGGAAAAGAATGAAACTCAATTTCTCAAAAAGTAGAAGGTGAGGATATTTACATTTTTTCGGTCTTCCTTTGTTCTTTTGTTCACTTGTTATGAAATATGTCAGATTTAAGCTATCAAATGTATTTTAAATATTTCATTCACAAACATGTTTTGTCAGGCTGAGCAGACTCAACAGTAGAAAATAAAAATATATTTAGAAGTTAATTCAAACCACTAGATCGTAAGGCAAAGGAAGATATATCGATAATTCGATAGATGCGAGTATAAATATAGTTGTTACTGGACCAAGTTTTTTTTATATAGCTGTAAATTACTGTAACACGATTTTCAAAAAAAAATAAATATGTTAAAAAAACTTTTATTCGGATTTTTTACAATGTCATGATTTTCTCCATATTACCAAAACAGAATTTATTTGACAATCCTTAACTGTAAATAATCAATGTAAAGGCCTGAATAATAGGTTTCATTTACCCTATCCACCATATCGTGTTATAAAGTAACTTGCCAGAAAAGTGTTATTTTAACACTTTTTATTCTTCCAATCTATAATAAATTTAACAGAATAATGTAAGAATATAAATTAGTAAATAATGAAATATAAAGTACATTTCATTGAAGGGGAATCCTAATTAAACTGTTGTTAACTGTTTAACGAATGTTACGATTTTTTGCTACAAATATTCAATATTTTAAACATATTATTTGGAAAGGGCTATAATATGATTCTTACTGTAAATAATTTAAAATACCAAAACAATATTTGACTTTTCTCTAAAGTGTTTTTTTTTAAAATGCAAGTTAATTTAAAGGAATTTTATATATAATTTGAATTTTTTCACGTTTTATACAATAAAATTTCATGTTAATAAATTTTTTTTATGATTTTCAAAAAAAATATATTAATGTTAAAAATTTTTTAGTTCGGAAAAATTTTTACCTTTTTAAATTATATTTACCACATTTATGTCATATTCTTATTTGAAAATCCTTAAACTTTATAAATGAGTAAAAAATAAAAGTCTAAATTTAAAATTTTTTCATAAATACTCACTAGTAATATAACTTTAGTTGCGAAAAGGTATACTTTTGGAAATTTTATTTTTTTATGCTTCAAAAATTTAACAGAATGTGTGTAGAATATATAATATAACAATAAAATAAGTCAGTATAAAGTAACAAAATGATATTTGAAAGGGGAAGGTTTTATAAAAGGTTAATGATAACTGTTTAAATCGACTTTTAATTTTTGAGAAAAATATGTTTAAAAAAATTTTATATGTTGCTGTAAAAATCGTAAATTTGAAGGGGCTGTTAAAAATAAATATATACTTTCTTTATCGTTGTAATTGATATATATTTATACTCTCAGCATTAATTTTTTAAATTGTTCATGAAAAACCACGTTGTATCAAATGGGTTTCATCTCGATTTTTTCATATTTATATTTTTGTATCAAATTCATCCGATTGAACCTAATTTTAAAAATATTCTCAAAATAAATATTTACAAAATATAAAAA
This sequence comes from Pardosa pseudoannulata, assembly GCA_032207245.1. NCBI lineage: Eukaryota > Metazoa > Arthropoda > Arachnida > Araneae > Lycosidae > Pardosa > Pardosa pseudoannulata. Next base: position 76,739,320 of record CM063507.1, on the reverse strand, counting down.
AAAAAACATATATGCCTCTTAAATAAAAAATTTTATTTTAACTTATTTTGAAAAAAAATAAAAAAAAAAAAAAAATAAAAAAAAAAAAAAAAAAAAAAAAAAAAAAAAAAAATTATTAAAAAAAAAAAAGAAAAAAAAGTAGTTTTAAAGGTAATAATAAAAATATAAAAGAAGAAGATAAGTTTACAAATTTTTTTTAAAGTTTTTAAAGTTTTTAACCAAAATTTTTTCAAAAAAAAAAAAAAAAAAAAAAAAAAAAAAATAAATATAAAATATATAGCTAAAACCCATAGATTAAAAAAAAAAACACCTTCAAAAAAAAAAACCGTGTTCAAAACCATCTCTAGACTTTCCATTTAAAATTTCAATATTTTGTAAAAAAAGTAATCACAGAACCCCCAACTGCCTTTGAAACCAAAGAGGAAAGAGTTCGCGAGGGTGAGATATCGTGGAACAAATAAAGAAAGAAGAGTTACGCATTATCACGAAAACTCATTTGGCTTTTATTGAGAACAGATGAGAAGTTATAAGAAAGTATACAATTCAGTCTCTTGTTCAATACACTATATTGGTTATCACATGTTTGTCATATGTTACATATATCACATATATTGGTCTATTGAGTAATGCAATCGTTTCGTTATAACTGTTTAAGATTTATCACAGTCTGTTGGTAGCTAAAATGTTTTATCTATTTCAAATTATTTCAGTTCTTCCCGATATTTCATTTTCAAAGTTAAATGTTCCAGAGTGTTAGTTATGAGAACTGTTAGGTATCACAGTCTATTGGGTATTTCACTATTTGGTTTATCCCATTCTTTTGGATATCAGAGTGTGGATGATGAAAGTCTTCCAGCTAGTCGAGTCTTGGATACTTGTTGTTTTCAGTCCAGTTATCGCCGTTTGTTGTTCTTGATAGTTGTTGTGTCTTATATTTTATGGCATTATGTTTATGTCGTTTGTTAAATTTTTTTGAATTAGTCGTGTTTTTTGTTTATTAGTCGTTGTTGGTTGAGCTGGTGGTTATTAAACTGCTTATGACTTTTGGCTATTTGAGCATATTTGAAGTCTTTTGGTCTATATGATGACTTTGGGTCTAGTCGTTTGTTATAGTTCTTCTGAATTGCAGTCTGCTGTATTTTGGTTTGGAAGTTGTTGCTATTGCAATATGTTGGTTGTTGCAGTCTGTAGTCCATTACATGACTGTTGGCTATTGCAGTCTTTTGGCTATTTGAAGTCTTTTGAAGTATTTTTTCTTTTGGTCTATATGATGACTTTGAGGTCTAGTCTTTCGGCATTGAAGTCAGTCTTTTGGTTTGGAAATTGTTGGCTATTGAAGTCAACTATGTTGGGTATTGAAGTCATTACATGACTGTTGGCTATTGCAGTCTTTGGGCTGTTGAAGTATTTTCTCTATTAAGTATTTTGTCTATTGAAGTCTTTTGGTTATTGAAGTCAGTCTTTTGGCTATTGAAGTCAGTCTTTTGGTTACTGAAGTTAGTCTTTGGGCTATTGAAATCAGTCTTTGAGCTATTGAAGTCAGTCTTTGGGCTATTGAAGTCAGTCTTTGGGCTATTGAAGTCAGTCTGTGGGCTATTGAAGCTTTTGGTCTATGTGAAGTCTTTGGGCTATTTGAAGTATTTGGTCTATTTGAAATCTTTGGTCTGTTTCAAGCCTTGGGCTATTTAAAGTCTTTGGGCTATTTCAAGTCTATTTTGTTCTTGGAGGAGATTTAATATTTTTTAGCTCGAATTTATTAGTGATTAGTGGGTGGATAGTTATGTTTATGTCTGGATATTGAGTTGTTGACTTTAGGAGGATAGAAAAATTCTTTATTTTCTTACTGCTCGAACTAAAAAAGGAAAAAAAGTTCCAAAATTAGTATTGAATCTTATATTTCAAAACAAATCATTGACAGTTAAATGTTTAAGAATGAATATGTATTATCAAAACTTACTTTTCGAAAGCAGTTCAAGGATCTCAAAAAATTGCGCAGTCTCTTCCTTTTTGACAGCTTAGGAACCTGAAAAAATGACAGACATTTAGAATGAAATTTGAAGAAATATGAACAAAATACCTCCATACAGTTACAATTGCTCGGAAAGTGTTATCAATGCATTCACCTTTCATTATTCATAAAGAAATCGTCGATTTCTAGACAAAATCCTCCCCCCCCCTTCTATCTCACATATAAATCTCTCACAAACACAGAATTAAGATAAATTTCTAGAATTGATCAAATATCTCAAGAATTACTGGACCTATTTTAATAATATTTCCTATGTCCATACACTTATAAAACCAAAACTAACAGCCTTTCAACAGTTATAACAAACAAGCATTATAATGTTTGTCATACTCCTTGGTGACGAATAATATGAAAAAATGATTGCAGAATAGAATAAAAAACTTTTTTTAGCTGTGCAGACTAATAAGTAGATAGTTTGGTGTCTTATGTATCGAGGCTACTATTATTTCTTCCTATGTAAATTTATACATATTCAAAACAACATTGCAGCTTTTGTTCTGAGTAAGGACATCTAAGTACATTTATATCCAGTAAGGATTGTGCGGATATGTGTTTGCAAAGATCCCTCGTTCGAAATACGTACCGGAGACTGCACAGAATCCTCCTCCACCCCAACCGATGCAGATGAGGAAGTCGCGGTGAAGCCCTCGGAAGGGGAAACATCCTGAAAATAAACAGAAATAAAAAGGGTCATCCAACTTTGTGCGTAGAATATGAATATCATACATATAAGGTATATTAAATTTCGTTATATATGTAAATATATGCACACACACATATATATGCATATATATACATATATATATATATATATATATATACATATATACATATAATATAACATATACATATATATATAAATATATATATATATATATATATATATATATATATATATACACATATATATATATATACATGTATATATATATTCATATATATGTATATGTGTATATACATATATATGTATATAAATATGTATATGTATATATATATACATATATATATATCTATCTATATATATATATATATGTATATATATATATATATATATATATATATATAAATATATATATATATATATAAATATATATATATATATATGCGTGTGTGTATATATATATATATATAATATATATATATATATATACACATATATATATATATATGTATATATATATTCATATATACTTATATATGTATATATACATATATATGTATATAAATATGTATATATATTATATGTGGTATATACATATATATCTATCTATATATATATATGTATAATATATATATAAAAATATATATATATAATATATATATAAAAAAATAATATATAAATATGTTTAAATATATATATATAATATATTATATATATATATATATATATATATATATATATATATATATTATATATATATATATATATATATATATATATATGCGTGTGTAAATATATATATATATATATATATATATATATATATATATATATATATATATATAAAAAATATATATATATATATATATATATATATATATATTTATATATACATATATATATATATTTAATATATAATATATAAACATATATATAATATAAATATATATATATATAAATATATAAATATATATATATAAATATATATATATATATATTATATATATACATATATATATATATATTTATATATATACACACATATATATTATTTATATATATATATAAGAAGATGTTTAAATATGTGTATTTTTATAATAATCTTCTCCCCGTATAATGATGAGATAAAAGTGAAGCATATAAGTTGACATGCTTCTCTCACACACACAACACACACACAAACACATATATATATATATTTATATTATATATATATATATATATATAAATATATATTATAAATATATATGATGTTTAAATATGTGTATTTTTATAATAATCTTCTCCCCGTATAATGATGAGATAAAAGTGAAGCATATAAGTTGACATGCTTCACATATTAAATTTTTACTTATTGCTAAAGACCTGAATGTAAAATAAGAGAGAAAATGGATTTTTCCACAAACGCAGATAATTATACGCCATCAGCATCTCGTACCCGGATACAGAAGTGACCATATTTTTTCTTCATAAAAAGTTAACAAATAAACTTTTACATAGTAATATTATATCTCACTTTTATATCCACATAGATGGAAAAAATAAAAAAAAATTTAATATATTCTAACATTTAAACGATCCATTTCCGTCTGACGTGGAAGTACAACCGATGTTTATTATGTCATTTGATTTGTTGACGATGTTTGAAGTTCTGGAAGAGTGTTTCTGATATGGCTCTTTCGTTTCAGTGACAGAGTTTTCGTCAGATGTGCAATAATCTACTTACGGTTCTAAGGACAATTTTTAAGAGTGAGTGTGTTCTAGTAAGGAGATTGTGCAAACCCCGCTGAGGTTCCCAAGAAGTATAGATTAACTCTCCTATATGAAATTATAAATGTGCAAAAAGCAAAAACAGTCTTCGTCCTGTAAAATGACATTTTACATACAAGATTGTTTGCCGTGGTATGTTTGCCAAAATCCGACGTTCGAAATACGTACCTCAGGCGACACTGCTTCCTCCTCTACTCGTTCCACGACAGGTGGTGACATCAATGTTAAGCTCTCGAGACTGGAGAGCTCCTGAAATGAAGCAAAAACAAATATCGTCACTTTACTTAGTATGTTGAATCAGAGAAACCATGCATACACATGGATAGCAAAAGCTCATATGAATATGTATGTGTAATAAGTGTTTCTGCGCAACACAAAGTTAAAATGGTGTAAAATATAGATAAAGTGCAAACGTAAACTAACATAGAATACTAGAAATTAATAAAAAAAAATTATTCTAGTGATTCATGTTTGGGACTCTCGCTTTAAAACGTTTCCATTTGATACCATAGAGCTGTGAGTGTTCAAGAGAGTCAGCCAATCAGTGTGTAGATTAATCACATAATGATTGTCAAAACTACAACTAAGTTCGTAAAGTATTAAGTTATAAGATTCTCGTTAAGATTTATATAAGACAGTTGTGTACAGAAGAAATGAATTTTAATGTTTTCGAAGTCACCAAGTTTTACCACAATTAGAGGAAATAGATATTGGAAAATGATTTCATTTTATATAGAGAATTAATTGTTAGAAATTTATAATAGAATAAAATTATTTAAGTGGTTTTTGGTTAAAATATCATTATACAAGTACATGTGTGTATATACTCCCGCATATATTCTATACACATATATTATTAAAATCTATTACTATAGATTATTTTACAAACACACACACACATTATATATATATATATATATATATATATATATATATATATATATATATATATATATATATATATACGTAGACGTGTTAAATGCAAATATTTCGAAATTTCTTAATTATTTATTAATTATAACCCTGTCACCTTATGAAGCTGGTTAAAAAAGAAAGTATGTAAGTGAATATGGTTGGAATTATCCCTACAGATGTAAACGTAAAATTGGCATAAAATGTAAAATATAAGACACTTACTGAAAGGAGGCAAGGTGGCTCGAAAGAAATCTGCAAAGGGAAAGAAAAACAATTAACGACATCGGAGCATTTTCCAAACGACTGCTAGTTCCAAGAAGGAAATCCATTGTTTGAGTAACACAAGCGAAATAAACATTCTTTTTGTAATTTACTGTGACATAAGTTTTCTTCGAGAAATTTTGGTTTTAATATTTCATGCAAGGTTAACTTGTCTCCTTTTAATGTTTAAAAATTTACTCGGATGCTCGAACTCAATTCCGAGAAATGTAATTACCTTTTGTGATTTGAGTTTCAACGTTTGTAGTTCATATAACGGAATCATACTCAAGTATATTTATTAGCAGTCCATTGGAAATATATTCTGATTTTTGATTTCTCTCCCCTTTTGAGTTCTAACATGTCAACCTGTTTCTGTTTTTCTCGACTCATGGATTTGAGTTCAGTAATTGAAACGTTTTCCTTAACATATGTATGGTTTACTTTTTCAAAAGTCAGACATTTAGCCAAGTATATTCATGTGAATCTGATCTCTTGAAAATTACCTTTATAGCATACAATGTGTTTTATTCAACTGGCAATAATCGAGACATCTTTAATGCAATTTTTCGTCTGGAATGCTAAATATTTTGGCGAATGAGGAAAAAGACAACCCGAAAAATGTTCCTTTAAAAATATTAGTTCCAAAAGTCACCTGTAGAGGAGATTATCGAACTGTTTATTCTATCATGGACAAGTATTAAATGCATAACTTTAAAAAAAAGGTAGAGCTATGGTTCACCTTTTTAAATTTTTAGAATTCAAAATATATTGAATTTTTTTTATGACATTGGAAAGAAAATCGTTAAAATGAAGTTCATGAATGATGTTCTAATCTTGTTATTAGTATTCATCTTTTACTATTAGATAACTGAGATATCATAAATATACTATGTCTAATACCAATAATATTACTGTTAAATTTAGGCATTTGCATGAATTACTAAAAAACTGCAGTTACAATTAAATTATTTAAAAACCTACAATATTTTAATAAATCAATTTATTTTGAAAGATAGCATTTCTGGTAAGGTCGTCGAAAAGAGGACTTTGACATTTTACTGAATTTCAGTTAGGATTTGATATGTCCTAAACTTGGATTTATTTTTTGACGGTTGCCTCTGCTTGGTGAAGATACAGTCACTTTATAATTAACATCAGCTGAAGTAAATTAGTATTTTAACATGTCTCTTTACGATTACACATTTCTTAAAAGATATTGGTAACTAGTCGAATTGAAATCGAAGATCGAATGACCAGCTGATTTATTTAGAAAATTTTTTTAAATGATCGTCCAAATACATAAAATTATATGAGAATTATTTTATGCTGAATTCGTAGTATATTATGAAATAAATAAGAAATAGGGTTCAAAAGTTTTATAAAAAACAAACAATTAACCTACATAGTTACGTTCAAGGTTTTACTTAAACTATCAATACTACATATTGAAAATATCTTCAAAATTAACAAGAGGCAAAAATTTTAACACTTTGAAACCCTGGGGCTGGCATCTTCTATACATGTATTAAATTAATAAATCAGTATTTTTAATATCTGGAGAGCAAAAAAAGGGAATTTAAAATCCATCTGAGTGATATTTTCATCTCTTTTGTTAAAAAAAGTTCAAATATCTGAAATGGACAAATGGTTCGTCTTATTGCTTCACTGATAAAAATGCCCAAATCAGTTAAAGATTTCATTTTGTTTTTAAGTAAGTGACATTGACTTCACACCAATCTAAACTTGACTCATGACTGTTACTTTAAAAAATAAATTTTAATTTGATAAACTTAGAAAATTATGTTCTGAACTTACTCTTCCGTTCCACCAATCCCTCGCCAACTGATAACAGACGTAACCTGTTGCAGCGCAACCGACAACGACAAAAAAACGCCCAAAGTTAGACATAGCTACCAACTTTGTTTAGACTCGAATTTGGCATTGTTTGAGGGGGACAATTGAACAGTGGAAATGTGTTAATATGTAACAATGAGCAGCTCCTCTGTGAATTGCAAGAATACTTCTTTAACATCGCATGATTTTGAAATATGATTCTTGTATTCCTTAGGTGAAATTGATCTAATTCCCATAAAATCCACAAATAGACTGTATATGTGTACACACATACACTATATCTGTGTTATTTCCTCTAAATGCAATGCTATGGGATTTTTCCTTTCCTGATTCTCAGAGCTAGAGCTTTTAGAATCTGTTTAATGTCCCAAGATATTCGAGACTGTTTCTCCACACGCGACTTTATCCTTCTGGAATTGGGCAGCCGTGAATCACATCATGTACCGTGACTCATTATACATTAATTCCCATGTCTTACTTGAGATATAAATTCCATGAATCCCATACTATATTCACGTGTGAAAAGGTAATAACGTGTGAAGTTTGATATTTATTTTGGAATTACTTTGATATACCCCCAAATCGGAAAATTTGTCGACTTTTTTTTTTCTCGCCAAGCAAAATACCTGTTTTTGGAGCCTTTTTTTTCTCTCCAAGATGGATCCTTGCTAAATACAAAAAAATTAATACATAAAAAATACGGAATCATTAAATACAAAAAAAGAATACCTAAAAAATACAATAAATACATAAAAATACAAATAAATGACACTGAATAGCATATTATATGCAATTTACACAAACATTTTAACAAATACAATTGAAAATACGTGTCGTCAATCAGTAAAAAGAATCATTTATACAGAAATTGTGAATTACACCCAATTTACCCCAGTAGCAATTTCAATAAATTTATTAAAACAATCAACATTAGCGGCTAAACATGATTTACGAAACATGTACATCGCAAGTTAACGAAAATGAAGCACAAACTATCAATTTTCCGACTTAAAATTCCCTGAAACTTTTCAACAACACTATATACAGTAGGCATATTGAAAGCTAAAAGATAAGAATAATTAATAGAAAAAAATATATAATTCTAAAATACAACCAGATTTGCAGCAAGTCAGAAATCCGCTTGATCACTTCACAAAGAAATGGCTATAAAATATATAAGAAATACAAAAATTGTTGCTACAAATCTTTAAAAAAAAAACTTAAAAAGGGTACAAAATACAAGAAAATTACTAAATTTGGCAACAGCAAAAACCTAAAAGCGGAAAAAAAACCTAAATTGGCAACACCAGAATAAGAAACAGCAACCCTAAAATGTCCGTAGGGAGTGCCAGATTTGGCACGTCATTTTTGGGGGGTATATCAGTTGTTGTACCTTTATTTTCCGTGTAGATATCTACTTACCAAGCTCCTCTTATGGGAAAAATGCTTGATGTTCCCTTACCACATAATGCTGCCTCGTTTTTGGGGTGGGAATTAATTTATTTTAGATGGGGGGACTAACAGTAAATTTATTTTCTCTATCCTGTATTTTCTCTAAATTTCTAAATACCCAAAAACGAGTAGCAAAATTTATAGATTTAGATAAATGATTTAATTGGAATTTCTGTCAAACCTGGTATATTAATGTAAAATTGAAGAATAGTAATGGCTGCAAATTAAGCTCTAATTCCACGGAACGATTTTTAGAGTTCCTACTTCCCAGTATTTAGATTTCTGACTATTCTATTACAAAGTTTTTGGTGGTATATTCTTAGGTAGTTGTCAAAATTCTTTACGATTTTGTTCAAGTGTTTGACAATCAAAAATTGTTTTGTTTCCTACATGCGAAATGTAATATAATGATGTAAAAAATTAACAGGAAAAATATTTTTAATATACCTTGCAAATAATGAAATAAGTGCCAGTAAACTGTTTACTCCAATTTTGGAAAGCTTGCACTCTTTAGATTCTTCTGTAGCACTGCAGCCTTCTATAGGCCAAGGTTGTCTCTAAAAGTTAAATCTAGTTTGCTTGATTCTATTGTTTTATATCGGGTTTGATATTCTTATTCTCATATTTGAACTTGTTACAATTAAATTTTCATCCTCGACTTGACAAAGATTTCGCAACCAGTTTTAGTATTTCATTATTTTAGGTGTTATAAGAAACTGGAAAAAATATGTCTGACAAGAACAGGCCAGTACAGTCAAAATTTGAACAAGACACAATTTCGAATATTTTAGATAAATCATTCTGAAAGGTATCTTGCATTTTTGTATACATAGTGTACTAAACCAATCGCAATAGGTAAAGAATTTTGACTCGTATTGAATGAAATGCGACATTTTAAACTGTCCTAGATGTGCTAAGGAGGGGTTTTGGACGTATATGTGAACAAGTACCTCAAGCTGTATAGAGAAAGTGGCATGTCATCGAAGCACCGCAGAAGACCTAGTGAAGTTTTTCAACCAAAACATAAACAAAATATTTTTGGTTTCTAATGACATTCTTGATGCTAAGAGCATACCATAAAGGAAGGTGATTTTAGATATATGAAGACAATCCCATAGATGTCCAATAGGATTCCCTTTGTGTCTTACACGGAAGACGTAATTTTTGAACTACTCACTAGGATTATAATCCTGAAATACTGGAAAAAACCGAAAGAATGTGGATATCGCATGCAATGGTAAGAATTGTTTAAATTCAAAATAAATCTTGCTGTACATGTATTCTTAAACTCCACAATGAAGAGCAATTTTTTGCTTTTGCAATCCTGAATTGAATTTTTAAGAATTAAAATAGAATCGCTTGAAATTTCTAACCTCCGTGACATATTGCAAATGCTACTTAAAAATGAAGTAATTAAATTTTTTGACCACAGAGGTCCGCATAGAATGATTAGACAACAGTACTCCCTGGACCAAGCTCTCTAGTAAAGAGTTTGCTATTATTGGTAATGCATCCATCTATGAATATTTTGTTGGGAGTAACATTCACTTTATCGTTTATTTTAACCATTTTCCTGTGCTATGTACCACGTTATATACACATCTGATGCATTATACGCTTGTATATCGCGGGATACAAAATGAGTCTTTATATAAAAACTTGTATATATTCTATATCGTGTTCTATGTGATAAACAAGCGCTTAAAGCAGTTGTTTGTGTATAACCCTTTTGCCTGTCCTGGAAATCAAACATTATAAATTTGAAAAAAAATTCTATCCACTTCTTAAAAAAACGTAACACTTCAAAGCAGTTAGAAGAATGTTTAATGAAATAAAGTATCTGTAGATAACCTGATACAGCTAAATAGGTTTAAATATTATGAATCGAATCAAAATTTCAGTTTTAAAATATACTTGTAAAGCAATGGGCTGAAATCTACAATTTTATGAATAGAGAAATGTTCTGTGTACTCGAAAAATCTATATTCAAATAGAAGATATAACATTGTATAAGGGTTAAAGTTTTAATAATCTTAGACCCTCTACTATAATCTTATGCTTAAATTATTGCTCTGTATTTATCTTATTTACAATTTCTGAAGTCATATGTAATAAGTGCTTTAAAATACTTGTAAAAATTCGTTTAACTCCTTGCCTGTGTTAATATGTGAAAAAAAACGTGTCAAATATGGAAATCTTTTCTTGAATTTAGTTAGTTATCAGAATGTATTTGCGTTCTCATTTAAATTGAATAAATCTAATATTCACGTATTTAGCTTGCCCAAACTGAGTTCGAGTGTCACAGGTTAGGGGTAAATTGATGATAGTGATTTTGAACTTGAACTAGTTGTATCGGGTTGTTAGACAACACTGGTAGGATAATTATAGTTCACTTTACAATTAGATGAATGAATTAAAAGTACATATTTGTAAATCACTTTGAGTAATTTTTCTGAATGTGAAATTTCAGGTTTTGTAAGTCATCGAATACAATTTTTTAGACCCAAAAGTCCTGAGGCAGACTCTAGTATGAAATAGCATTCTAGTCGAGAGAAATGGATAGAAGATAGACTACAACACTTTACTTCATCCACAAGTCGTCCAAGTCTCGGTTAAAGGTTGTTGGTAATGTAACTTGGATGAGCTAGGCACGTGAGCTACATATATTATGAGGAAGAGGAGCGTTATTTTGTTTGAAAACCGCTACGGACGACTTTGTAAGAGACTTTGCTTAAATGGATCTTCGAAGTTGAAGCCGAAACAAAATAGGCCATCAGGCTTGCCCTACCATTTACAGAGATATAAGATTGGAACTTTGAGGACCTTGGTACAACTATTACAGTACAATGTTTATGTTTAATTATTGACTTATACTCTCGCATTTTCTTACTGTCGTTAAAAACGTTGTATAAATGTTGTGTCATGTACATATGTTTACCTATTTACCACTCTAGGCTACAGATGGGGTCTTTTGATTTTCTTTTCATATTATACTGTTTTCTGTGCTGTGTCTTTATTTAACCACTACACACAGTTGGGGAGAAGTGTAACAACACATACTGCATTTCCTTTTTCCAGTTCAAGATCCAAAAGTAGAATTAAACCTTTAGAAACTGATTACATTTATGTACACTGAGGTGAACATAAAATAGAATGAAGGCTGGGGATACTATATTCGGAGCATGGCCATTCTGTTCAATTAGATTAGTATAGTTACTTACTGTAGTTTTTAGTACATAAAATATGTAAAAACTAGTATATATTTGTTCGAGGACTTTGTAGCATACTAGTATAGTTTTTAGTATAGTTTGTATTATAGTCATGTAATACATTAGGTGCTGAGGCTTTCAAGTTTTCTGTCCTTGGTAAAAATTCTTCCAAAAAGTAGTCAATATGAGAATGAACACATTTGTCTTATTTATAATATGGTACAAGATTATTAGATGATCTACTCTTACATTTGAACTAAGGTAAAACACATTTTTACAATTACTTGAAAACAGTGGGAATATTGATATGCAACAGTATCAAATATGACAAGATTGTTTAAAAAATGCATGGGCACTTATCTAAATACCTAATACTTTACAGACACCTAAAACAGCTTATTTAAATCTTTAAACATAGCTTTCAAATAAATTGAAATGCTAAATGCCGTAAAGATATATTAGTTTACTTCTAAACTTGTTCAATGTGATGAATCATAATAAAAGTGTAAGATGTTTAATAAAACTGATTTAATATTAAGAAATTCTGGTTTCCTGATTGACAAATCTGTTTTATTGTAAGCTGGATATCATTAAAGACATTAAAATAGTTTATTTGTTTTTTATTTCTTACGTACCCTGAAGAAAAGTTATGCTTTGAATTGTATATATAAGTATGGTAAGCGACAAAATAAACTTTTAAACCATTTTGTCCTATGAGCATATGTATAACAAACTCTAATATTGTTACATAACGTCGGATCCTTTTTAAAGTAAGTAACAAAGTAGCATATTTTAATAACTTTGAAATAGCTAGAAATATACTTGTATTGGTTATCTTTGTTAACGTAAATTGTGCATGGAATATGTATTTACAAGCATGTAAAAGGGATTTAAAACCGTTAAACGTCTTTAGACGCATTATTTGCATACTTTTAATAAATATTCTACTTGCCTTGAAGATAATTACTTTATAAATTGCTTGACTATGAACAATCCAGGTACTACGGTATAGTTACACTAGTCCTTTAATTTTCCATATCGATCTTTGCCGTACATATTTGCAATTATTCAGAATCTGCTTTAACCAT
>CM063507.1:76703581-76718581 GCA_032207245.1 Pardosa pseudoannulata | reverse complement strand
ACTGGCCACGATGGCGACTTTGGACGATGGTTGATAAGTTGCATCCACACATTGGACCACTGAATCATAATAGCACGTGGATGCTCAGTAGGTTCTGCTGCGCACTTTAGTAGCGCATGCTGTCTGTCTGATATTTGAAGAAAAATCGCTTCTGAAGCCATCCTTCGCCAAGGCCATTTTATCGTCTGCCATCCTTGCCCTCGATAAGCCATACCCCCTTCCCCCAGTGGTTATGCTTGCAGTGTACCATAGTGTGGAAGAGCCTTATAAATCACATCATTCTTCAAGTAGCTGAAACATAGGTTTTGAAGGCAGTATTTTAAACAACTTGAAGACAAAAAAATATATCTTAAAATGAAATTTCATGTCTTTATGATAATAGTTAAAAAAGATATTCAAAGGAGAACAACAAGAAAAACTGTTCCACTCCAATTGCTTGAAGGGGATTGAGAGCGATATCTGATGGATAAATGGTAAACTCTTCTGTTTCAGATTGATATTTGGCATGTGTGTCGTCATGATGATGGGGAGCATAGTATTTCTCTGCCAAGAATCGTTCGGAACGGAGTCCGTGTACATCATTAGCACCACAAAGGACGGGGATAGCGGTCCGGCCGAAGACGACCACTTCCCACAGTATCCGAGGATAACCATTTGCCCGCATCCGGGATTCTCCAAGCGTGAGTATTCTCTCTTTCATATATAGGGATCCAAAATGCAAGTCAAATCATTGTCTGAGATGCCACCTCTAGATGGTATTCTCTTTAAAAAAGGATAGCGTTAGAACAATGATCTAGCATAACCTCTAAGTAGAGCACAGTTGATGATTATAACAGTTAAGGCTGTACAATAACAGTGCCTCTGATTGCAGTAAGCTCTGATCTAGATAGCTAAACAATTAACCATAGCTTTCCAAACCCAATGGAAGGCTGAATAAGTCAACATTTAGATGGAAATAGCATATCTTCGAGCGTTAGGGTCAACACTAGGGATAATGAAACTACATGTGGATTAGAACTAATAGAATTTAGGGAACAGTTTCTAATACCTCCTCCAAATTATGGTCCATCACGGACCACTGCAGTAATGGGCCTGATTGCAGTCTTGAACTATGGTTCACGAGTTGTGTCCACACACTGCGTATTCAATCATCCTCTATATACTGCTCACTTTACAAGGGCATGCTGTTTGTCTGCTGTTTGGAGAAAAACCGCTTCCGAAGCCATAACCTCCCCCAAGGTCATTTTATGGTTAACCCAGATAAGCCGTACCCCCTCCATACAGAGGTAATCGCTTGCATACCATAGAGTTGCGGGATCTTCAGATTTTATTTTTACATAACGCAGAGGTACTTACGTGTTGAGAATTTGTCTTCTTATTATGAGATCTACCTGAAGGCGATTGATACTTCAAACAAAGTGGATAATCCTCATTTAGACCAAGCAGATGATCCACACAGGTCCTTGGAGTACACGAATATTTGACGTGCCCCATTCATGCCCTCTGCCTTTAACAACATCTTAAATATTAGTTTATCGATATTGGTATGAAGATGCCAAAAAGGAAAGCTAAAGGTTTGGGCTCGAAGATCTAAACTTAAATAGAGAATTATTATATAAGTAATTGAGTATAGCTTTATAAGATGCCCACTGCTATTGTTGTCCACGACATACTGAGTAGAAAACTTCTTCACTTTATTAATCCCTATTATCTTGCATTCCAATTGATCACTTATATAAAGTCTTCTATGGTCCTTCTAGAACTTTTTCAAAAATATTTTATGGTTAAGAGGAGCAAAGGGTAAAATACACGTTACCGTGAACATCACGTAATCATATGGAATAATTCTACTGCAGAGGAAAGATAGTAAAAATTTTGTTCCTTTTTCGCCCTAATTTGCAGCTATAGCATGTTAATTTGATGTTCCCAAGTACATCTGAGCCAGATCTAGAGTGGAACATTCATAAGTACAACCATCAAAGATTTGTTTCCGAGGACTGCTCATGCTAGAGTTGAGTTACAGTGTCTTTTGAATATGTTATAGAACAAACATAGTAGGAGTTTGACCCTATGATGTTTGATCTCTCTTTGACGTCTAGGTTCTAATGGGAGCGAAGAGAAGCTGCTGGAGTATGCCTACATAGCTCTCGGTCACCCTTTTTCAACCCTTGAACCCGAGGAAAAGGCTGTTTTGCTCCATTCTGCTCTGACCAATATCACAGGTGAAAGGAAAACAAAGAAAATGGTCTCTCTCAGCAAAAGACTGAGCGACCTCAAAATCACCTACGATCAGCTCAAGGCCAACGATCCAGAATTCGACCTCAGGCAATACATCATGAACACCAGTGTCAAGTGAGTTGGGACCATATTCAAATGAGTCATCTTGCCAAGGTGATAGGTATATATTTCCGAACATAAGCCCATCCATATATAAGCAGAGTGGGCAATTTTCCTTCCAAAGTAAAACCCGTATGTAAGCCGAAATGACAAAAAAAGTTTCTAGAACCTTCAGATAGGTCGCCAAGCAGAGAAACACGTGGGAATATTTTCCAATGAAATTCCTTTAGAGTTAAGCAGTAGACCAACGCTTCTCAAACCTTTTTTGTCGACGGCATTCAATTTAAGTACTGTGGAGGTAGATGATTGTCGCACCTCCAGACAAATGCGAGGACATTTCGTAGCACATTCCGAAAGAGGCAAGGAAAAAACTTAAATTTTAAATTTTAAATAACTTTATGATGTCTTCTAAATTTTACACTAACTTTTCTTGATTACTGCCACGGTTTGATAGTCACGGTGTTTGACCATGCGACCATTATAAACTTTGATGTGAACGACAAACTTCAACTCTGGTAACATTATATAAAGATAATAACCCTATATATAGTAATAATGTTTTCATACATTCTAGCAATGTAAGCCAAAAAATGCTATGTTTTGAAATATATCGATTGTTTCCGAATTACATAGAATTCTGTTTATTAGAAGTTTTGGAGATCTACTACCTGCTCATGACAGATTTTTGGCACGATTATAACACCAATAAGAGCCGTTTTTAACCCCTTCCCGATTTTTTCCTGAGCGAAACTCGGGCAGGCGAAATGTATCATCTTGGATCATCCCGAGTATAGCTCGGGCACTGTGCAATCAGTCTTATCCCGAATTATTTCACATGTGCTTTTTATAGTTTCAAATGCTTTTGTTTACTTTTTTGGCTACAAGATTATTTGCTGCTCAAAGAGAGACATCTGGGGAAAGAAGGTAAAAAGTAAAACAAGGTTTTACTATCCAGATTGCGATGTTGGACTCTGTGCAGTACCGTGTTTTCGATTGTACCATAAACGACCAAATTTTGATTAATAATTTTATAATCATTTATGTAAATGCATAGGATATAAATAAAATTTAATTGAAGGTAAAAGTTAGGTATTCTAAGCTTTATATTTATAGTTAGAGTGAATTGACTCAAGTTTAATGATTTCCGCCGTACAGAAAGCCAACTATACAGGTAAATTACTGATTTAAAATGGATTTTTTTACATTAATATTTAGGAAATTTTGTATGCGAATGATGCTATTATGTTTAAAAAGCTATTTATGTATGAAAATAAGCATAAAAGTTTTACATTTTTTGACCCATAATCCCGAAATAAAATGAATCTATCAGGGGTTAATTTATTTTTCAACATTTGTGTTTGTTGCCATGTAAAAATTATTGAAAAATTTATTTATTTCACCGTTATCTTTTTTTTTTTTTGGTTTATTTATTAAAAAACCCGTTTCGTTGATTTTTGCAGATTGGGCAACTTTTTGTCGCCAACGCCAAAAAGCGCATGTATTACATCCAGGGTTTCGAACCAAAAATACCGTTATTTTGGTCAGAGCAAAAACCGGAACTGAACTAAAGAAGCATATTCGTTTATTTCGGTTCGATATATTTTCAGTCATTTTTTCGATATATTTTCACCCACTTATCAATATTTTGTAATTGGACGTCAACCCCTTAATTATCGTCATTCTATGTTCCTTGCTTCTCGATTTCCTGTTTTGATAATCCCTTTTCTGTTTCAGTTTCACATGAAACTACTTGAAGAAGACCGATTTAATTCATTCTAATGTTCAGTCATTGAATTCGAATTCTAAAATGGATAACAACGCCGATGCTAGCCGTTCTCTGCTCACCACTCATATCTTACTTTCTGGAAATTATATCCATTGATATAGAGCAGCAATTAAATAAAAGAATAAAATCTCATCAATTTTGATAAAATTACATATTTTATGATTGAATTATAATTTTAGTATGATTCTATCAAATAAGAATATACATAAAATAAAATGATACATCCGGAACTGACACGAAAACCGATATTTTTGGAGGAATGAAAACCGGAATTTTCCCCCTTCACTAATGCAGCTGGCAATACAAGCGCATATACCTTTATGCCATTACATGGCTGTGAAGCTGTTAACCCTTTATCTCCAACTGGGGAGTAAGTGTAGCTTAAGGAATGCGGGGATGGGAGTAACATTACTCCCACTGGATCCTCACAATTTAGAAGCAGAAACCGACCACAAGACTCCTATGTGTAGCCGGACACTCCCAGTGGTGTCACTTTGAGAACTTGGAGAACATTGCGACAACGAATTTATTTTACATGCCCCAGTCACCTTTAACGAACACGACGGATTTAAGGGCGGTTCCATACTCGAACCAACATCATTTCAGTTACGAGATCGTTGTCTTTGTCGACTGAGCTACCGCGGCTCCACGAAAACCAGAACTGAACCGATTTAATTTTTTTGGTTGAACCGGTAGGGAAACCGGAATAAAAAAAATTACGATTTGATGCCATGGTTACATCTGTTTCATGGATTCGTATATAAGACGACTCCCTTCCTCACTTTAGGCTACGGTTTTACATTATCTTTCTATTGCACTCTTCGTTTTGGCACAATATATTCCATTTGGGATTCAGTGCCAATAAATCCAAATCCTCCATCCATCCATCCATCACTTTAGGTCTTTCAAAAGCCCCCAAAATGTAGAAACATACGGTGAGTAGGCAGACAGCTGTTGTGAACCCATTTTATTTTGGAAGCTGCGAAACAGCTGTATGAGTCCTCTATCTCTAATGTTGTAAGCTCTGTTCCTGCGCAAATGTCTTTTTTTTTTGGTGTGTGTTCCAGATGCAAAGAGATGTTCGTTTCGTGCATCGCTTACATCTACGAGGTTCCTTGCTGCTGGACCTTCAAACCCGTACTCAGTGGCTTCGGCGTCTGTTACTCCATGACTCCCGACCACCGACTCGTGGCTCTCGAGAAGCAGTCCAGGGACATCGACTTCTCTTTCGTCGTCGACTTGAAAAACGTGCCCCACACAGGTGAGACACCTTCCTCGAATCATTCCTTTCATATAAATTCTAAAACTTTAAATAACTTTGACACAGATCTACTGACTTTTGGGACGACTTTCATTTATTTAAAAACACTGAAGAGCAAAAGAATCGGGTATGGGCATGCGTATGCAAATAAAGAGATAAGGTACCAACCAGAATACGGTTTTGGGGACTAAAACGCTTCTATAAGACAACAATTGTCTGGGACAGTTGTTATATTTATTACTGCTGATTCAATGTCAGGTTATCAAGATTTAAGTCAGTTTGAAAGTGGTGTTATAGTCGGCACACTAGAAATGGGACATAGCATCTCCGAAGTAGCTATGAACTTCGAATTTTCCCGTACAACCATTTGCGAGTAGACCGTTGATATCTGGATTCTGATAAAACATCAAATCTCCGACATCGCTGAGGCCGGTAAAAGATCATGCAAGAATGGGACCAACGACGACTGGGAAGAATCCTTAAACGTTACAAAAATGCAATCCTTCCACAAATTGCTGCAGATATTAATGCTGGGCCATTAACAAATATCACTATTCAATGAAACATCATCGATTTGGCCTTTCGGAGCACACCGTGTACCCCTGCTGACTGCACGTCACAAATCTTTACGTCTCTCCTGGACCCGTCATTACATTGGACTGTTGATGACTGGAAACACGTTTGCCTGTTATGACGATTTTCGTTTCAAATTGCATCGACCGAATGGACGTGTAAGGGCACGGAGACGGCTTCATGAATCCATGGACACTGCATGTCAACAGATGACTGATGGAGATGGTGGAAGCTCTGTGATGGTATGGGGTACATGCAATTGGAATGCTATGTGATCCCTGATACGATTCTGACAGGTGACACATACGTAAGCATCCTGTATGATCGCCTGCATCTAGTCATGTCCGTTGTGTATTCCGATGAAAGTCCAGCAGGGCAATGAGACACCCCACGAGTTCAGAATTTCTACAGAGTGGCTCCAGGTTTTTATGGCTCTTCAGTTAATATAAGGTTCTATGCATTTATTATTATTGATTCAATTGGCACCAAATGCGAACTTTTTAGTATTCTGAATCAATTTATAAATGCACAAATCCCCTTAAAAGGGTGGAATATAAAATCTCTTTGGCTGTCGAGTTGTTTCCAAAACGATTGGCGCTTTCTTCGAGATAGGAGTTTAGACACTCAAACTGGCAGTGAAAGCAAAGCGACACAACTAGGGCTTAATAGCCGATTTTCACTTTTGTAATATATATAATTTAATATAAATATATGT
Organism: Pardosa pseudoannulata; assembly: GCA_032207245.1. Lineage (NCBI taxonomy): Eukaryota > Metazoa > Arthropoda > Arachnida > Araneae > Lycosidae > Pardosa > Pardosa pseudoannulata. The sequence continues at coordinate 76,711,909 of CM063507.1, read as the reverse complement.
ATCTATTTATTATTGCAATATACCATTTATCATGAAATAAGATAGATTCTCGTGGGCAGATATTTTCATCGTAATGTAGACCAAATTTCTTGACGCATAGGAAGGACTTTCCCCGTGTTACTTACAGTACATATATTATTCATAACTCAGAATGAACGTAGCAAACTCCCTTCCCTTAGCTACGACTTACAAAGGGTTACAAGTCTAAGTGCAGTTTCAGTAAAATCGGCGTCTCAAAGTAATACTCAATTTTACTATCAAAAATACACAAATGAATAGTTTAACCCCGGGATGGGACATTTTAAGCCAGAAACTAATTAGTGTCACATTTTCTTAAAACGTTACTAACGATACCCATAAAATTCTATGAAAATCTAACATTGAAGAATCTGATTCTGTGCGAAAAAGGGTTCTTGACTAAGGTTCGAAGTATTGAAACAAAACTTTCGATATTTGTTCTAAATATAAAGTGCTGATATGTGTAAAATGTACACAATATTTATAAAATGAAGTGACCCGAATTGTGTCAAAACCTTGACTGGTAAGAAACTAAACAATTAAATTACATTTGTCTCTATATTCGTCTAACTCTATATTCATTTCCGTATTGTAATGTCTTCTTTTGTCCACTATTATCATAATTGAATGTCTAAAAATGAATCAACGTCTCTGCGTATCACAACGAGACTATAAGGTTTCAAAACGATCAGGGGGTACTTACGGCCTCAAAGAATTTCAAGCGGTGAGAGCTTGGATACTCCACTCGATCAGCATGACACTATGTCATGCTCCTACATATGGTTCAATGGAGGAAACAGCAAGCAACAATCTACTTCAGGAACTTTTCCACTTTTTTATCACTTTATTGCAACGCATAACAAGTTAAGTACAATATTTTCAAAGAGTATTGATCTCAGCACCTCTTCTGTCACATTCTTCTGCCCTTCACTCGCAGTCTCTTATCTTGGTAGCACTCACCCTCCACTTTTTATCCTCCTGATTGTAGCTTCCGAAACAACACAAAACAAGGTGACTTCACCCACTAAACGCGCTGTTGTTCATAATGACCAGCGTAGGAGGCCAAAGGACATCTGATGACTTTTTTAATGGTCGTCACAAGTGCTGTTTGTCGTTGGCCACACGAATGGAAGCAAAATGGTGAAAGAATATCTCAGTAAATGTGTCCTCGTCATTTAGAAGCAGGAAATGGGCAGAGGTATCGTTTGGGAACTTAGATGATATCGTGGCCACGAATATATTTGTGGTGTTCCTGTCACCCGTAACGGATCCTTCAGTGGCCTTTGGCGACTGAGTTCACTGTGTACAAGTAATAAGCACTTATTGCTCAATAATTTTTCAGAGAAGTCGGTGGCTGTGGGGTACTTGGTGTATCTCTCGAATCCTCTGTTGAGTGCCTTCACCGACCAGTATTCGTCAGGTGTGTACATCAACAATGGGTACGCTACTAAGCTGAAGACGCATCTGGTCAAGGTAGGTATATCTCACCTCTTCCCCCATCTCCAGTTCTGCATCGTGGTCATGACTCCTTATCTCTGCAGACCTCAAGAGTGGAGCTCTTCAAACCGTGGCACGGATTTTGGACCGAGTGCCCGAAGATGCCTCCTCACCTGGACAATCGCAGTAACGGCGAAAGATACGCGAAAGCGGAATGTGACCAAAATTACGTCGACCAAAAGCTGCAGGATAAGTGCGGTTGCCGCGCCGTTCTAGACTCCCGTAAGTTTCTCAAATTTTTTATAACTGACATTTTGAGTACGACGAAAAAAAAACAAAAGCATATACAAAGATATACAAAAACCCATGAATATACAAAGACATATTCATGGGCGACTAAGCACTGATTTTCCTTTCGACATTCTAAACAGATATTGGCTATCGCTTAGCAACAAGACCTTGCGGGAAAGTTTAGGATGGGATTGCTACGAATACAGTATCTCTTTACAGTATTAGACAAATGGCGCGAAACTGTCAAATATATCTCTGGAACATATCGTCATTTATTGGGAAAATGATAAATTTCATATTATGCATTGGAAGAACAGGGTTCGAGCTTCACGGAATTGAAGCACAGTTTTTCCTCTTGCCCGAATTTAGGTCGGGCTTTCTGAATTGGGCTTACTTGCTTTGTCCGAATAGAGTTCATGATTTACAGGCAAGGGTTAACAACGGCGTAATATCTACAAAATTTTGGGAATTTAATTTCAAATTTGTGGCATCACGCAAGTGTTTCTAAAAAAACCAAGGCTGCTACACACAGCGATCTTCTACATCACAAGATTATCTAATGACGTCACTAGAAGTGCGTTTCGTTAAGTCGAAGATGGGAGCATTTGCTACTTTGGAGGTAATTTTCGTCATAATGACGTAGCAAGTCGAAACAAATCGACTATTCCGATCGTTTAGAGTCCCCGTGAGTAGCTGTCATAGTTACGTGTCTACTCAATTTCAATTTAAAGAATTTATAAAGACAGAGTAAACAAAACGAAAAATTGCATCGATAATTGTTAATCGAATGACTCATTTGCATGCTATTTTGTTGGACATCGATTAACATTTTAACGACCTGGCAAATATTCTATTTGTTAAAAATAAAGTCACGCAAGCTTACTAGTCAGTTCTAAACCAGATGTGGAATGTTTTCTTTCAGGCGATTTACATCTAGTACTTAAAACGGTGAACATGTATGTTTTATCTGTACAAAGTACATTTTGAAAATTTGACCTCGAGACTTGACTGTTTGTAAGACCATCTCTACGGAATGGAAATAATAGATTTGCTGAACTGTGAGTGACATCCAATGACTTTTGAACATTTAAAATATTCTATTGTATTTTCTCTGTATGAGGACAATCTTTAAAAGTACAGGAGAGACCATGAATTAATGACTTACTCGCTAATTATTCAGCATTTGTAAAATAAATAAGAATGAATCAATATTTCAATTTGGATAGAAATTTAAATGCGTACGTCATAGCATAACTCGAAAATGAGCTACATGAGCTCAATTGTTTTAGAAAATTTTTTTTACCAATTTCTTGACAATCAAGAAATCCTTCCCTTCCTCCACAGAGTAAATGACTCATTGGGTTTCTTCGTGGGTTCGAAACCCACTATGGCATGGATGTTCGTAGCCGTTCGGAATCGGCTTTAAGCAGTAGGTCCCGGTCTCATTAGCCCTCGTGTTGCAAAAGGTAGACAGTAGCACAAGCGTCTAAAAACTGAGAATCTGAAAGAGTGACGTCATACCCCTTTAGAAGTTGAAAGAATCAAGTAACGCCCTCTAGTACGGAAAAAATGCTTAAGCTGTCTAATCTGAGAAAGAAGAAGTGCTTTACTGCATATAAAATTATAATTCAGAATGTTAAACAACATTTTGCTAATTTTCACATCAGATAGTTTAATTTTTATTATTTATAAAAATTCTTTGATTTAAAAAAAGAGTGATGTTTAATATAGATAAATACCATTTTTATAAAAATACTAGTTAAATATCTTCTATAATGCTCATTAAATTTATAAAACATATAAGTAACAGATTGATGTTATGGAAAATAATCAACAAATAATAAAATAAAAAGTTTTTATTAATAAAAGCATTGTTTAAGACAGTATTTATAAGAAAAAGAAAGTATACAAAATGCTAAGATTATTATCAATATGTGGTGTATACAATAAAACTTGAAAAATGCAAAAGAAATGATATATGTAAGCAACATAAGTGATTGTGGAACTACAAACTACAATAACTTACTTAACAATAAAATATTCACAGAAGTTATACTACGATTGGAAAGCAGTAAATGATTTTTAATAAGTGGAAATATTAATGGTTACAGTAAGTTATAAATACAGAATACAGTTGTAGGTTACTAACGATATGCTGATTGCGAACTATACACATGATTCTGGAACTTAGAATACTATAATTAAAAACACCATAAATATTCACAGGTTATACTAAAATTAGAAAACAATAATGATTTTAATAAATGATCCTTGAGTAATAATATTAAAAAAAGAAATAAAAATGTTTGTGATCTGAGCACTCCTAATTTTTAAAGCATACTAGTGTTTAAGAAATGGGTAATCTTTGAATGAAATAAATGGCTTAGTTACAAATAAAGAATAATAATAGTGTTGAATAAATCACAATTAAGATAATAATTTAAATATAATTTTCTTCTTTAGAATTTGAGTTCTTGTTTAAAATTAAGGATAAGGCTATATTTTGTCATGAAAGGGGTGTGACGTCAAACTTTCAGATTCTCAGTTTCTAGAGTCTTGTGATCGTAGCACTCCAAAACCAAAACCAAAAGACTCATTGGGTTTGAATCGAGTTGAGAAGTTTTGCTTCCGCTAAACAAATCATAAAATATTGTAGTTAGTGAGGTTTTTGTCTCCCCAAACTTGAATCGGTAGATTTTATACTAAATGGAGATATCTGTATATATTTCTAGACGTTATTGGATTGACAGAAACCAAGTTTCTGTGCCATTTTGTAAAGTCTCTCATCTTACTTTTTCAACAATCAAAGAAATTCGCAACACTCAAGTCTTCATTAACCCCTTCCAGGTTCATTTTATTTAACGATTATAGTTCAAAAATGTCATTTTTATGCTTATTTTCATATATACATAGCTTTTTAAATGTAATAGCATCATTCGCATAAAACATCTCCTAAAAATTAATGTAAAAAAATCAATCATTAGTTATTTACCTGCATAGTTTATTTTCTGTACGGCAGAAATGATTAGACTTCGGAGTCAATTCACACTAACTATAAATATAAAGCTTAGAATACCTGGTTTTTTTAATTAAATTTTATTTATATCCTTTGCATTTACATAAATGGTTAACTAATTATTAATCAAAATTTGACCGTGTATGATACAATTGAAAACACGGTACTGCACAGAGTCCAACATCGCAATCTGGACAGTAGAATCTTGTTTCTCTCCTTACCTTCTTCCCTCTACTGTCTCTCTTTGAGCAGCAAATAATCTAGTAACCAGAAAAGTCAACAAAAGTAATCCAAACCATAAAAAGCACATGTGAAATAATTCGGGAAAGACTGACTGCACAATGTAAAATTTCAGAGTGCCAGAACTACACTGGATATTACCCAAGATGGTACATTTCGCCTGCCCGAGTTCAGCTCGGGAAAAGCCGGGAAGGGGTTAAAACATTATTTTCTAACTAAAGAAAAAAATTCGAGCGTTAGACCATAACCGTTCTTTCTTACTTTTATTTCCCTCACGAAGACGTCAGCAAGCTCATAAAATAATGTTAGTCTTGAAATTATGCCAAAACAATAGGAACTAAGAGCAAAGTAAAAAACTGCTTCACAATTTCTATTTGACGACAAATTTTGTGTTGTTCATTTTTCAATTATTCAAACATCTGTATGAACATTTGTATATTTGACAGAGTGCGGCTATATACATAAACGTCTCTCTTTCAGGAAACAGCAGCCTAAGATATTGTGATCCAGCAGATATATATGACTGTTTTGTGCCTATGGCATTAAAAGACAACTGTAAGTATGGTATTCGATTAAACTTGAAAAAAAATTATCATTAAAATGTGATCGAATATAATAATTTAGAAGCGTATAATGTTCTGTCAAAGAATATTTTGAATCTTAAATTTTTCCATATAACCCAAAAATATAGAACAAATATTAAATAGTTATTTAACTTCGTAATTTATATGTTAAAATTACATTGCATCTAAGGATTAATATTTTATTTCAAATTTTACTCTTTTTTAAAAGCAGTAAAAAATGAATTGTGTGTCCATACATTTTCGAAGATGATGGAAAATTTGTCTCTTTTACTCTGGACTTACTATTTTATATCATACATACTAATAAATTTACGAAATGAAATAATTTTTCAATTTTCATTATATAATGCTGGAGCAAGTGTGTAGATGTAGAAGGACAGTACTTTTAAGGCAAATGAAGTAAATTATTGTCCTATTTTATAATAATTTTAATTGACTTATTCTAGTAACTTTTTTATCCAACAATCTAAATATAAGGTGTATAACATTTGAAGAACTTGTACAGTTTGCGAACTTTACGAGCCAACTTGCTTCGGCTCTACTAGGGGAGTAGAATGCACGCGAAGCACTTGACGATGAAATATGAAAACTCGATTTGCAAGTTCGTCTGCAGGCATCCATTCATTCCGGTAACTTTTTTTATCCAACCACGTAAATATAAGGTAGGATAACATTTGAAGAACTTGTACAGTATGCGAACTTTACGAGCCAACTTGCTTCGGCTCTACTAGGGGAGTAGAATGCACGCGAAGCACTTGACGATGAAATATGAAAACTCGATTTGCAAGTTCGTCTGCAGGCATCCATTCATTCCGGTAACTTTTTTATCCAACCACGTAAATATAAGGTAGGATAACATTTGAAGAACTTGTACAGTATGCGAACTTTACGAGCCAACTTGCTTCGGCTCTACTAGGGGAGTAGAATGCAATCGAAGCACTTGACGATGAAATATGAAAACTCGATTTGCAAGTTCGTCTGCAGGCATCCATTCATTCCGGTAACTTTTTTTATCCAACCACGTAAATATAAGGTAGGATAACATTTGAAGAACTTGTACAGTAGGCGAACTTTACGAGCCAACTTGCTTCGGCTCTACTAGGGGTGTAGAATGCACGTGAAGCACTTGACGATGAAATATGAAAACTCAAATTGCAAGTACGTCTGTAGGCATCCATTCATGACTTGACCATCCACTAAATTATCTTTTGAGTTACATATTATGCCATGATGTGGGGAATAAAATGTAATCATGCTAAACGAAAGATGGAAATGAGTGAAGCCTTATCCTTTCACGATACAAAACTTCATTAAATCTATCTTTGTTACATTCCAGGATTTAATTTTGTTCGTATCGTCCATATTAATTCGAATAAACTGACAAAATTTAAACTGATAAAATTTAATTGTCTGCTTGTAATATCAATTCTTGAAAAATAATTAGTGTTTCTTAAATTTTAAAGAAGCTATGTTTTGTATTTTTCCTCTCGTTTGAGATGTCTCTTATCAGACAAGAAGCAAAAATTACCACGTTTTCCATAATGGTCCTACTAGTAGCATTTGAATAAGATTATCCCATTAGGAAAGTACTGTTCAGAGTCCTGCATGAGGTTCTAATGAAACGTTTTTAAGGTGCCTCTAAATAGCTACCAGGACCCGTATTCTCAAATGCCTCGAAAATAGAATGGTCGAAACAAGTTAAAACTTTCTTTGCCTGTCGACACCAATGTTAACTTCCCTACATTCTGTGGTGCACCATTTCTTTGACAGTGACGGGTATGACGAACGTGTGCCTCCATCCTTGCTTGGAATATTACTACGAGAACCAAGTGAGCTCTTACCGGATTGGACGACAGAACCTCAGGTGAGGTACATTTTTTCCTTTCTTGCCCGTCTGTAATTGCGAGGCTCGGTCGGAACACCCTCATGTCGAATGTTCCCTGACGGCATTGACTAAGAAATCGGTCTTTTCTAATTTCTAGATAAAAAGATTTTTAAAATTTAGACTATGTTAACAACAACGTTGTCTTAAAAACGTTATTGTAAAACAACTATATGACACTATTTCTTCCTCTCTGATCTCCCTGACTAGTCACCAACTTGTTAAGGGATCCGGAAAACACGAGGCTCTGATTAATTAGCACTTCGCGTGCGGGCAACGTATTTTTACGATTTTCGCAGTCTGTCACTGCAGCGCGGGTCCCGTAAGATTACGTATTTTGTAGATTTGTGGTGGATACCCGCTAACCAGCACAAATCTACAAAATACATATAATTATATGTATATGTGACATTAGATGCGTGTTGTTTGCGTTCCTATGCAACGCTTTGCATTTTTTCTTTCCACAAGTTATGATTGTCGAGTGACTCGGTCTTTCGTTGCGTTCATCGAATTCATAGTTCCAGAACATACAAGTCGTGTTTTGTCAATTTGAAGCTTGGTTTTTTATTGATAAATACAACATTGATAAAATGAGCCGTTGTGACAAAGAGAGTGGTAAAGAAATTGTCGCTGACAGATTATCGGACATTTAATTTTAAAAATCGTTTATTTTGGGGATTTCGTAAAAATACAGTTATTTTGTTGTTAAATAATCATACAGTATATACTGAAGTGTAAAATAAAAATGTATCGTTCATAAAAACAAAGTAGGTTTCGATTCACTGCGATTTTTCTGTATAACTCAACTTTCACACGATTCACGAAAAAAACTTCCGCTGCAAGCGTAAGTTGGCGATGAA
>CM063507.1:76696081-76698581 GCA_032207245.1 Pardosa pseudoannulata | reverse complement strand
TCTGATTACTCCTCGCGTATCAAACGACTAAACCTTGGAGCTCCAAACCGAACGAAACCAATCGAAATTCTTTGCTAGCTGATTATTCCTCGCGTAGTAGTCTGATTATTCCTCGCGTAGCAAACGACTAAACCTTGGAGCTTCAAACCGAACGAAACCAATCGAAATTCTTTGCTAGCTGATTATTCCTCGCGTAGTAGTCTGATTATTCCTCGCGTAGCAAACGACTAAACCTTGGAGCTCCAAACCAAACGAAACCAATCGATATTCTTTGCTAGCTGATTATTCCTTGCGTAGCAAACGACTAAACCTTGGAGCTTCAAACCGAACGAAACCAATCGCTAGCTGATCAAGCTGATCAGCTAGCAATCTTTGATAACTGATTATTCCTCGCGTAGCAAACGATTAAACCTTGGAGCTCCAAACCGAACGAAACTAATCGAAATTCTTTGCTAGCTGATTATTCCTCGCGTAGCAAACGACTAAACCGTAGAGGTCCAAACCAAACGAAACCAATCGAAATTTTTTACTAGCTTGTATGTTCGTAGCAGTTCGGAATCTTCTTGAAATAGGTGGCTCCACTCTCAATAGCATTCGTGTAGCAAAAGTCTGACCGTATCCTACCTCTCCTAACTAACCAATCACTGGCCAAATGAGTAGGATGTAGCTATTTAGTACAGGATTTCATGGTTTCAAGTATTACTGCAGGCAAGCATGTACGTAGCTGTAATGAATGGGCTTTAAGCAGTAGGTTTTCCTCTCGTTTTTCAGTCGAGGACCAAAAAGTAGACAATATATCAGCAAACCAAACCAAACCCACCCACCTAGAAATAGTTTTGGAAAATTTCTTAATAACATTTCAATTATACTTCAGTTAGTCTATCTAGTTATATAGTTACTTTATCAGTTTAAAACAGGTAGAATGCAATTGAAAATAACAGAAAATGTTCACCAAAAATCATCTCAATGATCAAAACATTTAATCAGAAAATTGTAGTTGTCTTAATATGCTATGTAGGATGTTGCAAATGTCTTTGAATATCGTAACATTCCTTATTATCATCATTAAAGCCATCAATATTCTGTGAAATTTTATTGGATTGAATATATTTGCATAAAATGGTTGTGCTCGATTTCTTTTGCAACCACTTCCTGTTTGTAATAGTTGTGAACCCTATTGGATTTATTTTTCTGTTCAAGTTTGTGTACTATAAACTGGCAACCCACTGAGCAGTTAATTTCGACTATTAAGATTTGGAGCATGCATGGACGATATATTGTCTTACTCGGTAATTCATCATTGAATTCTGTATTTGTTTTAATAGTTAAAGGATTTACTGATCTTATTTAATTAGGAGGTTTTATAGTTTCTTAATGCTTACGCAACTATACACTATGTAGTAGTTAGCTCTATGGAGTGGTGTAGACTACGTAAAATCATCTTAATCATCAAAACCTTTAATCAGAAATTTGTAGTTGTCTTAATATACTATTCAGGATGTTGCAAATGTCTTTGAATATCGTAACATTCCTTATTAACAACATTAAAGCCTCAAATATTTTGTGAATTATAATTAGATTGAATATATTTACATAAAAGGATTGCCCTCGATTTCTTTCGCAAACCGCTTCCTGTTTGTAATAGTTGTGAACCCTATTGGATATATTTTCCTGTTTAGGTTTGTGTACTGCAAACTGACAACCCACTGAGCAGTTAATTTCGACTATTGAGGTTTGGAGCATGCATGGACGATATATTGTCTTACTCTTTAATTCATTTTTCAATTCTTTATTTGCTTTAATAGTTAAATGATTTCCTGGTCTGCTATATTTAGGAGGTTTTATAGTTTAATGTTTACGCAACTATACACTATGTAGTAGTTATCTCTATGGAGTGGTGTAGACTACGTAAAATCATCTTAATCATCAAAACCTTTAATTGGAAATTTGTAGTTGTCTTAATATACTATTCAGGATGTTGCAAATGTCTTTGAATATCGTAATATTTCTTATTAACAACATTAAAGCCTTCAATATTTGGTGCATTATAATTGGATTGAATATATTTACATAAAATTGTTGCGCTCTATTTCTTTCGCCATCGTTTTTTCTTTGTAATAATCTCCATCAAGTTGTTTATTGCCGAGTGTTTTATTTTATTATTCAACTTTGTGTACTATAAACTGGCAACCCTCTGAGCAGTTAATTTCGACTATAGAGCAATTTGTCGCAACGTCACGAACTAATCTAATGCCCTTCCCATTCATTTTCATGTTTACAACAGCGAATAGACAAACAATAAACTGCCATTCGGTTTGAAACTAAAGCCAGAATTGTCATAATTTGAGAATTTGCCCTACTGCGTGAAATCGCCTTATTGGGACTTGGAGCATATATGGACGATATATGGTCGCATTCAGTTATTCATCATTGAATTCAGTATTTGCTTTAATAGTTAAACGATTTACTGCAAGATTTACTGGTGTTATAAAATTGGGAG
>CM063507.1:76677208-76695981 GCA_032207245.1 Pardosa pseudoannulata | reverse complement strand
CTAAAATGAACATAAATTTGAAGATTCTTTGATCTTACAGACATAGCTATGAAAAGTGTAAACATTCATTTATGCATGGTTTAAATAAGTACTTCCTTTCAAATAAGATAGCCGAAAGATGTCCGAATAGTAGAGTGGTGCTCTTCGGAACCAGATATCGCGGGTTCGAATCCCGTTACTGGCATGGATGTATGTAGACGTTTGGAATCGGCTTTAAACTGTAGGTCCCGGTCTCATTAGCCCTCGTGCAAAACTGTAGACCGTAGCGCTCCAAACCAAACCTAATTGTATAAGTAAAATTTTTTGAAAATACACACAATAATTCCTTTTACATCCTACAATAAAGTAAATACAACTGAGATTGTCCTGTTATAAAATTAAGAACTTACACAAAGTACAAAAAAAAAAAATAGGTCAAGCATCAGTTTTCATTATTTTCGTTTGAAGAATCTTGAAAAAATATTTTGAAGACTACCTTATCAAAACGAATTTTCTTTAACCATTGGATTTCATTCGAAACCGAGTTAAACAAGAAAATGCTTTCAAACAATGGAGTTCATACAAACTTATGGGAACTCTTTCTTCATTATGGAAAAAAATCGGTTAGATTCTAAAGTAGTGTTATTTTTTGTCACCGTTCTAGATTCCTTTGTGGTTCGAAGTAAATTCGGCGAATGTAAGGTTGCAAATGTCTCGCTGGAGATTTCTTAAATTACTCTCCAATAAAAGAAGATATGTTAGATTTTCATTATCTAACATTCATTTATGCAAGGTATAAATAAGTACTTCCTTTTAAATTTGAAGAGTAAAAAGTTTCGCAAATACATACAATATCTCCTTTTACATTCTACAATGAAGTAAATACTACTGAAATTTTCCTGTTATAAAATTAAGAATTTACAAAATGTACAGGAATAAGGAATAAGATAAAAAATAGGTCAAGAATCGGTTGTCATTATTTTCGTTTGAAGAATCTTGAAAAAATATTTAAGACTATCTTATCACAACGAGTTTTCTTTAAGCATTGGATTTCACTCGAAACCGAGTTAAACAAGAAAATGCTTTCAAACAATGGAGTTTATACAAACTTAAGGAGACTTTTTTCTTCATTATGGAAAAAAATTGTTAGACTCTAAAGTAGTGTTATTTTTTGTCACCGTTCTAGATTCCTTTGTGGTTTGAAGTAAAATCGACGAATTTACGGTTGCAAATTTCTCGCTGGAGAATTCTTAAATTACTCTCAAATAAAAGAAGATGTGTTAGGTTAGATGTTTTGATTCTCTTAGTTCCTCTAAAAAATATTTTCTACTTCTATTGTTTCGATAAAGACTTTCTGTTCTTCATGTAACTTTAGTGTTATTTGCCAAAAAAGAGGGATTGCATTCTTGAAAATATGCTACAAAGGTTTAAGGGGGTACATCAACTTTAGGTAATTTTAAATGGAAGTTTTTTTATATTTCTTATCATATCTTTTATAAATAATATAGTACATACCGGGGATTCGGAGTTCGTAGGTTCGAATCCCACAGTGGCGGGGATGTTCGTAGCCGTTCGGAATCGGCTTTAAGCTGTAGGTCCCGGTCTCATTAGCCCTCGTGTTGCAAAAAGTAGACTATAGCACTCGAAACCAAATTATACATACCGGGGCTTCTCATCATCTTACTTCTATATTTAAGTAGTTTTCTAAATTTGTTTTTTAAGATAAGAATGTTTTATATAAAGCGAGAGCTTTTTTTCAAGTTTAATAGTGATGGGGTAGCACTTTGTGCTCTCACGACAAAGGTCGGAGGTTCGATCTTCGACCTGGTTAATGTTGACTCAGCCTTTCATCCCTTCAGTGGGTAGACCAACTGAGAAATGCCTTCTTGGGAACTAAACACTGGGAGTTCCGTGTAAAGTTGAACACATGACGGTAATACATCTTTGCATCCCAGGGCGTTTGGTCTAGGAAAATGTGATTAGCAGCGTAGTCCCTACACCCCCCCCCCCTCTAGGGACTATAGCGCCAAGGGGTAAAGATTAGAGAGCTTGGTTTAAGAATTTTGGAATTTTGACACACAGTGCCCGGACTTACTAAACAGTTTTCCATATATATAATTTAGTTTATAAGATTTCAATTTTAATTTCCAACGACTTTCAATTTCATTCTTAATTTATTACAAAAACCGAATCTCATTTGAACAAAGTCTGTTTAAAAATTAAAATATTCCTTATACAATCAGAGTCAGCAAATATTTACACTTTTAAAATATCAAAATTCTATTAAAGCTAGTAAGAAATGTGATAGAAAACCGTAAAGCGTCTTGCTTTATTTGATTTATTTCTAAGGATATTGCAAATGTTTGCCTTACCACAAAATTGGACAATATTGCTATGCAGAGAAAATGAGAAGCGAACAAAAAAATAACAGCTTGTAATTCTGTTACGATAATAATCCTGAACTAACAATGTTTTCTCGAAAAAAAAAACTATTTCAGGAAATAATTTTTTCTAAAAACATTTTAGCAATATTTGATTTTCATTTTACTTTTCAGAAAATGCAAAAATTTTCACCTTGGATTCAATTTTCAGAAAAAAAAACAGACACAAAATATTTAAGATTATCATCAACTTTAATAGAATAAAAGAATAAAAGAATAATTTTTATTAAAGCTTTACTAACAATAGGATGAAATGAACTGGAAATTTATCCAGAGCAACGAAAAGTGACAGAAAATTCAATCTTTTATACCCATTAATTTTTGATTAAATTCGATTTTTTGTTTTTTAAAAAAGATCTCTCTAAATAAATTTATTATGAGATGAATGTCTCTTAAAGAATAAAGTTGAGATTTGATTCTAAATTGTTTTCAGAATCGGAAATAGTTTAATTTTAAAATTTTGTCAAGACAAAGCGTTTAATTTCTCCCGTTTAATGAAAAAACTTAAAAATTAGATTATAAAATGAGAAACAGGCGGACTAGATTAAATTCAATTTGACTTATACTATCTATGTTATTGAAATGACTTTTAAAGTATTGTGTAAATTTGGTAATTAAAGTTGACCACCTAACTATAATATATCTTCATTCCATGGGCTTTTGGTTTCGGAAAAGTTGATTGGCACCGTAGGCTCTACACCCTCCCTAGGGGTTATAGCGCCGAGGAGTTTCGTTTAGAGAGCTTGTTTCAAGAATTTTGAAATTTTAACATACACTGCCCGGACTTATATATAATTATATCCATATATATAATTTAGTTCTTAAGATTTCAATTTTATTTTCCGATGACTTTCAATTTTATTCTTAATCTATTATAAACACGTAATCTCATTCGAACAAAGTCTGTTTAAAAATTAAAGTATTCCTTATACAACCACAGTCAGCAAATATTTGCACTTTTCAAATATCAGAAAAGTTTTGAAAGCTAGTAAGGAATGTGATAGAAAATCGTAAAGCGTATAGCTTTATTTGATTTATTCCTACGGATAATGCAAATGTTTGCCTTATCATAAAATTGGACAATATTGCTATGCAGAGAAAATGAGCATTGAACAAAAAAATAACAACTTGTAATTCTGTTTACAATAATAATACTGAACTAATAATGTTTTCTCGAAAAAAAATATTTATTTCAGAAAATAATTTTTTCTCAAAATATGTTAGCAATATTTGATTTTCATTTTACTTTTCAGAAAATGTGTAAATTGAACCTTGGATTCCATTTTTAGGAAAAAAACAAACACAAAATATTTAAGATTATCATCAACTTTAATAAAATAAAAGAATAAAAGAATAATTCTTTAAAAAGCTTTATTAAAAATAGGAATAAATGAACTGGAAATATAAACAGAGCAACGAAAGGCGACAGAAAATTCAATCTTTTATACCCATCAATTTTTGATTAAATTTGATTTTTTGTTTTTTTTTTTTTGAAAAAGATCTCTCTAAATAAATTTATTATGAGAGGAATGTCTCTTAAAGAATAAAGTTGATATTTGATTCTAAATTGCTTTCTGCGATTGGAAATATTTTAATATTAAAATTTTGTCAAGACAAAGAGTTTAATTTCTTTTGTTTAATGAAAAACTTAGAAATTAGATTATAAAATGGGAAACAGGCAGACTAGATTAAATTCAATTTGATTTATACTATTTATGTTATTGAAATGACTTTTAAAGTATTGTGTAAATTTGGTAATTAAAGTTGACCACCTAACTGTAATATATCTTCACATCCCGGGGCGTTTGGTCTCGGAAAAATTGATTGGCACCGTAGACTCTATCCCCTCCCTAGGGGTTGTAGCGCCGAGGAGTTTAGTTTAGAGAGCTTATTTCAAAAATTTTGAAATTTTAACATATACTGCCCGGACTTATATATAATTATATCCATATATATAATTTAGTTCTTAATATTTCAATTTTATTTTTCAACTACTTTCAATTTCATTCTTAATCTCATTTGAACAAAGTGTGGTAAAAAATTAAATTATTTCTTATACAACCAGAGTCAGCAAATATTTGTACTTTTAAAATATCAAAAAGTTTTGAAAGCTAGTAAGGAATGTGATAGAAAACCGTAAAGTGTCTTGCTTTATTTGATTTATTTCTACGGATAATGCAAATGTTTGCCTTACCATAAAATTGGACAATATTGCTATGCAGAGAAAATGAGCATTAAACTAAAAAATAACAGATTCTAATTCTGTTTACAATAATAATCCTGAACTAATGTATTCTCGAAGAAAACTTATTTCAGAAAATAATTTTTTCCCAAAATTGTTAGCAATATTTTCATTTTTATTTTACTTTTCAGAATATGCGTAAAATACACCTTGTATTCCATTTTTAGGAGATATAGAAACAAAAATATTTAAGATTATCATCAACTTTAATAGAATAAAAGAATAGTTTTTATAAAAGCTTTATTAACAATAGGAAGAAATGAACTGGAAATTTAAACAGTGCAATGGAAGAAGACAGAAAATTCAATCTTTTATATCCATCAATTTTTGATTAAATTTGATTTTTTGTTTTTTGAAAAAGATCTCTCTAAATAAATTTATTATGAGAGGAATGTCTCTTACAGAATAAAGTCGAGATTTGATTCTAAATTGCTTTCTGCGATTATTTTAATTTTAAAATTTTGTCAAGACAATGCCTTTAATATCTCCCATTTAATAAAAAAAACTTAGAAATTAGATTATAAAATGAGAAAGAGGAGGACTAGATTAAATTCAATTTGACTTATACTATTTATGTTATTGAAATGACTTTTAAAGTATTGTGTAAATTTAGTAATTAATATGAAAATGGACTTTGATAAATCTGGATAAAAGTTCACCATTTTAAAATCTTTCATTTGTGACATAGTTAGCGAAAAACAAAATAAGTTTTTTAATCATCATTATTGTAAAATATTTAGCACATAGACTAAATTGCCCTAGTGCTTAGGAAGACCACAAGAGAAAACTAGTACAACTGAATTTCCTTTACTGAAGCGATCTTGGATGAAATGGATATATGCAGTGAATATATACAATGATCCCTTAGGATGGACCTCCTCTACTGCAGATATCAGATGTAGAAACCCGTTCTTCTTCCGCTGCTTATCGTCGAAATGAAGCTGATCGCTACCTAATACTATTCTGCCAACTCGACTACCAAAGGAAGAGATGCCTTCTCTTATTAGACTCCAGTCGTCTAACAATCAGGACTTGGCTCACAGCCCGAAGTCCCCGAAACCTAAGTCGCCTGGAGATTCACACTAAAACTTTCCTCTCTCTAGAGAGAGATCTCGCTCTCTTGTCAATCCTCATTTCAAAAACCAAAAAGCCCCGAGGGCTGGTTCGCTCCCGTTTTTAAAGCAACTTCTTGACGTGTCGGATAAGTGTGACATCACTCATTTTCCGGGGACCTCATTGGCTGCGGAGTTTAGATGGGTTATCGATATGCCTCGATATTAATTTGTATCGGACAGACATCAGGTTCGTGACCCCGTTATGTTATAGTGTCACAAATCTAGATTTCATGTTTTCACGTCATTATTATCCTAACCATATATCTTAAGAAGGAAAGGTGTAAACTGTTGATCTCCCTGTCGGATAAGAAGTCGGAAATTGTATTTCGAGACTTAAGTAAGGAATTCCACACTACACTTATATCGTGTCTACCATAAGTAAAATATGAGCCGAATAACTCTGTTTGAATGCATTATAATAATCGGTCATTTGTATTAAAAATGAGTGAACCTATGTGACCACTATGATGTTATAGTGTCACAAACGTAGACTGTAGGTCTGAAGTGACCCACACTCAAAAGCCTAGATTTCATGTCTTAACGTTATTGTTACGCCGGCCACAACTGCTTGAGAAGAAAAGGTGAAAACAACTGATCTCTCCGCCGGATGTGTCGGCCATTGTATTTCGACACTTGATTCTGGAACTCCACACTATAGTTTTGAATTCACTTCTAAAAAGAAGATCGAACATACCAGGGTTGTTCCTGCGACTTTTCCGAAGAGAATGATTTGTTTTTTACGTTTAAGCCAGTGAGAGGAGCAGAATCTTTGATAAAATGCTACTTAAAAAGCGATGGCAGAGGTTAACTAATGTATCACTTTCAAATTCTACAAAAAAAAAAGGACCAGGATGGTATCTAATTTGAATGTCATTCTGAATATACTGGAAGGAGAATTAAAACGGTATAGCATAAAAAGTTCCAATGTTTGTCAATTGAGGGTGCTGTAAGCGATATACTATGTAAATTAAAAGGGTACTCTGAGTAACGATGCATTGCTTGTGTTATAAAGACGAGGGATATGCAACATTTTTTTTAGTAAAAAATAAAACACTCATTCACGTAGAATATTTCATTTTTTTGCTTACAGTGCCATCTAGTAATACAATTTCGAACTTAAGCAATTCAATTTAACCCTTATTCTAGTATATTCAGTTCAAATTTGAACTTATTCTGACCAGCGGGTTTTTATAGTATTTTCAGAATGGTACTTTCAATTTTTTATTTTTTAAAGTACCAATTTGAAATCAGGACATCAGTCTGAATTGTCATCCATTAGTGTTTATAACCAAGCCTTGTTAACAGACGTACGCATGAAAATAATAAAATTTATGATAATTAAGTTGCATTATTTTATTATAATACCGATTCACAGTATTTTATAATTCATGTACTTAGATAATAAAATTATTTGAATATTTTCTTTTCAAACACATTTGTAAGATTTAACTATACCTGTTTTACCTCAAACAAAAATCAATGCTTTTCTGTTCTATAGAACTTTCAATTTTTTCCCCCAAAAATACCACAAAAATGCTGTTGGCGCAAAGAAAAAGGCAGTAAAATATTTTGCTGAATAATCTCTTGAATTGTTTTTGTTCTGTTCGCATAAAAACTCGCAGTTGAATCAGCAATAAGATTCAATCTTTATCTGGAAGAACGAAAAAGGGAAGTAACTCCATATACATCTAGGTAAAGAATTGAACGAGAATAATAGAACTCTTTTAGTAAAATTTTACTTCACATAATAATGTATTTTATCCAGTATTTTGTATGGTACAAAGTCGTCTGGAAGTTCATTACATCCAAGACGAAATGAAAGTTTAGGAATAGGAATGCACTTATGTTCCTCAAAAAAGAGCATAATTTATCCTTTCAGTACAAGATAAATACGGTATTATATGTGTTTGCAAGCGTATAACGGGTGTTTTCAGTGCACCGCAAATGAAAAATTGTTTCTATGTTAGATAAGGTAAAGTCGTAAGTCAGAAAAAGAACACAGGAAAATTTGAAAATAAAAATTTTGAGTTTCTTCTGAAAAACTCGTCTATATGGTTATCCCGTTTAAACGTAAATGTGGAATTTTATAGTAGCGTGAAGCGCTTATCATCCAGTGAATATGATTTTTAATAAGTAGTTACAGGATTATGCGTAAGAAGTGAAGCTAAATTACGTAACGTAGTTATATAAGAGTAGTCGAGCTAAGCAAAATTAGATTTTCGTATACGCGAATTTGCCAATATTGCTGCAATGTAAAGAGATACCTAAGGATTTTTGACAGAAATTGCAATTTTAGGGAGCGAATCGACAGAAATTTATTTTAAAATAAAATTTTAAGTTTTTTTTAGGCTGCAATATCACTCACTCATTTTCTCTGTCTCATACACACACCCACACAAAAACGAACACACGATAACTGACCCACCTCAATAACAAAACTTACTACATACTACAAAAATTTTTAGTACGTTCATTTCTGTGACAATCGAGTCAGGCGGCGGCACATTTTTTGATTCGATAACTCTGACGAATCTTTCTAATAACTGATATACGAAGAATAGAAAATTTCTCTAAGAATCCAAATGTGAAGATAAATTTAATAACACATTTCCCCTGATATCGTCTTTCAGTGAATGTTCCTCGAAGGTTATTTTCAATGTAGATTTTATTACCTGGCTTGTCACTTCGTTATTTATGAAAGGATGGCGCTGATAGACTGTCAATAACTTACGTTTGTTTGCATCAAAATAGAATGAAAAGTTTATCGAAGTAACGATTGAACAGTGAATGGATGCAATTAGTTGGTATAAATGCGTCTAAATATGAGCCATTTTGCGTATGCTTTTAAAAACTGAAATCGGAAAACTAACGAATCCAGGGTGAAGAGAAATGTAATACCGACTCGTTAACGTGGCTGTTGACTCCTACAAATTGTCAGATAATGCGGTTACAGCTTTTATTACTCGAAAAGAAGTCACTTATATACATCCAGCAGTCTCCGTTTGTTTATGCCTAGCTTGCAATTCTTTTGAAAATTTCTTTGGAAAGTATAAATAAGTAGAAGAAACAAATTACCGTACAAATTACCTAAAATTGCAATTTATCTCGAAAATCCTTAGGGTTCTCTTTTGATTGCGTCAATATTGGCAACTTCGCGTACACGAAAATCTAATTTTGCTTAGCTCGACTACTCTTATATAACTACATTACGTAATTTAGCTTCACTTTTTACGCATAATCCTGTAACTACTTATTAAAAATCATATTCACTGGATGATAAGTGCTTCACGCTAATATAAAATTCCACATACACGTTTAAACGGGAGAACCATATAGACGAGTTTTTTAGAAGAAACTCAACATTTTTATTTTCAAATTTTCCTATGTTCTTTTTCTGACTTACGACTTTACCTTATCTAACATAGAACAATTTTTCATTTGCGGTGAGCTGAAAACACCCCTTATACGCGTGCAAACACATATAATACCGTATTATCTTGTACTGAAAGGATAAATTATGCTCTTTTTTGAGGAACATAAGTGCATTCCTATTCCTAAACTTTCATTTCGTCTTGGATGTAATGAATGAGACGACTTTGTACCATACAAAATACTGGATAAAATACATTATTATGTGAAGTAAAATTTGACTAAAAGAGTTCTATTATTCTAGTTCAATTCTTTACCTAGATGTATTTGGAGTTACTTCCATTTTTCGTTCTTCCAGATAACGATTGAATCTTATTGCTGATTCAACTGCGATTTTTATGCGAACAGAACAAAAAATTCAAGAGATGATTCAGCAAAATATTTTACTGCCTTTTTCTTTGCGCCAACAGCATTTTTGTGGTATTTTTGTGGGAAAAAATTGAAAGTTCTATAGAACAGAAAAGCATTGATTTTTGTTTGAGGTAAAACAGGTATAGTTAAATCTTACAAATGTGTTTGAAAAGAAAATATTCAAATACTTTTATTATCTAAGGGCATGAATTATAAAATACTGTGAATCGGTATTAATCGGAATAACTATCGGTAAAAAATTTAATCAAGTTTTGTAATTTCAGTCAATTTTTCACGTCTTTTAGGTAAACCTAGAAATTAATATAAAAGTTTACTTTCGAATGTTTTGAAGAAACATCAATATCTTTTTTTAATACTAACATATAGCCCGTCATATGACGGGATCAGTAAAATTTTTAATTTTCCAAAATTGTAAAGTATTTTATGAGGCAGGTAAAAAAAAATGTTTTTTTTTTGGCTGTACATAATTTGTTTAATAATTTGTTTATCTTCATTAAATCATTTAATAATTCCTCTATCTCCATATAATCATTTAATAATTTGTTTATCTTCATACTCTTCTAAAGCCTTCCGATACTTTAAATGCAGTTTAAAATCACGTTGAATTCACTTAGTCAAACCGTGGGGTTATGTATAAAACACACAAACGAACAAGCGTCTTAATTTTCAAAGATATATAACTTAGACACAAGATATTTATTAATCCGTGAAATAGACTCCTAGACTTTTATGAAAAGAATTTGCTGTTAATACCGGTGATAACATTTTCATTGCAACAAAAAATAATCGATGATTCAGTTTAAAATTATCACATATGTACCTAATCTATTATTTAAGTTAAATATAGAAACAATGTATTTACGTCATATCTCAGTTGACCGATAAAACGTATGAAAATAATGCAGACGATATTTAAATAATTTAAAATAAGAAATGATTAATGAGATAGTTAAAAAATGATATCATAATAGAAAAAAAATGTTATTTTTACCTATTTATTATGCGATAAATTGATAAATTTAATCGCCTGTTCTTAACCGGGGAAAAGAGGGCTTGAAATAATGGCATTAAATTCCTGAAAACGGGAGAAGGGGTGGATTTCGTACGTTTTAAAGACAACAGTATTTTTCGCTGTGATATGAAGCATATTTATACCAATTTATTTTAGAATCTGATAGATAGTTTAGGAGAAGATGAACTTTGAATTTCGCTAATCCTAACTCAGCAAACATCCAATATGGATGCCTCTATCCATTCCAGGTCCAACCACTTCATAAGTTCGAGGACAGACGGAACTTAGGTTATTATTATATAGGGGTTCAAGCTATAATTTCAAAGAATCAAGTAAGAATTTTATCAGTCAGTTAAAGGTTTCACTATCAGGTTGAATGTTTGATGAGGCAAGTTTTAAACTAAAGAAATTTTTACACGTTTTTAAAATGTTATATAAAGTTATTTCAGAGAATCTATATCAGATATACATTTCTAATTTAGTTTTAAATATATTTAAAAAATTTTTTGGAAAAGGCTTAGAATTTCATTAACACCAAAAAACATTTCATTTAATGAAGACAAGTGATTAGGAGTTAATGGGAAGTTTCACACAATGCATTGTCATAAATGGATTTTTGAAGATATTTCAACAGATTTCATCCATTTAGCTCTTAGACTCATTTAATTCGATTTTAGGAATGAAGAAGGTTTTAATTAGATTAAAAATGCCTGTCTTAAATTGAAAATATTGATTAGTGATTTTAATTTTGTAAATCACATCTGAAAACTGTATCTGTATTTTTTTATTTTTGAGGAGCTTTTCACGTCTCTGGATTTAATGAAACTTGAAGCAAAGAAAAAAATAGCCACTTTTAATTAAAGTGTATTGTGTTTTCTTGTTGAAGGTTTTTCACCAGAGATTCATATATACAAGTAAAATATATGCATGAAAATTTACAATAATCATACATTGTTTGTACAGTAAGTTTGTCGTGTTATATCAATACTAGCGTAAGGCCTGTCATATGACAGGGTCAGTAAAAGTTTTAATTTTTTGAAGTGTAAAGTTTCCTATGAGGCAGGTAAAAAATGGTTTGTTTTTTGGCTGAGAATTATCTGGGACACGTTGAATAATTTGTTTATCTTCATACTCCTCTAAAGTATCCCAATACTGTGAATGAGTTTAGAATCACGTTGAATTCATTTAGTCAAACCGTGTGGTTATGTATAAAAAAATAGCATACAAACGAACAAACTTCTTCAAATATTTTAAAATATATGTAACTTAAACTCTAGATATTTATTAGTCCTTGAAATAAACTCCTAGACTTTTATCAAAATAATTTATTGTTAGTACCGGCGATAAAATTTTCATTGCAACAAAAAGTAATTAATGATTAAATTTAAATTATCACATATGTACTTAATGTATTGAATAGGAAAGAAAATAATTTACGTCATATCTAAGTTCAGTGGTAAAACGTATGAAAATAATGCAGGCGATATTTAAATAATTTAAAATAAGAAACGATTAAGCGAGATAGATATAGGAATGACGTAATAATGCTAGAAAAAATGTTATTTTTACCTATTTATTATGGGATAAATTGATAAATTTCCTCGCCTGTACTTAAACGGGGACAATAGGGCTTGACATATGGCATTAAATGCTCTAAAAGGGGGGAAGGGTTGGATTTCGAACGCTTGAAAGTTGACAGTATTTTTCGCTGCGATATGAAGCATATTTATACCAATTTACTTTATAATCAGATCGATAGTTTAGGAGAAGATAAACTTTGGATTTTGCTAAACGTAACTCATCAAGAATCCAATATGGATGCCTCTATCCATTCCACTTCATAAATATGAGGACAGATAGAACTTAGGCTTTTATTATATAGGGGATTCAAGCTATAATTTAAAAGAATCATATAAGAATTTTATTAGACAGTTCACTGTCAGGTTGGATGTTTCATGAGGCAAGATTTAAACTAAAGAAATTTTTACAATGTTCTATTAAAATCATTTCAGAGAATCAGATATACATTTATTATTTAGTCCTAAATATACTTGTTCAAACTTCTTAGAAAAGGATTGTAATTTCATTAATACAGGAAAAAAGTTAATTTAATGAAGACACGTGATTAGGAGTTAACGAGAAGTTACGCATAATGGAATTGTCATAAATGGATTTTTAAAGATTTTTCAACAGATTTCATCAATTTAGCTTTCGGACTCATTTAATTCCATTTTAGGAATGAAGAAGGTTTTAATTAGAGTAAAAATGTCTGTCTCAAATTGAACATATTGATTAGTGATTTAATTTTGTAAATCACTTCTGAAATATATATCTGTAATTTATTTTTTAATTTTTGAGCAGCTTTTCACGTCTTTGTATTTAATGAAACTTGAAGTAAAGAAAAAATATCCATTTTTAATTAAAGTGTATTTGATTTTCATGCTAAATTTTTTTCACCAGAGATGCATATATACAAGTTAAATATATGTATGAAAACTTGCAACAGTCATTCATTGGTTTATGCAGTATATGCGTTGTGTTATACTAATAAAACATGCAAGCGCGTTTAATTATTGAAATCTTTATGTTTCATCATACGTCACGCATGGTCGGCATAGCGGTTAGAGCAATCGCCTCCCAGAATTTGAAGGGGGGGGGGTAAATCTCGAGTAAGACAGGGTTAATATTTCTGCTGTCTCTTCATATTGTGTAATGTTGATCGTTTACACAGGGCTTCCACAATAAAATGATCAAAGAACATGTATTTAATGTAGTGATAAAGGCTAGTGTTCTTTTTTAACACATTGAAGACGGAATGCGCTAAAAAGTGTCTATCCTCAATCCCTCCCATTCTTTGTTAAAGTGATAACAAAAAAATAAAAAAAAGTGAATTTCCGTCATTTCTCGCCAACAGTTGAAAAAAAAAGACGGGAATTAACGTCTCCAGTCTTCAATGTGTTAAGAAAATAATTTACGTAATTAACAGTAAAACACACTTGATACATAACACATTGCTAAAATACATCATGATTTTAATTCATAACACGAAAAGACAGTGGAAGGTCAATGACATTGGAAACAAAAATCTCGACGAGGAACCATTAAAAGTGAAATTAAGTTAGGAAGGCTTGAGGTAAGCATAAAATAATTTGGTGCTCTCGAAGTTACTATGAGTTATCACAATTAGGAAAAAAGCAAAGACATTTCACCATAGGAGTCATTTTAGCTGTAGAATCGTGAAATTTTTTTTAGAATAGAATTATAATTCAGTGGGTTTGTTTGGTTAATATATATATATATATATATATATATATATATATATATATATATATATATATATATATATATGTATTATATATATATATATAATTATATACAAATATATGTATAATATATATATATATATATATTTATATATGCATATATATATATATATATATATATTTATATATATATATTATATATATAAATATAAAATATATTATATATATATATATATATATGTATAGTATATATATGTATATATATATATATAAATATATATGTATATATATATATACATATATATGTATATATATTACACATATATATATATATATAATATATAAAATATATATATATATATATGTATATATATATATATTTATTTATTTATTTATATATTTGTATATTTATATATATATACATATATATATAATATAAATATATATATAAATATATATATATATATTATATATATATATAAATACACAAAAGGAAATAGTATAGACACACATATAAATGGAACAAAGTTATCATTTTAATGCACATAGACTCATGTGAAAAAGTTCCCAGTCTTTCCATTGATAGGGGAATAGAAAGCACACTACAGGGGAAGCAATCTTTTGAAAAAGAAAGTGCTTAATCTCCAATCTTCCCCTCTCGTAATGGGGTGGGGGAATTTAGAATAATAGAAAAAAAGATTCCATTTCCTTAGTATGAGTATTTTTATTCTACAACATAATAAAAATGATTGAAGAATGCAATAAGTGATCCCAGAACGCAAACGGAGTATGAAATGTTCTGACCGATAAATCCCAACGTATCAAGCGGTGAATATTACTGTGATTTCTGGATAATAACAGGGGGGTAATATTAAGAACGAATCCAGGTATATATATATATATATATATATATATATATATCATATATTAACAGGTAAAATTGAAAAAAAATAATTCAAGAACTTTACGAAACTAAATTTATTTATCTATTACACACCCACCCATATATATAAATGCCGAAATTAAATTCCGATTACAAGGGAAATTATCTCCTGTTATTTGAATTGCCCGGCCTTGCTAGGAATAAGAGATAACTCCTAATCTAAATGCGGTCACTTGTCATCAGAAACTCGAGTCTAGAACTCTGGAACTTTAAATTTATTCTGGATTAAAAAAGTAGGTTATTAATTTACCGTTTTCTTAAGGCAAGAGCTTTGCATCGTATGCAAGAATACACATTTCTCTTACGAACGTGATTTTGTTCTCAATAGACTTAAGATGGTTCAGCGTTTTAGGGGTAGTCAAGTGTGAACCTGGATTATTTAAGTTTTTTCGGAAATCACAGGCAACCGTTAATTATTGGAGAGACGAAATTATCTTCGTTTTTGAGTATTGATGCCATTGTTAGTTTTGAGCGACAGGTAAAATAATAATTTAATTCGATGAACACTCTTTTATATCTGACACTTTAAGGGTGGGAATTTAAGTATTATAAAATAAGAAGTAAAAAAAAGAAATTTTTATAGATATTTTATGTGTAATAATTTTTATAATATAATATATACAAATATATATATGTGTGTATGTATGTTACGATATTTTGATCACTTATATATAATGTGTTTTAAAAGCACATCAAATTATTTCTTGACAGTTACACATGAAATAATCCTCTAATATTTGGAATGCCCGGATTTTCTGGGTAATAAAAGAACTTAAGTGAACTGGGTAATAAAAAAACTTAAGCAGTCGAGAATGTATCTTTCTCGTATTACGTTATCTTTAATGAGTTCTAACTATTTTTAATTATAACTCACTTAATTCGTAACCCCCCCAGTTTATAACCTTATATGTATATATGTATATACAATTACTATATATATACTCTGTTCACAACCAATCGAAATAAGTCTATCAGGTTATTTTGACTATGAAATCACACTTATTATAACACATATCCATTTATGATTTCACGATGTCTGCGAAGTAATTTTTACATATAATCCAGATCGAACTGTATCTCCTGGGAAAGAGATATTTATCCGATAGATTTTTCGAACCACCTTTCCCCCTTCTCACCCATCTCGAGCCAACAGAAAAAATATTTAAAAAAATTATCAAATCAATAAAAAATATACTAATCTATCTCCCCCACCTTTCCTGTTTCATCCATTTCTGCATCCCCTTTACCAGATGCTTTGAAGAAGGTATTTGAAAAATTTATATTTTCATCGGAAATTCATTAAGCTAATGTAAACGGACTCCCTCGTAAAATCTATAATTTCATGCGAAGTCATTTATTTGTTTTATTGAGACCGTAAATTAGTACAGATTTATTATAAAATATTACCAAATAAGAAGTGAAATTGTTAACTTTTTTATATGATCATTCAACACTTTTACAATAGATCGGGATTGCAGTATTTTTTGTGACAGCTCTTTTTTTTACCGTTTATGGTATGAAAAGCTACAGTTTATATAAATTACCATAGTTTAATTGTTAGAAAATAAGAACTACCTTTGTTGCAAAATAGAAATTACGTCACACTCGAATGAAAATCAATTATTAATAAATGCTTATTATAGTCAGGTAGAATGTCAATAATGCATCATCTTATTATAGAAAATTTAAACATTACATAACTATAATTCAAAATCCAATACTGTTTAATATTCATTAAAGGCAAGTAAAAGCAAACAACCCTCACGCTGGCAGATAGAAAATTGTAGATTTAGCATGACAGACTTCTACAATGCAATTTACTTCAATGAAACAATTCAAGGATTGCATGACTGGTTCCAAAAACTAATTTTGAAAGTTCTGTATGATATCAGCTGCATATTTTGATATTTCGCTAAATTTATAAAATAGATGATTTTTTTCCTTGAGGGAGAAAATTGTTTAAATATAATTTAAAAAAACATTCTTCATCTGGTCATTCATACCTCGTTGTGTTCTGACCCTAAATTGAAGTTTATTGCTCTATAAAAACTGAGTCTTTTCGATATCTATTCATCCAATGCTCTCCTGGCCAATGACAAAGGTTAAAAATCGTTATTTATTCTCGGTGATATATAGCTTAAATTTTCATTTTCCGTGTCTTTGTAAATTATATGCGCGCGCGATACACCCACCCAAAAACACACACACAACCCACACACACACCACCCACCCATAAAACACACACACACACACACACACACACACACACACACACACACGCACACACGCACACACGCACACACGCACACACGCACACACGCACACACGCACACACACACACACACACACATATATATATATATATATATATGAAATAATGACAAGCCGAACATTTATAAGGGCACACCATTTAAACTGCCTCTATTATTTTCCTTAACATACTGCCAAAAGTTGTTAAACTTCCGTCATGAATAAATAATCACTCGTCGTGGCCAAATCATTTTTACATTTCATCAAATTAGGACAAATAGAGAAATCTGAACAAACAGTGTCATAATGCTCTCTGCATATCTCGCAACAACCTTGAGCAAAGAATCAAGTGCCACACCCTGAAAAAATGTTGAGACAAAAATTTCTAAAGATACTTTTGACTACAGACAACACCAAAGCGTGTAAAGCGTCTTTCAGCAAAAATTATAAACATAAAATCGCAAAATTTTAGAATATAAGTTACAAGATTTAAGAATTACAAGCTATTAATTCTAAAATTATTAAAATTCTTGATTCGTTAACCCTAAGTGGAAACACTGAGGAAAAAAAAAGTCTCCAAAAAATAACGCTAAAGTTTCATTGTGTCAGTGACAAATTTATGATTTTACTTCATTGTCGACTAATGGAATATGAAACTATCGTTTGTTTACTTGGTATAAATAAATATATAAATATATATTTAATTTTTAATACACATAAGGTGTGTCTCGAAGATATTCCATAAGAAATAATATGTTCTAAAAAGTACAAATATATTCTTTAAGAGAATGTTTATAATTTTTTACGAAAGTCATCCAAGCTATTTAAGTGGTACAATTAGAGATACATCTGTTACGCAAAAATACTTCGAAATAGTTTACAAAGCCATAAAAGATATCAGCGTCTTTGTGCTTTAAATAAGTGTGCAGTTCCTAAACAAACCTGATCTATTAAAACTCCATAAAAACACTGGCAGAAATGTACATTACATATTTTTCGGAACGTTTTTTATCGAAAAGTAGACAAAATTGAATAATCATCTTTTAATTGTATGTGCGAACAGCTTAGATTAAGAACGACACTGAAACAAATTGTAGATGAAACATTTTGTTTCTTCGTATCACTGTATCGGTCTGAAGTATATTGTGTGTCAAATTTAGATTGCATGAAACACAACAGATAAAAATGTATTCACCATTTTCTTTGAATAAAGATGTACGCTACAAATGCGAAAAAAAGAATATGTATATGATGATTGGGGCATAAGTCATGCAATATTCTTCTTCTTGTAGAATGAGAATGGATACCAACTTTTTATGTTTGTGGAATTCTAATATGTGTACGTGAACAACATATGTCTGTGATACTAGTAGAAGCGCTGCGATATGTGATATCAGTCAGTTGTGAGTGTCGTGCGAGAATAGTAAACAGCATGAGAAGCGCGCTTACATCAAAATGGCAGTTCTCTGAGGGATAAATGCGATGGAATGTCACAGTAAATTAGTGGAAGCCCTTTCGAATAATGCCCTACCATACCGTACATTAATTACATTTAATATTGTAAACTTAATCTGTCATATTTGTTTCCTAAGAGAAAAGAAATGGTCTTTACGGAAATGTTAAAGAAATGGCGATAAAAACAGAAAGATAATTATCTCCTTTTTCAAAAGTAGAAAATTTATTCTTTTAAAAACCTTTAATTACAAACTAGAGTAAATTAGAGATCA
>CM063507.1:76669708-76672208 GCA_032207245.1 Pardosa pseudoannulata | reverse complement strand
TATATACGTATATACATATTTATATACATATATATACATATATATATATACATATTTACATATATACACATATATAAATATATATACATATATACATATATATATACATATATATATATATGTACATATTATATTTTTATATACATTTATACATATAACATATAATATATATATACATTTTATATACATATACACATATATAACACATATATACATATATACATTATATATACACATATACACACACGCACGCACACACACACACAGACACACATAAGCATCTATGTCAAATACAATGATGTCTGTATGTCTTTATTCAAGTATATTGCACAGATTAGCAGTCAACTATCAAATATGTTAAAATATGAGTTCAAATAGATGCTGTCATTGCTTTTATTAAGTACTATTTTGTCATATATGAAATTCTTATTTTTATTACTTATATTATTTAACTCATGTTAGATATTAAATTCACACATCTAGCGTATATATATATTTGTGTATGTTTTTATATGATTTAAACTATTTATATATAGCGTTTATAACAAATTGCTACAATACTAATGGTTTGGTTTAGATTATTATGATCTACTTTTTGCAATGTGAGGCCTAATGAGACTAGAACCTACTGATGAAAACTGATTTCGAACGGCTACGAACATTCATGCCTCAGTGGTATTCGAACTCACGAACTCTAGTATCGAAGATCATTGCTGCAACCATCCGGTTATCGTTCGGAGTCTAAATCGAGGAATTTAAGGATTATTACATGTTGATTGAAAGAGCGTTTCAATATAAACTCCCATTTCCTCTATTATATATAATAATGGTATATGTATATGTATATATATATATATATATATATGTGTGTGTGTGTGTGTGTGTGTGTGTGTGTGTGTTTATACAGTTATTAATTTATTATATATATTATATATGACAAATTGCTGTAATGCTAGTGATTTTAAGAATTGGCAAATCTCGATTGAAAGACTTTTTCTAATTACTACTCTTATTTTCTCTATTTTTTATTACTCATTAATTAACTTCTATGCAGGAACCTTGATTATACACCTCCTCACACTCTCTTTATTTATGAACAAATAATGCATTGTGGAATACAAAAAAAAAATGTAACAAATTACTGATGCAGTACAATGCAGTATTAAATCGCAGTTAAGCCATCACTGATAATATGAATTTTGAACATACAAAAAATTCAATTTCCTCGGGATTATTAAAACATTTCCCCATAAAATTTAGTAACGGCAATTTAAAGCTGCGAACCAATCTGGCAGGAATTCGAAGAATTCTCCCTCTCCCTACAGAAATTTTAAAATCTTCTGCTTACGCGACCGTTCCCCCCTGAAACGGCAAAAGGGTTGGAAGTTAATTTATCGGAAAACGATTTTGGAATTTCATACAAGCGCACAATTTCGTCGGATGTGTGCTCGTCAAATAAATCTAAACCCTTCTTTTCTAGAAGATTTGGACAAACCTATGTATCAGAAAAATCTCTCTGTGTGAGTGCATTCATGCATGGTTGCGTATGTTCCCGCAAAACGCAGGTGCTGAATTTTATTATCCAATATTATTATTTAGTTGTGCATAATTAATAATCCAAGTTGCAATTATTAATTGCAGATCCAAAAAGTGAACTGATAACAGTCCATACCAAAGAATTTTCTCTTGCGGAATATAGAACATTCGGATGCTAAACATGGCTTTTTTACCATGGCCATATATTACTTCAAATGTTCTAAGCATGGCTGTTGAGTCTACATTGTAACCAGGAACAATTAATAAGAGAACAAGAAATCTTACGATATAGAATTTATAAACATACACGCGCATATACATATACAGAGTGTAATCATACTAATGTTACCATCCACTACTTTTGACGTCAACATTAAATAACCAATCGCAGAAGGCAGCGTCATCAAACTTGGTGGATATATAAAATGTATTGTAGACATTTGGAAAACTTTTCAGTTCTTCCACTCGTGCAGAAACGGAGTGATTTACCCAACTTCCAAAGGGGCGTGATCATTGACATTAGGGCGAAGGGTGAAAGAATGTCCGAAACGGCTCATTTTGTAATCTATTAGGATCCACTGTGGTATAAGTATACCGCTCATGGTAAATGGCACTACCCAAAATCAGCATCGTGGTAAATATGATGACCGCAGATGACAGTGGTGAATAAAACGGCTGTGGAGATGCGCCTTTGCTGACTGCTGTTAATCGGTGACGAAGCCACAAATTTGCACTCCAATACCCCTAACTGGACATCTGAGTAGAGATATCTGCCTTTTTTCCTATGAATCACATTTTAAGGTCCATCGGACAAATACACATTAACGTATACGTCATGAAACATCTGAATGCAAACATCCCGCTAAAATTGCTGGAAGTGTAAAAGCTGGAGAAAGAAGCATTTTAGTCTGGGGAATGTTTTCGTGGATTGGAACGTAAAATTGGAACTGATAGAATTTTAAAA
>CM063507.1:76654708-76664708 GCA_032207245.1 Pardosa pseudoannulata | reverse complement strand
AAAATTATTGTCCCTCATAATTTTGACAGAGTGTGCAGTGCACACCCTGCACATATGGACCGCACGCCACTGCAACTGCGTAGATTATTGTCAGTCTTGAATACCAAAATTTTTATATTTTTTAAATGTTGCATTTATTCACAGCCATCCCATAACGCAAAAAGTCGTTTGTGTACATCATAATTTAGGAAGATTAAATGATATCATTTAATGGAACACTGCAAATGATAAAACGGTTTTATTAAGTACGGGGATTTTAAAATTTTTATAATTCTATAATTTATATCTTAAGTTATGAAAGTAGATAACGTATTATAAAAATTGCTCTAGTTTAAAATTAAACAGCATTCAGAAGGTTTAAGAAATCAATTGCGTTCCATGTTTCAGGCAAGGATTCAGATGGCTTCCCCTTCTTTTGAATTGGAGTTCACGAACTCAGGTACCGAAGAGCAGCGTCTTACCCATTCGGATACCGTTCAGCAACTTGGAAGAAACTTGGATTTAATAAAAATATAAATAATAATATAATATAATATTTTATTTCTTCAAAGTCGTTTTCTACAAGTTAAGAGTTGAATTCTAAAATGAGATGCTAAACTTATAAGAACAATATGATAACCGAAGCAAACATTTATAATCAATAATTCAAACACACAAGCATCTAAGAAGGTTATAAATAAGTGATAAATAATGAAATATGTGACACATTATTCAAAATTTCTGATAAGCAGATGTTTACAGGAAAAAAGAGGGGTGTATCGTTGATTTATCTCCCTACAATTTAAAATTCACAAAAACTAAATTTGTACTCGAGTTTCACCCCAGTTATTAAGGTACTAATGAAGTCGTGACTGATTTTTCCCGTCACAGAACTCTAATTTTCATTTTCTGTTCCGTCCTTTAATGCTACGTTTGAAAACTACGGGTCATCCGTCATCGGAGTGGATCACTCAGCTTCAGCCATTAAGGTAATTAGCCCCTAGTCCGACAGCGTTGGATTAAGGCGGGAAAGCTACAAAAAATCGGATTTACTGAGGTTGCTAAGAGCAAAATGAAATAAGTGACTTACTGCTCTATTAGTAGTGCTCATTAAATTTTTGTTTGTTCTCTGTTTTTTTCAGCGATTGAAAGTCGTTTCGCTTGGTTCTTGTCCAATGTTTTCTAGAGAGGGAGGTTGCTCACTGCTAGCCGGAGATGGATGGAAGGTATCAACTTACGAACATGGGGTTGGCACCAATGAGGCGTAATGCATCCATTAAGAAGGAAAAATTTGTTTTGAAAAATATTTCATTCTGTGGCTCCAGATGACCTCTATACATTTGGATATAGGCTGTTATGTATAAATGTGTGTATAACGCTCCTTTAACCCTTTGACAGTTTCATTTTTTTCCAGAATTCGGTCAAAAAATGTCACATTTTTTAATTGCATTTTTTTGTTCATTTTACATTTTTAAGTAAAGATATGTTATTAAAATTAACATTTCTAATATTTTTAAGCATTTATTACAACTTTTTTTCCTTCTATGAAAGCATCATAGAACTGAAGTTTACCTTTAGTCTCATCGATATCCAAGTTAATTTTTGGAATTCCAGTGAAAACAAATTCAGGAGGCGAATCCAAAGGATTATCCCAATAATTTAAAAAAAATTGTCTTGCTTGACTGATTCCATCTGTACTACTATCAGAGTCACTACTACCCAGGTCATCTAGTAAACTTTCGCTACTATCATTTACAGATAATTCAGTTTCTGATTCCGAGTCACAGTTCGAATCACAAGAAATTAGCTCCATAAGCTCTGAATTATCCATTATTTAAAAGTAAAAATATATTATTCAACTCTTACATCAATAAAATTATCAGGTGGTTAGTAAAATATAACCAGAAAGCTATACACTGAAAGATAACAATTCGTCTTCTGATACAAAACATGAGAAAAAAACGAGCTTTTGAACCAATAAGAGTAGAAAATACAATAAACTGCAAACTATCATTTACTTTACATCTATACGAATAATTTGTTAATAAAATTGGAAAAAATACGGCCGAAACAGTGCAAGCGAAATAGAAATCAGTACTGACTTGATATGGGCAAATCAGTAAAGGCCCGAAAGCTGTGCTCGTACGGCTTGCGGGCAAAACAGTTAAGGGGTTAATACCTGTTAATTACTTTGTTTGGCAATGCTTTAAAAAATTCTATTGAAGAACTGAAAGAATCCAATGTTATTTCATAAAGTGAGCCAATCCACGTTGTAAAAGAATCTGTTTAACAATAAATAAACAATTTGGTTATAGTGAAAATTTACATCTCTTAACTACGGGCATACAAATAGGATATACAAAAATAAATATTAAGTAAAAATTGTTAAATAAATCTCAAAGATTGAAAATAACTATTTCTTTCACAATGATGATATTTAACTTTATGATTATTTTACTAATTATATTTGTTTTACATTTTGTAAAATCGATACTACTACTGGTCAAGATAAGTGTAACAATAAGTTACATTCGGTTCACATTTTTTTTAACTCTTCGAATGAGTCACCGTCAAAGACAATCGTAACAATTGCTTACCGTGCCGTGGAAGTCATCGGTGACCCCTAAAACAAAAAACCGATTCAAGCATGATTTTATAACTCATTTTATCTGCCGCAAATAATATTTCAGCATATGCATAGCATAATGAATAGTTCACGTCGGCGCATGGGGCAAACCATCGAAAATGCGTCTGGCAATCAACATGTTAAAAGCAAATATATTAAAATGTAAAATCCATGATGGAAATAAAAGCTCATAAGAAGTTTTCTCTAAATGAATGACTCATTATAGAAACAAAAGAAAAGAAACTTTAAAAATTCTTAAAACTAATCATTTAAATTCTCCACGCATGAAGTTAAAAATTACTTTCCAAAAACTGAGAATCTACATGACTTTTAAAGCTAAGGAATGTATTGATCACAGTTATAGTAAACGGATAAAAATAATTTCTGACCTTTTTAAAAAGCAAGAATAATGGATTTCAAACATTTTTTAAAATTTCATTTTAATGTTCATCACTTTAGCGGAGTTTTACAGAAAGTATCGAATTTCTAAAATTCAAGAAATGTAAAAGAAAAAATAACGAAATAAATAAAATTATTTCCAAGAACACTGCAGTTCGCATCGCATGTTTGAAGAATGTAGTACACAACTTTATCATTTACTTTCTTTTTACAAATAGCAAAACTCCAGAAAATGGTAATAAATCA
This sequence comes from Pardosa pseudoannulata, assembly GCA_032207245.1. Classification (NCBI taxonomy): domain Eukaryota; kingdom Metazoa; phylum Arthropoda; class Arachnida; order Araneae; family Lycosidae; genus Pardosa; species Pardosa pseudoannulata. The sequence continues at coordinate 76,661,458 of CM063507.1, read as the reverse complement.
TTCCTCGTAGAACTGTTTGTAAATGATGACACCATCGGGTGAAAGAAAAGTAAAACTCGGCGAATGATTAATAGTCAGTAAGAAAGCATTGGGAATATTGTTATGTAACACGTGAAAATCTGAGATTTTTTTTGCTGTGTGAAAGGAAAGGAATGTGTGTGTGGGGGTGACCAAGATGAAAAATTCCGTAGGTTAGATTTTATTTGCAGCGTTACAGTCTACTTTTTTTGTCACAGGATAGCTTTGGAGACCAGGTGCTGTTTTGTTTGGTTTGATTTGCATCACTATGGTCTACTTTTTTGCAACACGTGACCGGGACCTACTCCTTAAAGCCAATTCCAAACTGCTACAAACAAGAATGCTACAGTGGGATTCGACCCCACGGATTCTCGTGTCGAAGATTGGCGCTTTAACCATTCGATAATCATTCGACTGGTTTGGTTTGGTTTGGAGCGCTACAGCCTACTGTTTTGCACACGAGGCCTAACGAGACCGAGACCTACAGCTTAAAGCCGATTCCGAACGGCTACGAACATCCATGCCATAGTGGGATTCGAACCCACGAACTCCGGTATCGGCGATCAGCGCCCTAACCAATCGGCCAGCGTTCGGCAATCATTCGACTGGAAAATAAACAAAATATAGAACTAAAAAACAAAGTTATAATTATGTTGTGTTTCATCAAGAGTACTCAAGAACATCATCTAACAAAATTGCTAATATCAAACGTAATCTATACAACTAACACTTATTAATACTGTACAATCATTACATATAAAAGAACCAAAAATAGTGACATTTCGTGTCAAAAAGTTCATTACAATGCTATATACAAGATAACAGTGAGTGAAGCTAATCGATAGGAATATGAATTAATTAGAAAAATAAATAAAACGTGGAGTTAAAATATAAGGAACAGCATCAATAAGTCCAGTAATATAAGCATCAATAAGTCAGTAAGAAATCATACATTTTCTATGTTATTCTAAAACTCAAGCATAAAATAATTTATATAATTTAATTACAGTACTTGAATTTATAATAAAGTTATTGATTATAATGTATTTTTAGTTATATTTTATGTATGAAAATATTATTTGATTATTTGTAATTATTCTTTTAATCTAAAACTACAAATTATATTTTAATGATGCTAACAGGATAATTATATTTCTAGATTTCGTCTAGTAGACTTTTAGCATGTTTATCCAGATTAACCGGGGGGGGGGGGCGGACCAAGATGAAAAATTCCGTATTTTAGATTTCATTTGCAGCGCTCCGGTCTACTTTTTTTTTTCACAGGAGATCTTTGGAGACCGGGTTCGGTTTGGTGTGATTTAGTGCACTACGGTCAACTTTTTTGCACCTACTCCTTAAAGCCAATTCCGACCTGCTACAAACAAGCATGCCACTGTGAGATTCGACCCCAAGAATTCTGGAGTCGAAGAATAGCGTTTTAACCATTCGGTAATCGTTCGTTTGGAAATACCGTAGAAGTTCTGGAAATTTCCATCACTTTTCAACCTTTTCACAGTTGTCATACATATGAATGAGAGAATTATTATATCTCGTACGTCCAACTATGTTACATATATTTTACCGGTTCAATCTAAAGTTGGACTATTTATTACTTAATCAGATATATTTCAAGAAAATTTAACTATATCATCTGTCTGAATCAATGACCACGTTATCATTCGCTGTTGCGGAAAATGTGTGAAAGAAGTGTGTTGTCCTGAGCATTCGATGCAAAGCTCTAGTCTTGTTAAGACGTTGATTTAGACGTTGATATATTAACTCCAAAATATATAAATGTCTCGGTTTCTTCCATCACATTCCAGATTATATAAATATTTTCATTCCAATTTCTGTTAGTTTTCATTTTATACATTAAGACTGAAATAAGTGATAAAAGACCTTTCAAAACGAGAGTTCTGAGTGGCAGAACAAATGTCGAAATGTTAATAAAACCGCAAAATGCGTTAGATAGATAAATATTACATAAACCCGATAAAACTTACATACAAATAAAAGCAGATAAAAAAGCTAAATTTGCCGTAACACTTTCGCAAATTGCAACACTGCATAAAAATGGGTGAGCGGAAGGAGCTCGTTAGGGGAGAAGGTATTTAAATTTATTCTTAGGACTTGATAGAAATGCAAATTGCGCGAACAGGTTACTTTAGAGAGGAAAAAAGGTGTGCCTCTAATGATGCCCCATCTGCATACAAAATAGGTTGTCTAAACGACTGCATCACTGTAACACCTTGAAAATTGTAATAAGTTGCTTCCGAAAAAGGGTGAATAAATAGGGAAATAGGAATATTACAAACAGTGAATTCACCCATTAATGCCTGAGTACCTTATTAAATACTTCTAAAAAATAGCTTATAAAACTTTTATGTTTAGGTAGATCGACTTTTCCTTTTGAGAAGGTAGGAGGCATTTTATAAATAATCTACAAAGTTTTTAAGTCATATCTATTACAAATTTTCATTTGGATTGACATTTTATGATTCTTCGAACAGCTCAGATCAATTTACTTTCTCGGTAGGTCCATAAACTAAAATAATGACAAATCTATATATATAAAAATGAATTTGTGTGTGTCTGTCTGTCTGTATGTATGTATGTATGTATGTATGTACTCAATAGACTCAAAAACTATCCATCCAATCGCCGTGAAAATTTGGGAAATGTTTAGGTATATCCCTGGGAAGGTTTTTGTAAATTTTCAACGTACGAAATTCATTCCTTCCCCCTTTTTCGAGCATTTCATGTCATTATTCCAAGCATTATTTTCCCGGTTAAACGCAAACGATTAAGTTTTTAATTTATCGCATCATATCTAAGGGAAAGAAGCAATGTTTCTAGCAATGTGACGTCATCCCAAGTAATTGTTTTAAACGCAGTTTTCCACGGTTAAAAGCAGGAGATTAAAATGTTTAATTCATCACATAATAAATAGGCGAAAATGATATTTTTCTATCATTATGACGTCATTCATTTAAATATTTCATTTATTCATTTCTTATTTTATATTATTTAAAATCGTCTGCTTAGTATCTATTCGATTTGAACTGAAATTTGAGATATAAAGTGATTCACTTTCATTTCTATGTGACGCCAATTATAGCATTTTTATATGAGAACTAATTTTAAATTTAATTCTTGGTTCATTTTTATGTTACAATGAAATGCACATCAACAATATTCTAAGTACAAAAAGTACAAATTTCAGTGACTCTCGTGGCCAAATAAAACCTATCATTTTATATAGTTATCTTCATATTCATATGGTTGTCGATATGAATATGTGTTTCTGTTTCATACAAAACTATGTGGTTTGTCATAAATTTCCTTAATTTTGGAAAACATTTATTACTACCAACAAAATTAGCACTGTTGCTGTCAAAACCTGTGCTTCCTATTCTATCACGTAATATGGCAAGATCTGTTAACTTTGCTAATCAAAGTACAGTAGTAATACAGTAATGCAATTTAGGGTTAAGCTTATATTTTACAATAAAAAAAGTTTGAGCAAATTTAATATAAGACAAATTCGATTATAAAAACTGAATAATGTTATAATACGCTTATGATAGAAATATATAAACATGCCAATGACTCGAACTGAACTGTGACGAATTTATAGAGTTATTCACGAAAAATAAATCTTTGTTTAAAAGTAATATATTAAGTTCACCGTAGCGAAGCACGGGCACACTTGCTAGTTGCTTTATAAAACTCCATTTTACTCTACTTATTTTACTTGTGATGTCAAATAAATCTTTTTTCATGAAGTGTTTCCTTTTTCATGAATGGCATCGTAGGATGGGGTTACAACGATAGCTGATCACGTGACGTACTGGAGCATTCAAAGTTGTTTAACTCTAGAACAACCAAGACTATCATTTTGATGGTTATTAAATTTCATGCTTAAAATTTTAATATAATTTATGTGTTGTTCTATAATTTTATGACACGACATTTAATGAAATATAAGAATAGTTAAAAAATTCCACTCACGTACTTTAATTTCCATAATCAGTATGACCTATACCTATCTATACCAAGACCGTCAAAATGACGACTTTGGCAATTTTAAAGGTGATTGATCCAAACTGTTAGGCAGCCGTTCTAACGGGATCTATTTTGTTCCGATTACGATTCTGTTTAGAACGGAACGGTCTAAGTGGTAAATGGAACGCGATCATTATCAGTTGTACTTTTAACGTGATAAAAGTTCAATCTCGGAAAATAGTATGAACATTATTTTTGTAAATCCTAGGCAATAGAATCTGTTTATGTTTGTTTTTTACTAATAATTAATGAACTATTATATTAAATGTTGTATTTTTAAATCATATTCTTTTATGTACGTTAACCAGGTCAAAAGTTACAATAAAAACCATGATCAAAAATTTTTCAATTTGACGGGTGCGGTAAAACTGGATATATATTTAACATCGGACATTCTAGTGTTTTCTTTAAAATGACAACACTTTCATTGTATAATTAAGAGTTGTTCGTGAAAGGTGGGATTAAGAACAAGTGGTTTATAAGCCTTGTCAACTTTAGGATTTTTACAAAATATTTATGGATTTCTTTAGTCTTTCTTCGGCAAGTTTGCTTTAGTTTGCAATTCATCTAAACAATCCATTTTAAAGTATTTAAAGTACAATTTTTTATGAAAACTTTTACACTTTTATACAAGTTTTTTCTGGAAGCATTGTTTTTTTTTTGTAAAAAGTAATAAATTTTAAATTAATAGAGAAACTGCTGACGTTGCTCTATTTGTACTTAGAAAGTGTTGCTTAAATTATTTCATAAAAGTGTACAGCAATTAAAAAAAATACTAGAGAGAGTCGATTCTATACAACAGATTAGAGAAATATCCGAATGTTATGTCCCAAATATCGACAAAATATCCAGTTTTTAATATTCTATAAAAATATTATAACAAACTTTGTATCATTATTTATATTTTGAAACCTTCTTCTTCATTTCTTGGGTATTCTTCCCTGATTTTGAATCTAGTATGTCATTTGTTGCCTATTATCGTATTTAAAATAAACGTATTATCCATTTTTATGCTAGGGAATAATCGCTGCATGTTAAAAAAATTTTAAACTGAATGTTTCACTGAGAATCACTCAACATCTTCATCCTGTGGAATAAATCGATAAGAAGTTTTGAAAAATGATAAACTTTGTTGTCATTCAGAAAGAGATTTTTCCATTAAAATTCTGACAAATGGTAGTAAAAGACACATTCTTTGAGTTCAGACATTATGGTCAGGAGGGGCTTAATAAGAACTAGCATATATCCCGTCATATCACTTGATCAGTAAAATTTTTAATTTTCTAGAATTGTACAGTTCCCTATGAGGCTGGTAAAAAAAAAAAATGGTTTGTTTTTTGGCTGAGAATTATCTAGTACTTGCTCAATAATTTGTTTATCTTTACTGACCGCATGTTAGTTGCAAACTTTAATTTATGTTGTCATATTACGTGATAGGATGGACAGCAGAGGTTTTAATACTGACAGTGATTATATGGTGGTATACATGACGGTTGTCCAAAATGTAGCAAATCGATTGTAAACCATGTGGTTATGTACAAAAAACAAGCTTCTTAATTTTCAACGATATATAACTTAAATACTGGATATTTATTAGTCCGGGATATAGACACCTAGACTTTTATGAAAAGAATTTGTTGTTAATACCGGTGATAAAATCTTCATTGCAACAAAAATTAATCGATGATTAAATTTAAAACTACCACATATGTACCTAATCTATCATTTAAGCCAAATATAAAAGAAATGTATTTACTTAATATCTAAGTTCAGTAAACGTATAAAAAATAACACGTAAAACGGCGTTATTTCATAAAACATATAAAAATAATTCAAGTCGATATTTAAATAATTTAAAATAAGTAAAGATTAAAAGAGATGGTTAAAGAATTGATGTCATAATGCTAGAAAAAAAAATGTTTTTTTTTTTACATATTAATTATGTGATAAATTGATAAATGTAATTGCCTGTTCTTAACCAGGAAAAAGAGGGTTTGAAACACTGATATTAAACACTCGAAAAGGGGGAATGAGGTGGATTTTGAACGTTTTAAAGAACACAGTATTTTTTACTGTGATGCGAAGCATATTTATGCCAATTTATTTTAGAATTGAATCGATAGTTCAGGAGAATATGAAATTTACTCTCTTTGAATTTTGCTAACCCTAACTCATCAAAAATCTAATATGGATGCCTCTATCCATTCCAGGTCCAGCCGCTTCATAAGTTCAAGGACAGACGGAGAGATAATTTAGGCTATTATTTATATAGGGGATTAACTATGTCACGTTTAAAAAATATTAAAACAAACTTTGTATTATTATTTATAACTAGCATATGGCCCGTCATATGACGGGATCAATAAAATTTTTAATTTTCCAGAATTGTAAAGTATCCTATGAAGTAGGTAAAACAATTACTTGTATTTTGGCTGAGAATGATCTGGTACCCGCTCAATAATTTGTTTATCTTCATACCCCTTTAAAGTGTCCCGATATTGTGATTGCAGTTCAGAATCACTTTGAATTCATTTAGAAAGATAATTTAAAGTTTACTTAGCTACGTCGAAATTATTGTTGAGTTATTCCCAATTTTTTTGTCACATTAATTAATGAAAGTAAAGGAATGAATCTACCGTTTCCACTACAAATTTATTGTTAATAACG
>CM063507.1:76642208-76649708 GCA_032207245.1 Pardosa pseudoannulata | reverse complement strand
GATTCTTTGAAAAATGGACAATAGGTAATTTTTTTACTTGTACAGAGTAAAGGAAACATTATATTAAAAAAATGAGTGTTTACTCAATTTACAATAGAAAATACTTATTTTGAACAAGCATCGGTTCATTTCAAGAAGGTCATGTGTTACGTTTGTACTTACATACATACAAACTCACCAGTGGCGTGCTTTAGGTTTTCATGCAGGGTGTGCAGAGAACATGGATTTTTCAATAAATCTTTAATTATTGAGACATCTGAGTTCTCCATTCTGAAAAGGATTATTTATTATGAATATAAATTTAACGATTACAATAAATAAAATATTTACTTAAGAGTAGTTGAGTTATAACTATAAAAACAGCTAAACATGAGAATTCTACTAGCTCTGAATCACAAATCATGTCTTTTGTTGTATGGTATCATATAGGCGTTGAAAAATCAACGCTTCGGGCTTCCACGAAAAACTTAATACGTCCAGCAAACACAGCACCACACGGTGCCCGCCGCTGCGGTGCCTCATCAGGATGCTCATTGGTGCCGCAAACCGAACGTCTATTCTACGTGCAGACGATTTCGCTGCACGCTGGCACAATAGAGCGAACTGTTTCTTGTTAGGTCAGTGGATTAAATTATATTTATTAATTGTTTTTAACATTTGGTTTGGTTTGGTTTGGTTTGGAGTGCTACGGTCTACTTTATGCAACACGAGGGCTAATGAGACCGGGACCTACAGCTTAAAGCCGATTCCGAACGGCTACGAACATCCATGCCACTGTGGGATTTGAACCCACGAACTCCGGTACCGAAGGCCAGCACCCTAACCAATCGGCCATCGTTCGGCCTTTTAACATTTGGAAATCATATATTCTGCGAAAAACATCTTGAAAATTTTTAAAAACAAAACCAGGGATATGGTGTTACAGATATAACTTATATACTGTCTGTAAGACACAATGAATGGTAAAATTTGGACTGTTCTGTTAAAATTCGTTTCTTTAAAACAAAACAACATGGTTTTTCAGCTAATTATTTCAATAAATAGAATACATCACCGAAATTACTTTACCACACTAAAACAGTTTCCCTTTATATTGATGAAATACTCCTTTTATATTTCCCCAAACACAAAATCTTTCAATATATAAATTTAAACTTTAACCGTCTGCAAAATCGTATGGACAGTTAATGAATTACAAAACTGATAAAAAAAGTCCCCGCTCTAATACAAGGCTTAATAAACCGTACCTTCGGATGATTCTAAATGCCAAGTGCAGGAAAAATAGCTGCACTTGCCTCAGTGCTATAGTAAATTGTGCTTCTCCAATAGCTCATACATATAAAGCGTGATTTTCAATTTTGTGCACAGAGCGTACACATCAGACCTTCTTATGTTCGTTTGCGCGCTACGTGGTGCAGCACCTAGTACCGCACGCACTGCGGGAATACATGCAAACAAATCAACATAATATTTGAATATATTATAAACAATATTTATTATATACCATATAAAGATAGTTAGACATAGGTGCAGAAAATTATTCTCTCTCATAATTTTGCCAGGGTGTGCATTGCACACACCCTGCACATATGGACCGCACGCCACTGAAACTCACTCATTTTTTAAATGTAAATAATTCCTTTGACTGGTTTTGTTTGTAACGTGTGTACATATGTATGTGTCTCTTATAACTAACTAATGATTAGTGCCTAGAAGGTACAAATTGTAAATTTAAGACTATTATACTCGATTTGGCTTCGAAGAATATGGTTTACAGTTATGATTTACGAGAGCTACTGAACCCAGGACCTACCGTTTAAAGCCGATTCTAAAAGGCTACGAACATCCATGCCAGCAGCGGAATAGCTAATATCAGGCCCCTACCATTCAGCCACCATATACTGATTGTTATACCAATTAGTTCATATGTTCCCCCAGCTTCCGGCCAGAGTACCTCCCAGCGGGTACTGGGGCCTTCCATAGGTTAGTAAATTGTTCAGAGACAAAGAGAGGTAGTTTAAAGAACGCAAGTCCGTCTGGGCATGTATAACTATTAAGTAAATTATTAAAATACTTTGAGAATAACTTTTGTTTCATAAATAATCATTTTATCAATATCTAAAAACTAGCATATAGCCCATCATATGACGAGATTAGTAAAATTTTTAATATTCCAGAACTGTTAAGTACCCAATGAGGCAGGTAAAAAATGGTTTGTTTTTTGACTGAGAATTATCTGATTCACTCTCAATAATTTCTTTATCGTCATACTCCTCTAGAGTCTCCCGTCCTGTAATGTAGTTTAGAATCAAATTGAATTCATTTAGTCAAACCGTGTGGTTATGTATAATAAACAAACCTACAAAAGAACAAACTTCTTAATTTCCAAATATATAAATTAAAAGTTAGATATTTATTAGTCCGTGAAATAGACTCCTAGACTTATATGAAAAGAATTTATTGTTAATACCGGTGATAAAATTTTCATTGCAACAAAAAATAATCGATGATTTAATTTAAAATTATCACAATAATGATTTAATTTAAAATTATCACCTAATCTACTATTTAAGCCAAATATAAAGGAAGATCATTTACGTAATATCTAAGTTCAGTGATAAAAGATACTAAAATAGTGTAGACGATATTTAAATAGTTTAAAATATGAAATGATGAGATGTTTAAAGGAATGACGTCACAATGCTAGAAAATTTGTTATTTTTACCTATTTATTAAGTGATAAATGGATAAATTTAATCGGCTGCTCTTAACCGGGGTAAATAGGGCTTGAAATGATGGCATGAAATTCTCGAAAAGGGGGGAAAGGGTTGGATTTCGAACGTTTTAAAGACGACAGTATTATTTGTGTGCATATTTATACAAATTTATTTTAGAATCGGATCGATAGTTTAGGAGAAGATAAACTTCATTCGCTTTGAATGGATGCCTCTATCCATTCCGGGTCCAACCGCTTCATAAATTGGAGGACAAACGAACAGATAACTTAGGCTATTATTATATAGGGGATTTATCGCAGTTACTCCGTATATAAGTAATAATACACTTTAATTAGGTGACAAGTACGTGTACATCTACACTCTCCCAGACGAGTTGAACTTTCTGTTAATTACTAGTGTGCACTTGCCTCTTAATCATTAACTCATGTAAAGACGCAGAAGTTATTAACCATTATATCATGGGAACAGCCTATAGGCGACAATATTACTCCCTATAGTAGCACAAACAACCAAGTTTGGTCTTAGCCATTTAAAAGCAGGGGTCATGCAAAAGACTCCCAGGCTTGATAGGTCACCTCCAGAAGTATCGTTTGCGAATTTAAAAAAAACTGCGGCTACGAACGTATTATTACGTGCCCATTAATGAACACGACGGATGTTTGGACAACTTGATCATTGAATTCGTAATTCTCCAGCTGCGAGATCAATTCACATTTGGAGACTACGCTACCATAAATCTTGTCATAACATTTATTTCATAGGGGCCCCATGGGGATTACCAAATTATGGCCGTAAGGTGGGGGGGACCATTCTACTCTCCCAAGTGATTCATTCAATTCGTTCCTTGAAAAAGAGTTTCGGTTTATGTTTAATCTTCTGTTTTTTTGTGAGTGAGTGAAGTCTGACAGCGTATATCGCTGAGCAGCTAAATATAAAACCCCGATAGCTGCATCTGAAATTTCAAGTATGTAAATAGTGATTAAATAAATGTTGTCTTGTGAAAATGGAAGTTTTATTTAGACACTCGTATTGAGTTTGAATAGATCAGAACAACGCCGGCGTCAACGAAAAGACCCGTTGAGTTAAACCATTTTGAATTATTGATATTAGAAGCTTACTGTGACGGGACAAGGATTGTACCACTCGATAGAAGTCACTTGATAGGGTTCTAGCTTAGCTATAGATTGTTCAAGGAGGGGAGACGATACAACAGCTTGGGTGTGGGGTGTCGGGGCATACCTAAAAATTTAGGTTTGGTTTTGGAGTGCTACGGTCTACTTTTTGCAACACGAGGGCTATTAAGACCGGGACCTACCTTTAAAGCAGATTCCAAACGGCTACGAACATCCATGCCAAAGTGAGATTCGAACCCACGAACTCCGGCTCCGAAGGCCAGCACCCTAACCATTCGACCGTCGTTCGACCCTAAAAATTTAGGAAATTATATTAATTTGAAAATAATTTTTGTTTCATAAATAATCACTTTTCTAGATAGCTTAAATTTTATTTTATTCTACCAGTAAATAAATATTAAAACAGTTGAATTACTATTAGGTGAATTAAGTCAACTCCTCTGTACAAGCCGAGATAGATATTAGGTAGTACTCACTTCCACGGCCAACCAAAAAAATGTTTACAACCACCTACGATATGGTGGGAGGAGAAATTCATATCCAGAATCAACAAAAATATTTTACAACAAAATAATATAAGCCAAATTCTATGGACATGAAATAATTAAAACTCTTCTTCAAGTGTGAAATCACAAAAGAAATACAACAATTACTCATTATACATTGTCACAAAAATACACATTTACAATCGCATGTTCTCAATAATTAAATGATAATCAAGCACTTAATACATTATAATTCTAATATAATAACTAGTTATAATTTCTTTTCCCTTTTTAGTTTAAATCTATATATACAATATTAGTGTTATATAGTACTCTATGTAATTTTATAGCCAAATAATTTTTCCTTTCTAAAATTCACCATGATTTTAATAAATGAATGTACAAGTCAAGACATGTTTAAAGATTTGAGAGACATTTTACTACTTTTAGAACGAAGTTTCTTTCGATTATTTATATACACTCATGTCCATAAATTAAGGATAATTCAGAATCACACATAAAATTGAGCTCCAAAATAAAAATTTCACCTGTAGAATTATCACACACATCTTGAAGAAGAATATGCAAATTGCAGGAAACCACCAGATGGCGCGGATAGTACGTCACAATGACGAGAGTGTATGAAAGGGGTATATAAGGAATGGTAGCAAAGAAGTAAAATTGTTCACAAGCGCTTTAAAAGCCTTTCAGTGCAATAACCGCATAGTTATGGCACAAAGGAAGCATTTGGAGGATTTTTTACGTGGTAGAATTATCGGAAGACTGGAATGTGGACGTACACAGCTGGAAGTATCCGAGGAACTTGGAATCGCTTGGAACTTCGGAGGGCGTTGCTTGATGAGTGGTATAATTTTCCCCAAGATCAGATTGATAATCTGATACTCAGCGGCGTTGTAACGCTTGTATTGCATCGTCCGGGAGACATACTCCGTATTAACCATCGTACTAACCATGTTATACTGTTTTCTGTAAATAGGTTCTTTTTTGAAATTTGCTCCAGGGAGTAAAAATCGCAATTTTTATTAATTATGTCAAATATATAGCATCTTTTTTGCTCTTTACCTTTTGTTTAATAAATAGACTTTTCAAATAAGTCAAATTTGTTTTGCTTTTGTCTCTTTCATTGCCTGAACTTCATTATCCTTAATTTATGGACATGATTGTATTACCTAAACCAAAAATAAATACGATTTACTCATTACAAAGCAAGCTTATCTAATTAAATATATTTTAAATATACATCGTAAAAAACTATTCAAAATTGCTTTTATGTCACTTATTTTGTCCTAAGAAATTTCGGTTTGAAAAACAAAAATCAAGTTCTCAAGTTTTTTGTTTGTAAATTTCATCAAGATCTTCGTGTTTTTGAAGCCGGGCAAGGAGTTCAGGCATTGTTAGTCCCGTCAAAATGTCATTTAAGTTCATATCCGTGCGCCATCTGTTGAACGTATTCTTTTGAACTTCCTTCGGAGCAATCAAATACCCATTTTAGTTAAGGAAAGAGTTTTATTTTGTTTAATTAAAAACAAAATCAATTTAACCCTAAGCGAAACTGACATCCCGGCTGTTACTTAACTAATAACGGAATAAAAAATTATTTTAAAAATATAACTGATTGCATTTTAAAAGTTCTCGGAGTTTAATTTTCGGATCAATTAAATTGAAAATTTTGATTAATTGTTTTAAAATAAGCTATAATAAAGTAAATTGCCAAAATATTAAAATGGATGTGTAGTTTACAGTTTTATTTAAATTAAATTTTTGAATGAGAATTTCATTGTAATCGAGTTCTAATTTATAATTAGTTAAACAGTGTTGGTTCATGTTAAATTTTTGATCTGAAATAGTTTAAAGTCGTTGTAAGGTACAATCAACTTAACTGCACAAATTTAATTTCTTCAATATAAGTTTGGTTAAGAGGAAAACTTCACTTTTAAGCAATTTTAATGGAATATTTATTTTATTTTTCGACTTATATATTTTTTAATTATAAGTGTGAATATATGGGATTTTCAAACTTTGTTTTCTATTCTTGTTTAATTATTTTTCCTGAATTTATTTTGTTTTTGAAAATTAAGAGTTTTTAATTTAAAAAGTGAAAAATGATTGTAAAATTTAAAAAAAATCCCACATTGTGTACAGACATACAAAAATATAAAGCACCATTAATAGCTTCTGATTTTTTTAAACAATAATTATTAGAAATAATTCTTCAAAAATTTATTATCCAAATTTCCCTGCACAACTTGAGTGTCGTAAATTTTTATGAACAAGCTACCACGTAGCACTAAAGTCCTGTTAAAAGTAAGAAGTGTGTCATGAATTCCTCTTCACACACTTCCTGATGTGGGGAAGGGTTGACACGAGGAATAAAAATGACCATCAGACCTCCTAGCTGTCATAAGGTTCCATTTACTTTAGTTTAATACTATGAAATTTACCTTAAACAAAAACACCCTGATCGTATCTTCCCTGCCAAGCTCCCAATTATTACGTTGGTGAGACAAAAAGGTATTTTTTTTTAACGCATAATTCTCTCGGGATTTTCAGTCACATGTGTCCAAGATGACATCACGCATACTAAAAGCGTCACTTGGCGATCTCTTTAGCGAGCGCTGAGCATCAATAGTCTCATAAATTCGCTATTTTTATGATATGACATATCCCCACTCTACAAATTGGCGTGATTTCAGTGCTGCGTTTGGCAGTGTTCACCGTGCCGCCTGGCGAAAGGAATTTTGATGAGTTTTCCACAGTTTCCGTTGTCATCCCAGCAGCCAGGATTGGATGCAAATGAGAGACCTGCAACCTACGGAAAGAAGAGGAACCTGGAGCTGCGTCCTCCGTAGTTTCCGTTCGCAGTCACTATAAGTGACATTTTTTTTGTTTTCTCCTTTCTTTTTTAACTTTTATCATATTAAATGTTCAGTCAATTGGCTTCTATTATTTAATTTTTTAAATTTCATATTAATATCTCAATTCCATTAATTCAATAACAACTTCTGCTTTCTTTTTTTAATATATATTGTTCTTTTTACTTTAAGACTTAAGATAAGCTGGCGAAAAGCCAAGTTTAATTTAAATATTAAGAAAGAGTGTATGGTCGTAACGTGTACTTTACTA
>CM063507.1:76592208-76637208 GCA_032207245.1 Pardosa pseudoannulata | reverse complement strand
TTAAATATTATAAAAAAGAGTGATTTTTTAATATCTAACATAAATGTTGCGAGATGGAATGTTTTGGAATTCGTATAAAAATAAGAAATTGTATGTTAACATATACCAGATGTGTATGTTCCTTTATTTATATTTTCCAACCAATTTTCCCAATCCTATAAAATATTGAGCTTTACATAATTTTTCAACAAAGAATAGGGTAATATTATAGATTTTTTTGCCAAACTATCTGCCTACTCTTTACCGGGTTGAGAGCCATAAACCCAATTCGAGGTATAATCTACCTCGATATCCTTTTCTGATGCCAAATTTGGACTTGAGAGATTATCATCATTAAATATCAGTAAAATATTTACCTCCCTTGTTGCAGTCAGGACAATAGATAGCAATAAATCTTTATATAACTAACATTAATTATACCGGTCAGGCGTAATGCAAAACAAATAGATCGACCTATTCAAACACAGTTGAAAGGATACTTTTGCTAAGGAAAGATATTAAGTCTATTCTCAGGTTACAAAGTTAAAATCTATTATGTATAGAAATTATTTTGAAACTTTCATGATTTCTAATTTCTCATAGGGAGTTAATAAGTTTGGTAACTGATAAAGATTATGTTTTTATAAAAAAATATCTACTAACGAAAAATCTCAACGGAAATTAACGCTTCGTATCATCTCTAAATGGCAGTATTTGAGATTTACTCAACAGTACTATTACCTAAAAAAACAAACTAGCTTTCTACCTTGAAGATAATGTGCAAATGATAATTATGATGGCCCATTTTTACAAAATAATAAAATACCGTAGAAGGAAGCTATGTTGTGTCTACAGTAGAGTTTTTAAAAATAGCCACATGATTAATAGAACTTTGGCCTTAGTAAAGTCGAAAATATCGAACAATTATTCATGAACTGAATTCAGATTTGATATGCAAAGATCGGTTATTATTTTGTTTGGAGCTCTACGACTTAATTTTTTTTTCTACACGGAGACTAATATGATCAGGACAAAGGTTTAAAGATGATATCCAACATTTATGAACATCCATGACTGCAGTGGGATTCGAACCCGTGAACTCCGGTACCGAAGAGCGGCGTCTAACGTACTACAAAACATTACTATCTACTTTACGCTTTATTTGCCATAAACTCAATTCCAGGTATAATCTACCTCGATATTATTTTAGGAAGACATATGTGGACTTATGTCTCCCTTGTTGCTGTCAGAACAATATATAACGATAATTTTTTTATATAACAAACATTAATTATACCGGCCGGGTGTAATGCAAAACAAATAGGTCGACCTATTCAAATGCAGTTGTAATGATACTTTTACTAAGTAACAATATTAAGTCCATTCTTAGGTAACAAAGTTAAAATTTATTTTGTCTATAGAAATACCGTAGAAGGAATCTATGTTGTGTCTACACTAGAGTTTTTAAAAATAGCCACATGATTAATAGAACTTTGACCGCTGTAAAGTCCAAACTATCGAACAATTGTTCATCTGAATTCAATATTGATGTACAATAGACCGGTTCCTTCGTTTGGAGCGCTACGGTCTAATTTTTTTCTACAAGGAGGCTAATGAGATCAAGGCAAATATAATAATATTAATAATTAATAATTATTAATAATAATTATTAATAATATATAATATAATATAATAATAATAATAAATAATGATTAATAATAATTAATTAAATTATTAAATATAATTAATAATATATAATATTAATATTATAATAATAATAATATAATAATAATAATATAATATATAATATTATATAATATTAATTATTAATATTAAATATAAATTATTTAATATATTAAATTATTAATAATTAATAATAATTAATATTTTATAAAGGATATAAAACAGTTATGAACCTCCATGACTGCAGTGGAATTACAACCCGTGAATTCCGGTACCGAAGAGAGGCGTCTGATGTACGACAAAAAATCGCTTTCTACTATACTCTTTTCCATATAATATAAATTTTTGAATTATATAGTATTAATAAGACCTCATATGATATCCAAGATATTATAAATTTTTAAAGATTGTTTTAACTGATAGATTATAATCAAGTATTGCACTGTATTTAACAAGGATTATCTCTATCCTAGCGTGATCAAAAATGGCTTCTGAAAGCCGAACTTATTTCTAGAAAGTCGCTTTATCCATGAACTGTATCCTGACTGACACAATATCTCAGTCAAATATTTTGTCCCGAAACTACTTTTTTCTTCGGCTCCTCAATGAAAAATTACCGAGACGATCTCCCGAAGGCAGTTTTGATAGCGTCAAAATCACCGAATCCTCTATCCCCTCCGGTTTTTGAAAAATCACATTAATTCTATTTCTCCCCCCATCACCATCCCGTTTCCTACCCCCTCCTCTTTTATCGAGCGACACGACAGACGCTATTCAGTCTCCCGACTTTGTAAAAATTGTGGCCACTTCTCGAATCTCGTTAAGGAGTCAGGAGGAGGAAATGTTCTCCGAAACAAGTTAATTACCGGGGAAGTGACATCTCAGATTGTTGACGCGTTGCCAGAAGTGGCATTCATTATCTCTCCTTCCCGAACCTTCCGATGCCGGAACCGTTCAAATATTCATAACTGTCGAAGAACAACCCCCTCCGCTCTTCTGGAAGAATATTGAACTAAAGAGCCATCTCTCAGTTTGAGGAAGATGTGGCGAATAAAACGAAATTTATAGGTAGCTGGTTAATTGTGTTATGGAATTATGGAAATGAGGTAAAAAGGATCGGGAAAAGAGCGGAGTCAGAATGAGGTATCATTCGACAAGCGAGTATACGTCACAATTATTCCGAGTATGAATAATGAAATGAAAATGAAAGTTGAGTTGACAGCCTTGAAAACGAAACGTCATAAAGTGTTAAGCTACGAAAGAATCGCTTTGATTTACGTGGATTTATTAGATTACTATATATCCGAAATATTCGTATACTAATTTTGCTCAATTATTAATATTAATAATTATTTAATAATTAATAATATTAAATATTATTAAAAAATTATATTATTATTATAATTATTATAATTATTATTATTTATTAATAATTATAATAATATATTATTAATATTATAATATTATTATAATATTAATAATTATTAATAATTATTTATTATATTAATTATTATTATTAATTATTATTATAATAATAATAATTTAATAATATTATTATACAAAATAAATTATATAATAATAATATATTATTATTATATTATTATTATTATTATATAATAATTATTAATATATTAATATTAATATTAATATTAGTTATAATAATTAATAATTATTAATAATTATTGTTATTTAAAAATTAAATTATTATTATTATTATTATTATATTAATACTAGTTATAATAATTAATATTCATTAATAATTATTATTATTCAAAAATTAATTATTATTATTATTATTACTATTAGTAGTAGTATTATAATTATTATTTATAATAATTATTATAATTATTATTAAAATTAAAATTGTTTTATACTGTTATATATTTGAAATAAGAAATAAATATTTTTAAAAAAAAATTATTTAACTGTATTTTCTGTTTTTCAATTTCTTTAAATGGTTATCACTAAATTTAAAAACAATACTATCTGTAAAAAATTTTTAATCACTGTTTTATTGATTCTGAATAATTACTCAAGTATTTTAAACATGATGTTAAAATATTAAAAAATAAACTGTTTTTTTATCTTTTCTTTTATCAAATGATTAAATACACTAGTATTAATTAAAAACAAAAAGAGTTATACTGATTTGACTACTATTAAACATAATTTAAGTAAAAATTTTAATCTATTCTTTCTACAATTTGTATTAAAATACAAAAATTAAAAAGTTTTAGCCATTATATTTAAAATAGGGTTTAAAAAATCATAATTTGAGGTTTGAGAAGAAAAGATCTATAATCTTACCTTATTTTTTATTTTTTTTTTAATAAATTACAAAAGAAAAATTAAAATTAAGGTAAGTTGAAAATTTGTTGTTGTAAAGAATCCTTTCCGTTTTTTGACTTGTATCATAGATGCAAATTTTCTTAAAAAAGTAGGTAATTCTAAACTTACATTTTTTTCGTTTCAATTCGAATTTTTACCCGAATGGTTAAGATGCTGCCGTTCAGTACCATAGTTCGTGGGTTCGAATCTTACTGTGGTATGGATATTCGCAGCCATTCGGAATCGGCTTTAAGCAGTAGGTTCCGTCTTATTAACCTTGTGTTGCAAAAAAGTAAACCTAACTGTCCAAACCAGATCAAACTAAGATGAATTTTACTTTTTTACTTGTTTCTACTTGCCTTTAATGTGTACTAAACATTTGATTTGAAAATATATAATAAACTGTAAATTTTCTACAGTAACATAATGCATTATTGCATTTCTACGTTACTAATAGAAGCTTTTCGATTAGGGGTTGGTTTCACTAAAGTGGTTTTCTGCGATTACTTTTTTGCTGGTAAACCCTTTCCAAATTTTAAGTTTTCTTCTCAAATTTGTAGCATGCACCTTATGTGTAGAGTCACACCACACTTGGAAGGTATAATGCAAAAATTTACAACGATAGAGACATGCGTGTGTGCACAAACCCCTTTTAGAAATTTAAGGCTAAGAAAAGAAGTAAAATCCTTATGTGTCACACACCTGGTAGATAAAAAGCGAAAATTTACAATGATAAGAAATTTTCAAGTCTCTCGCATTTTTGTAACTATCATAAAACGAGAGTTTCAGAAAAAGCACTTCAGATTCAATAGAAGTTTGTAGCCAGGTATTATGGTCTTTGTTATGAGATGTGACACTTTAAATATGAGTTTATCATAATGTGGTCAGTAAAATCAATGGAAAAACCAGCTCGTAAAACTTACGCAAAACTGCGATTTTTGAAAACACCTTTTCGATTTTAACGGAATTTGAAACCAGGTGTAACAGGTACAATGATACCATTATAGTATTTGAGTTGAAAATACTTAGGATTTAGAAATGAAAGTACTTTCTGAAAGTTATAAAAGAAGCCAAGTCTACGAATAATGCCCGATACCCATCAATACATAATGAAGGGAAAATACAAAAAGATGTTGAAAAAAGGTTCATTACAAAAAAAAGGGGGAAGAAATGTATATGGGCATGTTTTCAAGAAGTTGTGAGAGAAGGAGTCGAAGAAATGAAATTACAAAATAAAAATAAATAAATAAATATGAGCGCGGGGTGCTCTAATCCAATGAAATATCAGATTTTGAAACTGACCACCTGAATTTTCAAGGGGAATAATTCCCGAATGGGGACGGAACCAAAGATGAACTAAGAAAATGTTAAAAGAAATATATATATATATATACAAACAATATATAATATATATATATTATATACTGTATATATTTAAGAAAAACAAATTTCCTGAGAATTTAGGCAGAGAATTTTGGTTGAGAAATTTTGCTAAAAAAAAATTCTGAGGGAACCTTAGAGAAAATTTTTTCATTTAAAAGACTGAGACGAAATCATTATTTTGCGAGTGCTTGCCAAAGATGATTCTACTGTGGGGTAGTTCTGTTTTACTATTTTAAGGCAGTGACAATTGACTTTTTTTCATATGTATATTGTAAATAATTTTTTTAAATTATATTTTCTATGTCTTAAAAAATGTTCTGAGTCTTATTTTTGAGATAGAATCTGGTATAACTTATGGTCTAAAATAATTTTAAATGATTAAGAATTAAATTAATAAATTTTAAGTAATAGCGACTCAGCACTCTGTTTTATTATTTTTCGTAATTTTATTTAAAAAAAGTGCTGCGTACAAGACTTAGTTACATATAATAAATATTTCTTTTATTTTATGGAATATGTTTTACGTCTATACACCTTTATTTATACCTATCGTTTTTAATAGTCTAATAATAGTATTAAAAATATTAATTACATTATTAAATAAAAATAATAATATATTACAATGTCAAACTTCTTTCTTCCTTTAAAAATATTCATACCGGAGGTTTTTAAAAATTCATAACGATCTCGGAGCGAATTAAATGATTTTTTACCCTTCTTGTTCACTATTTAACAGCAAAATTATTTGTTTTGTTGAAAATAACGTGTACATTCATTAACCTTAAGATAAAGTTTTATATCAATATTTTATGAGCGTGATTTATCGTCGACGTCCGAAAGAGTGCACTATTAATACATCAAACGTGTTTAATTCTAGAAAATTTTAAATAATAGATTGATAAAGTACGTTCATGAGAGCGGCAAGAAGCTATTACTACAAGAGGAACTACGCAATTGTGTTTTACTCTTTTATAATTGAAACAATAATTATGTAAACAGAAATGGAGACTTACAAGCATTTTTACAGCAAAATGTTAGATTTCCTAACAGTTTTGTATTATTACATAGTTAAAATATTGTATTGTATTCATTAAAAAAGAACTAAGACATTTCAATGAAATTTATTTGATGTTTTACTATTCGTATACTAAATTCAATGGATATAACAAGAAGAGTTCTAGCTTTGATGAATCCACTTTTTTTGGAACAATATGGTGTATTATTTCACTACAAGATTGCTAATGAGACGGGGACCTATTGCTTAAAGTCTATTCTGAAGGACTAAGAATAGAAAGAGAAGATTTTAGAAGGTTTGGATTTTAGTTTAATTGTACAGATGTTTTAAGAGGAAAAAGACGATTTGTTCTTCAACTACTGTTTTCGATATTTCGTTAATAGATAATTTATGAGTTATAGAATCGTTTAGTTATAGATTAAATTTAAATACCCATCCCCCTTATGTATACTTATTATATTGCAATACATAAATATATATATAAAGCAAACTTTTAATATTTTATGCAGTTATTTTTGTAATGTGAATAAAATTGCCCATGGGATAAGTTAGTTCTGAAGTTTTGCATTCTATTTCATGAACTGGTTTCGAAATGATCTACCAAAATTCTTTCGGTTATCGATTAGTTTTTTAAAATTAGTTAAAATATCAGTTACATATATCCCTATTTTAAATAACTGAAGAGTTACTATCAATATCATAGAATATGCCGAGTAGGTAATGCATAGAATGATTGGTGATTTACAGGTTCGAAATGGTCTATTTTTGAATAAAATTTCAGATTTTATTTTCATTCTAAATTCACCTTGCCTTTCTATGAGTTTTCAGATTTTAATTTCCCGTATTTTCCTATTTAAAAAATTTTTGTAAGTCATTATTTTAATAACACAAAGGAATTCTAATCATGTCTTTTTTTATCACTATAGTCATACAGAATATTATAAATATTTTATTGAAGCGCTTCACCTTAGTGAATTTAATAACGATGTTATCGAATACAATATAAAAGATTCGACAGCCAGTTTCGGAACTTTTTATAAGAGATCAGAAATCCATAAGCTGATTATATATTTTCGTTGAGAGTAATGGTTAGTGAAATCTCTTCTGAGAAGTACCACTACAAATAGAACATTTAATAAGAGAATTCAGGAGTTACAATATTCTGAGTCTATTTCGACGTATAGAATTTTCGTGTGATTTATACGACATTGAAAGTTATCATAAGCATTATCTTCGAAGTGATTACTCGAGTTCAATTCAATAACCATGCAGCGAAGTCAAATCGTAGATAGGTCAATAACACGTGCTTTCGCCAATTCTGCCAAGAAATGGCCTAACGCCGTTAACTTTATGTATATTTGAAACAGATTTGGTGAGTGGTATTAATAATTCAAGACTGCCGTTGCAGTTTCGAGATTCAATGTGAAATTTCTCTAATAACTCATCGATATCGAGGATTCCTTTATTAGTATACAGTTTGGATACACTTTGGTTCGACATGCAGCAAAATTTAAATCATATTCTGACTTCACTAATTTTAATAATACTGGAAAAACTAATTATAGGAAAATAAGAAATTTTTTGATCAATCAAAAATTAGCTTTAAAAAGAAATGAAATATTTTACTTAAACTCCTCATTTACATGACATATACGTCTTCAATTTATATCAACTATTCCAGGTATTATATTTGTATAGATTTTAAATATGAAATATGTAAATGTAATGTAACTTTTTAATAAAATATAGGATATAGAGGCATACATTCAGTTATGTATTTTGATAAACATAAATAGCAAAAAGTATTGTAAAGGAATAAAATTCGATTTAAACTCTGAGAATACGAATCAAACATAATTAATCTACATGGAATAGTACTTAATCACTGAATTAACTAACGCAGATTTATAGGGGTAGAGGAAAAATATAACAACTTTTCGAGGATTTATAAATGTTTTCAAATTTTCATAATTAGTAAATTTTATAAAAGTAAAGAACAGGCCATTATTGTTCCGAGAAATGTTGTTTTAACTTCTGATACTGCATTGTTTAAATTTTCTTTTATAGGAGATTTTAAAATTAGACTATTATATAGAAATAGTATATAAATGGTTCTGATAATCTTCTTTTTACAGTTTTCGAGATATTTCGAGAAAGAGCTCCTTATTGAGAAGTTGTATACATTTGTATTGTAAATGAACACATAAATTATGATGCAATAAAATTGTATCAAGCAATCCCGTAAATTTCCTTCCTCCGTGCATTGTACTTAAATCTAAAAGTCTATCCGGATAAACGGCTTAGAATTTTCATTTTAAAAAGAAAGAAATAATTTTACTTAAATTCCTCATTTGCATTATATTTGATTTAATTTATATAATATTTCAGGTATTGTATTTGTATAGATTTTAAATATGAAATATGTAAACGTAAAGTGATTTTTAATAAAATATAGGATATAGGGGCATACATTCAGTTATGTATTTTGATAAAAATAAATAGCAAAAACTGATTGTAAAAGAATAAAATTCGATTTTAATTCTGCGAATATGAATAGAATGCCAGTCATCTACGTGGAATAGTATTTTGTCACTTAAAATAACGAAAGCAGATTTATAGGGGTACAGGCGAAATGTAACAATGCTTCGAGGATTTATAAAATTTGTCAAATTTTATTAATTAGTAAATTTTATAAAATTAAAGAACAGGCTGTTATTGTTCCAAGAAATGGTGTTTTAACTTTTGATAACACATTGATTAAACTTACTTTTATAGGAGACTGTAAAATGAACCTATTATATAGAAATAGTGTAAATGGTTCTCAAAAATTTTACGAATAAAATAAAAATCAGCATCTTATTCAGTTGAATTGTTTTTGCACGAAAAAGAACTGAATAATTATTTACACTCGGAAAGACAATAAATAATTATTGTATTTTTATAGATTTTAGAAATGAAATATGTAAATATTAAGTAATATTTAATGAATTAAATTATGTCATAGGGGCATACACTCAGTTACGTATTTTGATAAAAATATATAACAAAAACTTATTGTAAGGAAATAAAATTCGTTTCCAATTCAGCGAATACGAATGAAAAGTCAGTCGTCTAAGTGGAAAAGTATTTTATCACTGAAATAACGAAAGCAGATTTAAAGGGGTAGAAGCAAAATATAAGTTTTTCAATGATTTAAAAATATTTTCAAATTTTAATGATTAGTAAATTTTATAAAAGTAAAGAATAGGTCGTTACTGTTCCGAGACATATTGTTCTCCCTTTTGATACCGCATTGATTAAATTTAATTTTATAGGAGACTGAAAAATGAACCTATTATTTAGAAATAGTATAAATGGTTCTCAAAACTTTTATGAATAAAATAAAAATCAGCATCTTATTCAGTTGAATCGTTTTTGCAAGAAAATTATTGACAAGCGGAAAAACACTAAATAATTATTGTATTTGAATAGAGTTTAAATATGAAATATGCAAATGTAAAGTAATTTTCTAATGAAATGAAGGCTATAATAGGGGCATACATTCAGTTATGTATTTTGATAAAAATAAATAGCAAAAACTGATTGTAAAAGAATAAAATTCGATTTTAATTCTGCGAATATGAATAGAATGCCAGTCAGTCGTCTAAGTGGAAAAGTATTTTATCACTGAAATAACGAAAGCAGATTTAAAGGGGTAGAAGCAAAATATAAGTTTTTCAATGATTTAAAAATATTTTCAAATTTTAATAATTAGTGAATTTTGTAAAATGAAAGAACATGCCGTTATTTTTCCGAGAAATTTTGTTCTTACTTTTGATACTGCATTGAATAAATTTACTTTTATAGGAGACTGTAAAATGAACCTATTATATAGAAATAGTGTAAATGGTTCTCAAAACTTTTACGAATAAAATAAAAATCAGCATTTTATTCAGTTGAATTGTTTTTGCATGAAAAAACACTAAATAATTATTGTACTTGAATAGAATTTAAATATGAAATATGTAAATGGAAAGTAATTTTTTAATGAAATGAAGAATATCATAGTTGTATACATTCATTTATGTATTTTGATAAAAATAAGTAGCAAAAACTTATTGTAAGGGAATAAAATTCGTTTCCCATTCTGAGAATACGAATCGAACGTCAGTCGTCTATGTGGAAAAGTATTTTATCACTGAAAAAAAAGAACGCAGATTTATAGGGATAGAGGCGAAATATAACAATGCTTCGATGACTTATAACTTTTTTCAAATTTTTATAATTACTAAATTTTATAAAATAAAAGAACAGATCTTCACTGTTCCGAGAAATTTTGTTTTCACTTTCGATACCGCATTGATTAAATTTACTTTTATAGGAGACTGTAATATGAACCTATTATATAGAAATAGTATGAATGGTTCTGATTATCTTCTTTTTACAATGTTCGAGATATTTACAGAAACAGCACCTTATTGATTAGTTGTATACATTGTAATTGCCAATGAACAAGTAAATTATGAAGCAATAAATTGTATCTAGGAATTATCATAAACTAGCTTTCTGTGTCTCTCATACCTAAAGTCCTAAAACGTCTATCCGGACTCAACGGATTTAGACTTCAACTTTTTTGAAACATTCAGACATTTTCTGCAGTTCTGACAGACAATTTATATCGGAGATAATTTTAAAAAAGTTAGAACCCGAACATGATCTCAAGTTTCGAAATTTTACTTCCATTTTTTTTAAAGAAACATCCCATAAATTTAGCTTTAAAGATTTAGTAATCATTTTTTGAACTCGAAGTTCGATTTACTCCATAAAAGATTTCAGTAGAAAATATATTTCTTTTTCCTCTGTTGTCCTCAAAATGAGATTTCAAACGGTCCTTGCGAATTCAAGAACAGAAACGCTCCACTTTTATGCTAAATAAAGTTAACATAAAGAATGGAATTTATTAGCCAACGTTTTAAATGCATTACCAAAATGCTTGCTTCAAGGATTTTGGCAGGATTTAGCAGCATCAATTCCTTCCTTTTTTATTTTCATACCCGATTGCTTCGAAATTACTTTTTCAGTTTAATAAAAAGGAGAAATAAAACTTTTCCCCTCTCCTTTTAAACCACGAGTGCTTTTTATTTCTTCCGAAAATCATAGAATAAAATAATTGAATTTTTTTTCATTATTGTTCAATTATTTCGAGTGATAACTAGATAACTGAGAAGCGCACTTAAACAATTGCAGAACTAAACAGTGCAATATTAATTATTTTTTTATCTGTCGTTGCCAATTCAAGAACGAAATGAATTACATTAATGCCAAATTTAGTTTGCGCAAATAAATGGGATTCATTAATCGTCGTTTAAACGTCTTCTTCCAAATATATTAAATAATATCCGTAGCAAATTTTAGTGGAATGTAATCACAAATTTCAATTTTTTTTCTATTTCTTATATTTGATTGGTCCGAAACAACTTTTCAGGTTAATACGCTGAAAAGTACATCTTTTTTTCTTTCCTCTTTTTTTAAAGCATGTCTGATTTTTATTTCTTTTAAATTCACCGAATAACAATTGAAAATTTTGTCATTGTTTTTAAGTTATTTACAAGCTTTAATCAGTTATCCGAGCACTGTACTGAAATATTTTCAGGGCGGTAGAGTATAATAGATAGAAACCTTTTCCTTTTTAAATAAAAATCGAAAGAAAATATGTTTTAAGTGTACAGCAAAAATTCAACTTTTATTACTTATCAACTTAATTGCGGTATGTTGCCAAAAAGCAACATACTGCAATTAAGGGCTTAATATGTAATCGAGGTATAGGTATAGGACAATATAATAGGAACAACTATGAAAAAAACATTTTTTTAGTAGTAAGGCCTTTGGCCTGAATGACAGCTTGAATTTGACTTGGGATTCACAAATAAAGTTCTTTAACAAAGTACATTAGAATTCACACCCATTTCTCGTGCAGGGCCATCTCGAGTTCAGATAGTGTGCTTACAGGAGAAAACTGAGCACAGACTTTGTTCTCTAAATAATTC
This sequence comes from Pardosa pseudoannulata, assembly GCA_032207245.1. Lineage (NCBI taxonomy): Eukaryota > Metazoa > Arthropoda > Arachnida > Araneae > Lycosidae > Pardosa > Pardosa pseudoannulata. The sequence continues at coordinate 76,624,794 of CM063507.1, read as the reverse complement.
CCCAAAGACTCAATGATATTGAAATCAGGGGACTGAGTGATCTCATTTTATTCGTTTTCACGATTTAAAAGTAAAATTAATCTTTTAGATAACTAGGAATGATAGTGTCATACATAGTGTTTATGTCTCTAAATAAACGTTAATCATGTAAAAACTATTTCAAAACTTTAAAAGCCCGAGCTTCAAAAATTCAAATAGCACTTTTAACAAACAGATGAATAAATCTATACATTCTTAAATGCAGTAGATGGGCCATCTACATATTGAAAATTTGTTCAATAAAAATTTATTGAAACACTAGTATTGGAGCTCAATAATACTACAATAGTATTTTAGAAGACTAACATAGATATGTTGCGAAAAGATAACATAGAGCATATAATGGTCTAAATATTTAATTTTGGTAAAGGTTTAGAACAAAATAATAGGAACAAAATAGTAGGAGCTACCTTTAGTCTGAATGCTAGCTTGAATTTGGCGATTGACGAGAATATTGACAGATAAAGGTCTTGAGCAAAGTTTATCGGAATTCGCACCCATTCCTCCGGCAGAGCCATCTCGAGTTCAGGTAGTGTGCTTAGAGGAGGAAACAAAGCACAGACTTTGTTCTCTAAATAATTCCCCAAAGACTCAATGATATTGAAATCAGGGGACGGAGGACACCAGGTTAGATGTTCCACTTCATTATCGTGTTCATGTAACCCTGTTTGAAAACATCGAGACGTGTGAAGAGGGGCGTTATCATCTTGGAACACAGGACATGCTCCAGGGAAGGGAGTCCGAAGCATAGGGTCAAGATGATCTGAGAGGAGGCTTCGATAATGGGCGCCTGTGATCATCCCCTCAAGACAACGGGGTGCCCCAATCCCCGAGAAATATATTGCTGCTCATCTCATCACAGAACCTCCTAAATGTTTAACAGTTGGAACCAAGCAGTCAGGATGGAATGCTTATGTCCGTGTTTACCAGACGAATACACGTCCGGTGGTATGGAATAATGTAAATGAGGATTCATCAGACCAGATGACTCATTCCTATTGCAGTTGTGCCCAATTTAGGTGACCTCTACACCACTGTAGTTTCTTCATAGTAGTCCTCGCCGAAACTAACGGTTTTGGAATAGCTACTCGACTGCGGACAATTTCAGAGATTTTATACTGTTTAATGAGAAGAACAAAGAAATTTGTATACGACTATTAAGATTACTATGTAAATTTAGAACAAATAATTAACTAAAAAATAATTATATTAAATTTGTTTAGGACTGACATAACGTCTAGATGCTCATATTATGCTTTAAATGCAATCTGCACTCCGTATAAAGAAACATCTCAACATAACAAATATTATCCTCTTCAGAACTACAATAATTCATATCAAATATCGAAGCATTCATATGCAATTCTTACACTGCTTTCTGAACAGCTAAATCAACACATTTAGAGTACAATATTCTTTTTTTTTTGGATAATTATATTTAAAATTAACTGTTTAATCAGTGTAATCGCAAAATATTTCGGTTTAGAACGAAACATCTATATTATGGAAAGAAATTATAACGCATAAAAACTTTGCGATCCTTCTCCAGATGCTAGTACTCAGACTACACAGTTACCTTGAGAAATGTCTATTTTAAATCTTGAAGAGAAAGTGCAAATAATAATTCTATTGAAGCTACATATAAAATAATTAAAAATATTTTAAATTAGGCTTATATTTATTCCAGTATATCCCCAGTTTAGTTTCCCCAACTCTTTTCTGGGTGCTTCGTTCATAATAATTCTAGTCCAAAGACAAGCTTTATCGTTGAGTACCTGCTTCTTCTAACAATTTTTTTCACCACATCTTTGTAATGATCCGTTCTCCGCTCAATTTCCCTGCATATTTATCACCTGGAAGAATTTTTTCTTCATTCCCTTTACTAATTCATCTTTTGAATCAACAAAAGTGAAAGCATAGTGCATATAAACCTAGAATGATGCCAGAATTAAAAGGAAAAAACTCAGTTATATATTTGAAGATTGAAACGATGCTTCAGCTTTCATGTTTTTCATTTTCGAGAACGAGGATTCATTTATTTTAGAAACATCAGACGTTAAGTAAAGAAGCAAAATAAAATAATCCAATGTAAATATTGAACTTTTATTATCGTCTCCTTGATCTGAGAGTTACGTAATGTAAATGCGACAGTGGAGTTTCGGAGAGCTAAATATATTAATAGCTGAATGTTTGCCCCTTTTTATTTCATAAAAGTTAATAGAAATCGCTCCGCAGATTAAATCGAATTTAACCAGTCGTGAAATTTTAATATATGACTGGTTTCTGGATGAAAATGAGTAATCATGAGACGCGAATGATAAATATTTGTCTTTGCGGATATTTTTATATTATATTTTAATACTTTTTATTATGTTTATGACACGGTTCAGACAAACCATTTATTAGTTTGTCTTTACAAAAATTATTTTTTATGGTAGATGTAGAAATGTGTACATAGGAAGCAAAATTGGTCATTAATTTAGTTTTTGGTAAAGGTGGTACACTTAAATGCTATCATAATACTTCCATTATTTTGTTCAATTTGAGCAAAAAATTCAATAGTTAAACTGCCATAAACGAGCGCCTTTTTTATTTTAAGACAAAAGCAATTATTCCGAATTAATCAGCCAAACATGAACACAAACACGATATGAATGATTTTTATTTGAGGCATAAAATAACACGTTGTACAAAAATGTAGTCTTACGAAGATAATGGTTGAAAACATTTTTTTCTTCCAGATTAGTTTTGTTGTTTCATTAATTTTCAAGTATTGCGTTACCAAGCGCAGTAATACTTAATCCATTACTACACACGTCAATCCATGAAAAACACTTGTTTGCCGTTTTCTTCACTAGATAAGCATTCTTGGATTAACGATAAATGTCTTGCCTTCTTTATTCTAGGCGTTTAATTCAATTTATGTCGCAAATTCAATGAAATAAAATATGCCAAGTTCTGAAAGAGGTATTTTCACCTTGATCTGCAAAAGAAATTAATATCGATCCTATCTTTGGTTTTTATTATTCTTAAATTAACGATTTAATTAAAGGGTCTTAAAGAATTGTAATAAAAATAGCATTTTTATTATAAAAATGTGCTAAAATTTTGGTGTAGACCAAATTAAAGATATTACAGATGTAGAATAAACATAGAAATCTGCAAATTAATAACTTTCAATAGTTTGCAGTAAATAAAATTTAAGTTAAAAACGCTTAAAAGTAAACCTTTTTTAACAGAAATTTAGTATTCTAGACCTATCAATAAATTTCATAATAATATATAACTTACACACACACACATGGATAAGCAAAACTAGATTAGTACTTGAAAATCTAAAATATATTGTGTTCGCAAAATTCTATGAAAGGTATAATAATAGTAATAAAATAAAAATATAGTTGCATTATTAAATAAACTAATTAAAAATAATAATTCTTTTATTAAAACAATGAATGCCAAATTCTTTGTTTCTAAAAATATACATACAGAACACTCTGAATACTCAAGAAAGATAGTTAAAAATTCATAACAATCTCGGTACGTATTAATATATTTTTAATCACCTCTAATCTCTCATTTAAGAACAAAATGATTCGTCCTGTTGAAAAGAAGTCATTAATCTTAAGATGAAGTGTTATACCAATATTTTATGTGTGTGATATATTGTAGACTTCTGCAAAAGTGCACTATTAATTCAACTTGTTTAGTTCAGAAAATATTATGTCTATGCAATGCTTTCATGAGCATGGCATAAAGCTGTTCCACAAAGAGGGACTTTTGTTTTTAAGTTTTTAACTTTTATTACTGCATTAACCCTTTGACTGCTCATTCCTTCGATTTTTGCGGGCATATGTTTTTTTTTCCTGTATTGATGAGCATATTCTGCATTTTCACTCTTTAAATAACGAAATGAATTATTTATAGTATTATACGGTTAATTATGTAATAAATAGAATTATATGAACAGAATTATAGTTAGGTAAACTAATTATAGTTATATTATTTAATAAGTAGAAATTAACTGCAATTCAACAGAAATTTATTAAAAAAATTATATAACATTTGAAATTTATTTTTCTGAAATTAGTTTTTCATGATAATATCTCTTTATAAAAAAATTGTTTCTTGAGAGAAAAATACATATTTCAATTCCCCAATATATATAGAATTAAAATATTCAAAAATATACAATATTCGAAAAGACTGCTGTTTATAAACTGAGGAGTCAGAGGGTTAAGTTAATCTAGGTAGATTAACCCTGCCAAAAGTAAAGATCTCTTTAGTAGGTGACGACTTTTAAGGTGATTTGTGAAGGCAGAAGGAATGACTTGATACACCGACTCCGCTAGAAGCCTGTTGCAATGAAAGCAAACGGACAAGTTGATGAATGGCAATTTAAGATGCAGTATCACGCAAGGTAAAAAGATCAGGACCTGTGACCACCCATAACTTGAAGAGCTTCCAGTTGGAGAGATATATAGGATCCTGGGATACATTTGACGGAAAACCAGAATGCTCATAGTAAACAAATAGCAAAAGGGTTACACTCAATATTTATTACTATAGAAAAATCTGATTGAATCTGAATAACGATAAGTGGTCAGTGTGTGTGTACATACAAAATATATCAAAATTATTATACTTAAAATATCGCTCTAAAATTCTCATTTTCCTCTTCTAAATTCTTTGATCTCTATTTTACCAGCCTCAAAATCTCAAAATTCAAAGAAGTGTTCGCGATTTGCGTAAAGCAAATAGCAATCATTTTTTAACTTCCATGATAAAAATGAACAACAAAATCGCTTTTTAAATGAAAAAAAAAAATTTCCCCAAGCGTAGAACCTGGGTGACTTGTGATCTAAGAGCATTTTACAGCCGAGTCGTCAATGATTTTGGTAAACACTAAAAAACTGGGATAACTAAGATTTAATAATGAATTGACAATTTGATATTTTTAATTAACATATACAGACTGAAAAGGCAATTCGCCAATGACAGGGAATTTACTTCTTTTAGTCATTTGTTAGTATTATTTTCAAAACTAATACTGCGGAAGGCAGCTATACTACTACATTACTAATAATTGAAATTCGATTCTCCTTTTCTTAACCACTCAAATCCGATTACGAACGTCTGCGAACATCCATGCCATCAGCGGTGTTCAAACGCACGAATTTCGGAACCGAACATCAACTTCTACCATTCGAGACCGTTCGCAAGTATGTAAAAGTGTATTACAGTTTCTAATATAAGTAAGCATAATTGAAAACCTTCTTTTAATTTCCATGGTAAAAATGAATATAAAAATCGCTTTGTAAACGAAGAGAAAATTTCCCCAGTGTAGAACCTGGGTAACCTGTGCTGCAAGAGAATTTTACAGCCATGTCATCAATGAATTTGATAAAGACTAGAAAACTGGGATAAATACAATTTCATGATTCATGGAGACTTTTTTGATTAATATGTACAGACCTAAAAGACAATTCGTCAATGCTCCGGGAATTTCTTTCTTTTGATCTCTCATTTGTAAAGGTTATTTTGGATACAAATCATGCTATACTACTACAATACTAATAAATGAGATTTGATTCTCCTGCTCTTAAAAAATCTCTACCTATTTTACAAAAACCACCTTATTAAGCAATTACATATATTTATGATGCCAATAAAAGTTCACCTTACGAAGAAAAACCAATTTTTCACAGGAATTCTCCTGAACTTCAGTTCTCGCGCCTTCTGCTTAAAAATCCAAAACGTCCATCTACAATGAGAAGCAACGTTTTTAGTTTTGTGAAATATTAACGGATTTTCTACATTTTTCGCATGCTATTTATATAGAAGATAGTTATGGAAAATAGATAGAACCCAAAAATAAACTCTACAGTCTTAATTTTACTTCCACTTCTTTATACGAAAGGGTTATAAATTGATGTTTAAAGACTTACTAATCATTCTTTAGTCACACATAGACTGATTTCAAAAAGGTTTAAATATTTGATACAGATTCATTATAAACACCGTTTTTTTTTCGCCAAATTTGGCTAATTTATGGAGCGATAAGTAGTTTGGAGTTTTTGCCCTGACTTTGGTGGTGGGGTATGGCAGCTCTATTGTGTTCTTGCACCCCATTAGTGCACGTGATTTCCGACGTCAGAACCCGGGACTATTGGAAAAATTTGCATCTTAGCTGTTCTTTTAGTTTACAGTCGCCTAGGTCAGATTTTATTTCTTTTTTTGTTTTTGTTCTTATCATTTTCTGGGATTTAGTAATTTAATTATGGCGGGTGTAGGTATTTCGGCTTTTACTATTTTTAAATTATTAAAAAGTATCAGGTTAATCTAAATCAAACAAGATGCTTTGGTTTGGTACATTTTTTTTTCGTTATCATTTTCTGGGATTTAGTAATTTAGTTACGATGGGTGTAGTTATTTCGATTTTTACTATTTTTGAAATTGTTAAAATTATCTGGATATTCTAAATCAAAGAAGATGCTTTGGTTTGAAGCATTTTGTTTTGGTTCTATAATATTTTTTATAATATTAGTGCTATTTAAAATTCTATATATTGTGTTTATTCGGTTGATATATATCAGAAATATTACTAATCTGTTATTTCTTTTTTAAATAAAGTAAAAAATGATAATTATGCTAATTTTATTTTAATAATGCTTTAAGTTGTTAATCTTTTTTTTTTCTCTTTTAAAGTTTAGTTTTGGTTTTGTTTTGGAGGGCAACGGTCTACTTTTTGCAACACGAGGGCTAATGAGACAGGGACCTACTGCTTAAAGTCGATTCCGAACGGATAAGAACATCCATGCCATAGTGGGATTCGAACCCACGAACTCCGGTTCCGAAGGCCAGCACCCTAACCCTTCGGCCATCTTTCGGCTAGTTTAGTTTTGTTAATGGTGTTTCTGTTTCAAATATACCATGTGACCGCTGCCATGTTTTTCTACTTGGCGATTTTTCAAAACACGCGTTTTTCTATTGGTCGCCAAAAAAAAAAACGTTGCGGACCGGGCCGGCGTTTATAATGCATGTGTTCCAAAGATTTTATGTAGTATTTTTAAAGATAGTTATAATGAGGGTTTTATGGTAATTTTGTAACACTTTGACTAAAATCTCTTTGTACCGAGGTATCCCTGCTCATTGAAGTTTTCTACAATTTGATCAAACTCCTCAAAGGCATAAATCAGATTTCAAATTCATACAATATTAAAGAAGTGTTCTTGCAATTGACAGTCAAGCTGTTCATTGTTATCAATTGTCAACCTGAAACAATGCCAAATTCTCCTCTAAACAATTTCCTGAAAGCTGATTGTTGCAACAAATATTTTAACAATACTTGTGGAGTGAAATTATTAATTTTATTCAGTCTATATTTGACCCTACTCAGAGTTGGTTGCTATGTCTAACTTTGGGCGTTTTTTGGTCGTTGCCGGTTGCTCTGCAGCAGCAGGTTACGTCTGTTATCGTTTGGCGAGGGAATGGTGGAACGGGAGAGTAAGTCCAGATCATCATTTTCTAAATTTATCAAATTAAAATTTGTTTTTAATGTATCAGTCGCGAGTCGCACTTTAGAAGCTGGTGTGAAGTCAAAGCGTCACTTACTTAAAAATGAAATTAAAGCTTTAACTAATTTGAGGCATTTTATTCAGTGTCAGGAAATAATACAAACCCATTTGTTAATTTCATATATTTGAACATTTGAACTAATGTGATGAATATATCGCTAAACTGGATTGAAAAATCTTCCCTTTCTTTGATCCCGAGATATTAAAAATATTGATTTATTAATTTCATATATGTATAGAGCGTGCCCATCTCAAGGTTTCAAAGTCTTAAAACGTTTGTATTTTATTAATTTACAAGTTATTTCAATATATGTAGTGTTGGTAGTTTAAGTAAGATTGACTGAAGAATTGGGTTCCCCAGCAAACTTGGCGATAATAGTTTGAGTATGGTAGCCTAACATTTTCCCCCAGACCTCACCGAGTCCAAACAACCTGTGTCTATATTATAATTTATATGATATTTGCACAGAACTCTAATTGTGTAACTCATTTCTTAGATATTACAAGTGCGTAATGCTTAAAAAAGTTAGATATAACAAACCATTAATGGTTCACTATGCCTGATTTCTAATAATTTGGAGCTGTTACGTTTGTAAACTGTTTAGGGACTAATTGCTCATAAATATAAAAGTCAAGTATTTTTCTTTAATTAAACAAGAGTATATAATTCTATTACGATGGTGCACTGTTTATTAATGTCGCCATAGAAACCAAGAAATACAATGTTTGGAGGGATTACCTTCGTGTTTTAGTAAATATCGCCAATATTTTCGTCAAATTTGCCAAGTGGAACCCAGTTCTTAAGTAGTCCCGGCTATAATAAGATGAACCCATTTATCGATTTCAGATATTTAAAAAATTAAACTAAAGTGAGGAAAATATCCCTAAACTGGGTTGTAAACTCTTCCCTTTGATTAGCTCACCAGATATTAAAAATACTGATTTATTAATTTAATACATGTATCGAAGTTGCCAATCTCAGGGTTTCAAAGTTAAAAAATGTTTGGTTTTTATTAATTTTCAAGTAATTTCAATATATGTATTGTTGGAAGTTTAAGTAAAAATCTGAATATAACCATGTAGGTTAACTGTGTTTTTTTATAAACCTTTTAAACCGTTTTCGATGGTTATTTCATAATCCACTACGAAACTAAGCATAAAACAAACGTCACATCATTTAGGGTGTATTTTACGATCATTTCAAAAAATGTTTCCAAATAAACTAATTAATCATTCTTGAAATTTTCGATTTCAATTAGTGTAGGTTCCCCTTTTTAGAAATGTGTAATGATAGCAAAGACATATTGAATACTGTCTGAATTACATATCAATGCAAAGCCAAAATAACTGAAGTTAGAGATAAAATACTGAAACAATGGATTACAATGGATTGCCTTCTTGAGATCTAACAGTAATTTGCAATATGCTACAATGTCGTTAACTATTTTTCTTTCTATTTTCAGATTTCTTTCGAACCACCTTGTCTCCTTTCAGTAAGTCTCTTACCTCTCGCCTTTTACGTTTACATCTGTACGGATAATTCAAACTACAATAACTTATAAACTTTCATTTTACCCAGTTTTATAGGGTGACAGGATTAAAATTAAGAAATAATAATCAACACAATTTGAAACATTTATATTTACACGACTTCTTTTATATATATATATATATATATATATATATATATGTGTGTGTGTGTGTGAGTGTGTGTGTGTGTGTGTGTGTGTGCGCGCGCGCGCGCACACACACGCACAAGTCTAATGATATTTTAACCAAAATAACCAGTTAAATAATAATTTTATTCTAAAAAAAACAACAATTCTATATATGAAGCGAACATTTTTAAGAACTCTATTTCCTCTAAATGTGGTAAACTCTGGCGACTTCAAAATATTAAATTCTTTTCTGCTGCACTCAACTGTTCTTATATAACTCATGATGAAACTTTTATAACTTAACTCTTTAGAAAACTTAGTTTTACTTTTAACACCCGTACGTGATAAATCTAAACATTGATTGGCTGACTCTCTTGAACACTCAGAGCTTAGTGTTACAGAATGTAGACGTTTTAAAGTGAGAGTCCCAAAGATAGCACGCTAGAATAAAACCATTTTTCTTATTTTATTGTATTCTCGTTAGCCTAAGATTGCACTTTATCCATATTAGACACCATTCTAACTTTGTGTTGCGTAGAAACACTTATTACCCATGCATAAATATTCATATGCTCATTTACTATGTGTAGGTATGGTTTCTCGCATTCAATGTAGAAAGTAAAGTGACGCTATTTGTTTTTGTTCCGTTTCAGGAGCTCTCCAGTCTCGAGAGCTTAACATTGCTGTCACCCCCTGTCGTGGAAGGAGTAAAGGAGGAAGCGGTGTCTCCTGAGGTACGTATTTCGAACGTCGGATTTTGGCAAATACATCACGTCACACAATCATGTATGTGAAATGCCGTTTTGGTTTGGTTTGGAGTGCTACGGTCTACTTTTTGCAACACGAGGGATAATGAGACCGGGACCTACAGCTTAAAGCCGATTCCGAACGGCTACGAACATCCATGCCATAGTGGGATTCGAACCCACGAACTCCGGTACCGAAGGCCAGCACCCTAATCAATCGGCCATCGTTCGGCATGAAATGTCGTTTTACAGGACGAAAACTGTTTTTGCTTTTTGCACACGTAGAATTTCATACAGGATGAGTTAACAGAAAAGCCTCACGGGACCTCTAGCAGGGTTCGCACAATCCCCTTACTAGAACACACTTACTCTTAAAAATCGTCTGCAGAACCGTTATAAGATTATTGAACATGTTACGAAACTTTTGTCCCGGAATCAATAGAGCCAAATCAAAAACACTCTTCCAGAACATTAACATCGTTAACAAGAGAAATCAAATGACATAAACATCGGTTTGCTTCGACGATTGACAGATTTGGATGGTTTTACATATTAGTATATATTGACATTTTTTAATTTTTTTCCATTTATGCGGATATAAAAGTGGGATTTGAAATTACTATAAACAAAGTTTATTTCTTAACACTAGAAAAGTATGGTCACGTCTGTATCCGGGTACTAGATGCTCAGGGAATACAATTATGAGTCTGTGGAAAAATTAATTTTCTCCTATATTTTAGATTCAAGTCTTCAGCGGTAAGTAAATGTTAAATATGTGAATTATGTTCACTTAAGTAATCTTTTATCTTATCTTTATACGGGAACAAGATAATTATGAAATCACACTTACTTAAACATCTTTATATATAATATGTGCATCCATACACACACACAAATATACATGTATGCATATGTATATACATGTGTGTATGTGTAGGTGGGTGTGTTCTTATGTATATATGTGTAATATACATATATAATCAAATTTAATATCTCTTTATATGTATGATATATGTTCACACATACGCACACAAATATGCATATACATGTATGCATATGTGCATATATATATATATATATATATATATATATATATATATATATATATATATATGTGTGTGTGTGTGTGTGTGTGTGTGTGTGTGTGTAGGTGCTTTTGTTCTCATGTATATATGTGTAATATACATATATAATCAAATTTAATATCCCTTTATATGTATGATCTTAGTATTCTATGTATAAAGGTGTATGAATCTTTAAATGTCTGTTTCATTTCAGGATATTTCCCCTTCCGAGGGCTTCACCGCGTCTTCCTCATCTGTATCGGTTGGAGTGCAGGAGGAGTCTGCGCAGTCTCAAGTACGTATTTCGAACGAGGAATTTTTGAAAACACTTGTCTGTACAATATTTAACGGATATAAATGTACGTAGATGTCCTTACTCAGGAGAAAAGACGGAAAGTCCTATTAAATATACATACATTTATATAAGTAGAATTATCATAGAAGCTTTTACTTGTACCACTCCAATATGTCCAGTTATTAGTCCCTGAAGCATAAAATGGTAACCTATAAAGCTGTAATATATGATTACATGTCGCATGATACTTCTGTCACTCATTCGAGGTGGAGAATTTTAGCATTACGCTTCAAAAAATTGAAACATCTCCACCCCCGGAAAATCAAACCACTTGTTGCACTCATCGGTTGTGGTTCCTCGTCTTCAGGTCTTGAGTTACAATTAAATTAATCCAAACTCAAAAGGCATAATTAAATATTATTCTGTTTGTATTTAAATATTTATATCTAATTTCGAATCCCTAATCCGTGTTGAATCGATAATTTTGAACAAAGTATTCTTTTCTAGCTTATTTTTTTAAAAAAAGAGTCAGACAGAACTGTTGAACTGTTTTTGTAGTACGGCGGTATGATAGATCATTCAGTATCAACATAACAGACCGTTATTGAGCCTGAACAATGTTGGTCTCGGAAAACATTGAGCTGGATTGCCGAACACCCATCCATGTTTTTAAAAGTGTCACTGTGAGGTATCAGAAGGGTAACTTGAAGCCCTGTATTGAACTTTTCACACATAACTTGCCCTGACTTCATGTTAAAGATCGAAAAGTTTAAGCCACACACAAGTTTCTAGTCAAAACATTTCTAGAAAGTGAAAAGTACCACATGCTCCAGAATTCATAAACTGTCTTATTTCAAATATGAAATACAACAGTTTAAGTATTAGACCTGTATATCTGTAAGAGGTGAGGATACTCCATATTCAAACATTTTTTTTTTATTCTTTACTGCAATCATTGTTTCATATGATTCGTCTCCAACGAGTTTAACGCACATTATAATGCATATATGTTAAAACTGTTGAGTGTTGTGATTTTTATAACTGTATAGACATATAAAGTTTCTATAAAATCGGTCTAGAAGTTCTAGAGATATCTGGACAAGTCTAGAAATTTCTCTTAATTATGTGTGTGACAGAGATTATATATATGAGAGAGCGAGAGAGGAAACTTGTTTAGAAATCGACGATTACATTACGGATAGGGAAAAGAGAATGTATGCATAACACTTTCAGTGCAACTGTTTGTGTATGGAGGTATTTTGTTTCAATTTCTTCGCATTTCATTCTAAATTTCTGTCATTTTTCAGGTTCCTAAGCTATCAAAAAGGAAGAGACTGCGCAATTTTTTTAGGTCCTTGAACTGCTTTCGCAAAGTAAGTTTTGATAATACGTATTTATACTTAATCATTTAACTGTCACTGATTTGTTTTGAAATATGATATTGAATACTAATTTTGGAATTTTTTGTCCTTCTCTTAGGTAGAGCAGTAAGAAAAATAACGAATTTTACCATCCTCCTAATATCAACAACTCAATATCCAGATATACACATAACGATCCACCCAACCAAATAGCTAATAAATTAGAGCTGAAAAATATTGAATCTCCTCCAACAACAAATAGACTTCAATAGACCAACAGACTCCGACTTCAATAGACCAACAGACTCCGACTTCAATAGACCACTTCAATAGACCAACAGACTCCGACTTCAATAGACCAAAAGACTCCGACTTCAATAGACCAAAAGACTCCGACTTCAATAGACCAAAAGACTCCGACTTCAATAGACCAAAAGACTCCGACTTCAATAGACCAAAAGGCTCCGACTTCAATAGACCAAAAGGCTCCGACTTCAATAGACCAAAAGACTTCAATAGACCAAAAGACTCCGACTTCAATAGACCAAAAGACTCCGACTTCAATAGACCAAAAGGCTCCGACTACAATAGACCAAAAGGCTCGACTTCAATAGACCAAAAGGCTCGACTTCAATAGACCAAAAGGCTCGACTTCAATAGACCAAAAGGCTCGACTTCAATAGACCAAAAGGCTCGACTTCAATAGACCAAAAGGCTCGACTTCAATAGACCAAAAGACTCACTTCAATAGACCAAAAGACTCCGACTTCAATAGACCAAAAGACTCCGACTTCAATAGACCAAAAGACTCCGACTTCAATAGACCAAAAGACTCCGACTTCAATAGACCAAAAGACTCCGACTTCAATAGACCAAAAGACTCCGACTTCAATAGACCAAAAGACTCCGACTTCAATAGACCAAAAGGCTCGACTTCAATAGACCAAAAGGCTCGACTTCAATAGACCAAAAGACTCGACTTCAATAGACCAAAAGACTAGACTTCAATAGACCAAAAGACTAGACTTCAATAGACCAAAAGACTAGACTTCAATAGACCAAAAGACTTGACTTCAATAGACTAAAAGACTCTTCAATAGCCAAAAGACTGACTTCAATAGCCAAAAGACTGACTTCAATAGACCAAAAGACTTGACTTCAATAGACCAAAAGACTTGACTTCAATAGACCAAAAGACTTGACTTCAATAGACCAAAAGACTCGACTTCAATAGACCAAAAGACTCGACTTCAATAGACCAAAAGACTCGACTTCAATAGACCAAAAGACTCGACTTCAATAGACCAAAAGACTCGACTTCAATAGACCAAAAGACTCGACTTCAATAGACCAAAAGACTCGACTTCAATAGACCAAAAGACTCGACTTCAATAGACCAAAAGACTCGACTTCAATAGACCAAAAGACTCGACTTCAATAGACCAAAAGACTCGACTTCAATAGACCAAAAGACTCGACTTCAATAGACCAAAAGACTCGACTTCAATAGGCCGAAAGACTCGACTTCAATAGGCCGAAAGACTTGACAAATATGTAATAACCAATATATTGTATTGACCAAAGGACAGAATTGTGTACTGTCTTCTGTTCATTATTATCTCCTGTGTTCTGAATAAAGCCAAATGTATTTTAGTGATAATGTTTAACTCTTTATTTGTTCCCCGATTTCTCACCCTCGCGAATTCTTTCCTCTTTGGTTTCAAAGGCAGTTGGGGGTTCTGTGAATGATCTCACTTATTACTTACAAAATATAAAAGAGTTGAAATAAATGCACTTAGACATGGAAAGTCTCCACATCTTGTACTGAACACGTTTGTGGTCATTTGTGGTTGAAGGAAGGTGGGGGGGTGCATTCTAAATTACAATCTAAATGGGCTGCTTAGTAATAAATCGAGGAATATAGCAATCAATTAAAAAAAATAGTTATTTTCAACAGTTTTTCAATAACTATAACGTTTATTCAAGAATCCTATATCACGTACTTCTGAAACACAGTCGGGACTGTAAAACAGAGGAATCAAGAAATGGAAGATCCAATTAATAGCACAGACGTCAGAGGTGTAAAATATTTTTCGCATCGCGAGCTGCTGTTAATGACACATTCATAATCACGAAAAAGATAATCGTTTTTGTACAGAATACAGTTTTCATAGAATATAGGCAGATATCTTTTAATAGATAGGAGATGCATTAACAGTATATAATTTCAGATATGGGGTAGGAATGTATTTAGGTGCAAGAGTATTATGCATAGTGAAATGAACACAATTTTTTCTGAAGGAAGGAAAACATTATTCGAATGATCTACCAGAAGGACCACTAAGTCATTTCAGAAACTATCACATGCAACATTTTTACAATCTTTGTAAACAATAAACACCATTTAACCTATTAAGTAATTCTAACCGCCTTTGAATATCTATCTTTCAGAAACAAGTGGTTTGCTAAAACAACAATTACATATAAAATATAAGGATTTCAGGTTTTTTCCTCGAAAAATCGTCTGCTGGAAACACGCAGAATTTGTTAACTTCAACTTTAATTTCGAGAAATGTGAAAGGAATGCATTCTCAATTAAAAATGTCCATGGCTTATGATGGATGACTGAATAAATAAAGTTTTAAAAAATAGAACATTTTTTGGTTAGAATAGTGAAAATTTTAGAAAAAATAACTTTTGATGTATTACTTATATACATATATACATATAGTCTCAGTATGTGCATGTATGTATACATACATTTTAATATGTTCAGCATTTTAAAAACCTATGCCTTATTCAACTTTTTATAATTAATCTACGATATTTTTTGCAATACAGTGAATTATTATTCGTGTTGTCAAATGTGAGCTTTCTAATCGGTACTTCAATATTTTATCGCTAAATTTTCATTTTATTTGGAGAAAAAAAGCTGAATTTTTAGAGTATGGGATTCGCCGAGGTATGAAAAAGAAACATCTTTTGAGTAGAGCAGGACCAGAGATGAATCGTGTGTTTTAACTGCCGTTTGGGTAACAGATTAACAGAGGCATGAGTTGTCTATCATTGAAAAACAGGTCTCACTAGAGAGTGAAGTAGTTGCTGATGTTGGTTAGATGTCACACTAGAAATTTTAAGCAAATATATTGGGATTTTATTCAACACTCGAGAAGCCGGTATAGTTTGCTTCATTGTGCAGCGCGTATTGCTCTGATCCTCTTTATTAACATCTATCTCCAAAAAATAAATTTGAAAATGGGGTTGAAATTTAAATTTCATACTGTATAGACATCATGCTTAATTAGTTTATTTGATATGATTTATATGGTTCTAATTATATTACTTATCAGGTGATCGACGTCTATTGCTTGGCGATGACGGATAATATACAAATTTCCTATCATTTAGAACTCGGCTTAATTTCGGCACTAACTAATTTTCAATACAAAGTAGGAAATCTATAAAAGATTCTTCGCTATCCATGGAATTAATTACAGGCAGTGACATCTTTAAGCCATACCTAGTCTTGATACCAATGCAAAACGTTCTATATCGAATCTGTTCATCTATTTTCAAACACCAGTTCGTATTTTTTTATATATTTATGATTAAAAACAGAAAAATAATGTAATACTTAATATAAATAACAAACAATTGAGATTTAGTTAATTATTTCATACCAGAAGAATGACAAATATTTAACCATGGGTTTATTAAGGTGGGTCTATAGCTGCATATTGATTTAATCTCGCTCAATATTAACGTATGAAAAAAAATTCCGGCTCAAATTATACACAAAATATTTATCATTTGATAGAACACCAAAATCTGTAGAATACTATTTTTTATAATAAAATGGAGAAAAAAATGATAATTTTTTGTTATTTTATATAAGTAGGAAAGTGGCAATACTCAAAATAGAAATACATAAAAATGAATTAGAATACATAAGAATAAGGAATACATTCTTTGTATTTCACTGATTCATTCGCTTGAAGTTACAGATGGTATCGTAATTCTTCAAAACTAATTTTATACCCACTCGGCGGAAATGTGAAACATTTTAATCTATCTCTTAAAATGTAATATTCATTGCACATTAATGAAAATTAATTAAAAATTTTGATTATTGTACTGTACAAATATTCATATTATTTTTTTGAACTTTCAAACAAAGCTGTTTTTTTAATTCTTTCTAATTATTCCTATGACAAGATGAAGAAACTCATTGCAATTTATTGATAGCTCAGAAATTCAACTACAGAAAATTAACATTTATTTCAAATAATAAACTAAAGTCAAAAAACACGAGTAATTATTTATGTAAGCTGAATATAAAATTATGGGATTTACCTTGCATGTACTGAGGGCATCCTTCTCAACTTAACACAGGACGGGTTTAAAGACAACTGTTTAACAGTACAGAGTTCAGTCAGTGTAACTACGGTTTCAGTATTCTCTTAAAAAGCAGATAGTGTTCACACAAAAAAGGAGTATGGTACTGAACCTTCAATGCTGAATTGAAACATAAAAAATAATTAAATGCCACCCTATATGTCAACGAAAGACAGTGTTTTAACACAGTTTCAGGTTTTTGTAATAACACAGAAATCGATTTTCATCTCGACAACTCTCTTGTTCGGAAGCATTCCATAATCCGAAACAAACAGTTATGGTCCCAGTCATCAAATGTATTCAGCTCTTAACCCCTTCCAGTATGATTTAATAATGAAAAACTGTGCATGAAATAACCATTTAATTTTTATTTAAAAAATTTGTTTCATTTTACAATTCTTACATATTCTTAATTAAAATCCACTTTTTACATAGTGTTAAATAATATCAGAAACAGTAAAATTAAGAAAATATCAAAGCAAAACATTAATAAGGTATACAGATAATAGTCTTCAAGCTAGTGGTACTTTTCAAAACAAAGTGCAAAGGAATTCTTAATTGTTTACACCGCCAAGTAGTCTCACTTTTAATTTGATTCTTGTAACACACACGGCATTTCTTAGTAGGTTTTCTTTTATTCTGACTCATTAATTTGGCAATGACTTGTATCAAGAAATTCTAAGTAAACAATATGCAATAGTGACTTGTGATTTTCACAAGTGATAAAAGTGTTGCCAAATTCAGTACACTAGAAATTTTAAACTAAATTAATTATCATATTTAACAGTAACTTTAATCGCATGACGAGTGTAGCTCGTCATTGTGTGGTATGGAATGAAAAACTAATGACGAGATAGACTCGTCATTTTACCGGAAGGGGTTAATGAATCATAGATTGAGAAAAATTAATATACGCTACCACTAAAGACTCTTTAGTCAGTCTTAGAAACACAGTCTGTCTTTGGTTAAAACTAATTTTAGTCGCTCTATGTATGGTTTGAAAATGAATCTCCTAATGTAAAAGTCTTGTCTGATGTTACATGTAGTCTACACCACTGCATATAGATAAAGACTACATAGTGTATCGTTGTGTAAACACTAAGAATCTATAAAAAAAACAATTATATAAGACCAGTAAATCTTGCGGTAAATCATTTAACTATTAAAACAAATATTGAATTCAGTGATGAATAATTGAGTTCAAAAATATACCGTCTATGCATGCTTCAAATCAGAATTGTCGAAATCGACTGCTCAGAGGATTGCCAGTTTTATAGTACACAAACTTGAACAATCCCCTATATAATAATAGCCTAAGGTGTCTGTCGGCAAATTTTTGAAGCGGTTGTACCTGGAATGGATTCCTCGGCTAAGGGCAGGCGATTAAATTTATCAATTTATTCACGTAATAAATAGGTAAAAATAACATTTTTTTTCTAGCATTATGACGTCATTCCTTTAACCATCTCATATAATCATTTCTTGTTTTAAATTATTTAAATATCGCGTGCATTATTTTCATACGTTTTATCGCTGAACTTACATATTAAGCAAATAATTTTCTTTTATATTTGACTTAAATAATAGATTAAGTATATAAGTGATAATTTTAAATTCAATCATCGATTTTTTTTTGTTGTAATGAAAATTTTATCATCGGTATTAACAATAAATTCTTTTCATATAAGTCGAGGACTACTAAATATCTAACTTTTAATTTATATATATTTGGAAATTAAGAAGTTTGTTTGTTTGTTATACATAACCACATGGTTTGACTAAATGAATTCCATGTGATTCTAAACTGCATTACAGGATCGGGAGACTCTAGAGGAGTACGACGATAAATAAACTATTGAGAGTGAACCAGATAATTCTCAGCCAAAAAAACAAACCATTTTATTACCTGCCTCATTGGGTACTTAACAGTTCTGGAATATTAAAAATTTTACTGATCCCGTCATATGATGGGCTATATGCTAGTAAAATAAATACTATTGTGGATTCACAATTATTGCAAACAGAAACGATTGCGAAAGAAATCGAGCGCAACTCTTTTATGTAAAATATATATTCAATCCAATTATAATTCACCAAATATTAAAGGCTTTCATGTTGTTAATAAGGAATGTTACGATATTCAAATACATTTGCAACATCCTGCATAGTATAATAAGCGCCGAACTCGATCAAGCTCTGTTTAAACGGAGGATTGTGTCCCACCATTGGTTGGCGCCATGGGTTAATCGCTGTTAGCCGTTAAACGACTTTAGTGAGACCGTCCCTTAGATAACTACATTTTTCCGATTAAAGGTTTAGATTATTAAGATGATTCTTAGTGAGCATTTTGCTGTTATTTTTAATTGAATTCCACCAGTTTCATAATAGATAGAATCACTGAAGTATAACTGAAATGTTATTAAGGAATTTTCAAACACTACATTTCTGGGTGGGTTTGATTTAGCGTGTTTGACGGAGGCACATTCTACTCTTTTGCAACACGACTGAAAAATAAGAGAAAACCTACTGTTTAACCCTCTAAGCGATTCGAACGTACAATTCCGCCAAACCGTAGTGATGACTTCAAAGCGGTTGTCACGTACAATTTTCGACCTCGAAAAACGTTCCGAAAATGAATGTAATGTACATATCTGCCAGTGTTTTCCCTTATGGAGTTTTGAGGTAGAACGTCAGGTCGATTGTTTAGAAACTGCATATCTACTCTCTGAGGCAAAACGACGCTGATAGCTTTTTATGGCTTTGTAAATCTCTATTTCGAAGTATTTCTTTTGCGGTAAGAGATGTATCTGTAATTGCACCACTTAAATAGCTTGGAAGACTTTCGTAAAAAAGATATAAATCATTCTCTCAAAGAATATTTTTATTTGTACTTTTAGAACCCATTATTTCTTATGGGATGATCTTCGAGACGACGAGATTTATGTGTATTAAAAATTAACAATCTATAATGTCTATTTATATATCTATTTATAACCGGAAATAAAGAGACAGTAGCGAGGGTGGGTTTCCCGTATTCCAATCTAGTCGACGAAGGGTGAAGTAAAAAATCTTAGAACACTTTGGTCACTGACACAATGAAACTTTAGCGTATTTTTTGGAGACTTTTTCTCCTTGGTATGTTCCACTCGGATTAAAGTGTACTCATAACAGCTACAAACATGCTTTAGTAGTAATACTTGAACTCATGAACTATGGTACTCAAGAGCTGCATCTTACCCATTTCACCGATGATCGGTTAATTAAAGAGAGCTGGGCCACCTATATAAACCGATTCCGAACTGCTACGAACATACAAGCTATCAAAGAATTCCGCTTGGTTTCTTTGGATTTGGAGCTCTACGGTCCACTGGTTTACTACGAGAGGTTTGGTTTAGTTTGGTTTAGTTTAGTTTGGACGCAACGGTCTCCTGTTTTGCACACAAGGGCTAAGTACTACTACGAGAGAAAAAATGAGACTTCGAACTAATATTTAAAGCTGATTCCTAACTTCTAATGTCGTGTATAATTCAATGGGATGAAACGAGTACATAATTTCTATTGAAATAGTTTATTACTAAAATGAATTCCAGCATAGTAATAATTTTTTGCAGATTTTCACATATTTTCAATTTTTTCCCACATAGTTCATATTTAAAACTAGATTTACGGATTGAGCCAGTTTGATTAAAAATTTGATCATTATATATATATATATATATTTATTATATATATATATATATAATTTTTATATATATATATATATAACTTTAATATCACTTTTCAAAAACATACGTTAGTTTTCAGTTAAGTAATAAAATATAGATAAACTTCTATTCCTCTTTCAAATTCTGAAGAAAATATTTAATAATACGATTGTTTATTACACAGGTACTTATTCCCCAAAGCCAAAGGGATACGAACATTAACCCTCTAAGCGGTTTGCACGTACAATTCCGCCAGCTGTCACAGACAATTTTCGACCCCCAAAAACGTTCCAAAAATAGATGTATTGTACATTTCTGACAGTGCTTTCCATCATGAAATTATGAGGTAGGAGGGTCAGGTCGATTGTTTATGAACTGCACCCCTCTTTCACTGACATTTATTGAGGGATGTACCCGTACTCTCTGATAAACAAAGACACTGATAGATTCTCAGGGCTTTGTCAATCTCTATTTCGAAGTATTTCGTTTGCGGTAACATATATATCTCTAATTGCACCACTGAAATATCTTGGATAACTTTAGTAAAAAAATATAAATAATTCTCAAAAAAAAATTTTATTCGTACTTTTAGAATACATTATTTCTTATGTAATGATCTTCGAGACTTTACGAGCTTTATGTGTATTAAAAATTAACAATCATTAATGTCTATTTTTATACATATTTATAACCGGAAGTAAAGGGACAATAACGAGGGTGGGGCAAAGGGTGAAGTAAAAAATCATAGAACACTTTGGTCACTGACACAATAAAACTTTAGCGTATTTTTTGGAGACTTTTTTCCCCCGGTGTGTTCCACTCGGAGGGTTAATCCAACTTAAAACTAAAAATTCAAAAATACTCATATATACCAATTTACATTTTTGGTCACATCTATTTAAAATAGGCGTATCGCTCGACCAAAATCACACACATTAAAAATGTAATTTTAGCTCATTGAAAAGCAGACAACAATTAAGTTTTAAATTCAAAATCCATTTCTCTATGAGTTGTGGATTTTATACAAGATTCAATTTACCGCTACTGAAATATAAGTTGTTTACAATGAGTAACATGTTATTTTAGAAAAAAAAACCTCTATTAATGAATATAAAACTAAAAGATTAATAATACTCAATTTTCGCTTTACCTGAAAAAAAAGGAAGAAGTAAGAAATGTATAGCAAATTACCATTACAAATATCGGAAAAAAGGCATTAAATTTTAGTAACCAAATGTCGCATAATACTTAGTTCAATATCGTAAAGTAATTATTATAAATTAAGCTATAATTATCATAACAAAACATTGTAAATCTCTTGCTAATTATCTAAATTAAAGATTAATATATAATAGTGATTACAGTGGAAAGGTACTGTAAAATATTTAGGTAATTATTGCAAGTTGTCGTAGGACTCTATAAAATATGGCTAATTATCTTTGCATAAGATGCGACTAATTATCATGTATTAGGAAACTACTAACCATAAAATAAGATGTTAATCATCGTAAAAGACATGGTCAATTATCGTAACACCAGATATGTGGCTAAATATTGGCAAATAACATAAAATATCTCTTTGTTTAGCATAACGGTATAACGTTTATAATTATAACAGAATAGTATCGAAAAATGGGTTTCTAATTATTGTAGTATAATATACTAATAATAATAAGTTAAATATCCTGTGCATCTTTCAAATTATCATTTAAATCGTAGATTTTTTTTTACGCGAGTACATATTGCAAGTGAATCAAGAAATATTTCTATATCAAGCAAGCTTTCAAAATTCTCGCACATGTGTTGCTTAAATTTCATAGATAGCAGTAGAGGTTTGCATAAAAAAAGAATGTGAAGAAGACTTTCCCAGCAAGGGAAAGAAAGGTCTCACGAAGAACTAAAACTTCTTTTAAGTATCATGCTTTGTATCCCTTAGTTCAAGTCTTACAAAAGAAATATATTATTGCTTTCTATAAATATATTTTTAAGCAGTACATCTAAAGATTTGTACAGTTTAAAAACGTCTTTCGACAAAATATGGAAATTTCCATAACTTTTAATTCTAGAAAAATATTATTTTTTATTCTACTGTTGGTGCTTTGCATGCGTATGTAATCAAAAATAGAAACTAAATTAATAGTTATTTCTTCATTATATAAAATCAAATCAAATACACATTTCCTTTAGTAAGAGACTAGTTCTTAACAAAAGAATCGGAGTTCTACAGAAAATGCAAATATATTCTACAAACAAATGGTTGTAAATTTCAGACTGTTGCAACATTTAAGCTCTGTGTAAATGCATTCAAAATTAAAAAAAAAGCAACCTGTTCGAAGAGGTACACATTAAGCAATTCGGCAAAATATGCTGTAAAATCATTTATCGTTTTTAATAGCGTAAGATAAAGTATTTTTACACATCATGACTTTCATAAGAATCGCAAATATAACCGATATTATAAAACAGATTGAAACTTGGTGTTATATTTCATAACTGATTCGCAAGCGAAATAATACAATTCGCATTCGCTAAGCTTAAATCCTAAAGGAGGAAAATATATACTTTCGATAAAATGCAAAGTGGTTTTCGTTTCTATGCTCGTGATTCGAAGAAATGAATCGAACGATTTGAAATACAGAATGATTTGAGAACAACCGGAAGACGGTGAATTTAAAATTCACTTTCGGGAATACAGGATTTCCTTCCTGGAATCGTGAGGGACGTTTTGTTTTTCTGATATTAAAAGACACGTTTTTCTACTCAACATTCTCCATGGGGAAATGCAAGATCAAAAACCCAGCGGAAATTTATAAGTGTTCCATAGACTCTCAAAATGCGGAAAAACTTGTATTTTTAACCTCATTATGTATATATATTTTCTTCATTCCAGAGGAGAAAAATCAGCCAACTGTGTGCCATCCGTTATTTCAAAGTGTTTTAAATTTATTTGAAAACCATATTACCAATCTGTGTACATTTTTTAAACATTTTCAAGACCTTTGCCTGAAAGAATTCAACTCTCTGCAAAATGAATTGATCCATCTTTAGATTAACGAATTTAACAGCTTAACATGTGTCACACAAAAACTAAACTTTATTGCAAATAATGGAACCTGTAACACTTACTAGCTTAAAAAACATTATCTTGAAAACTACAGAAATTCTAGAAATTCTATTGATTCAAGTTTCTAAAATATAATATGCTTTAAAAATATTTCTAAAACAAAAACGGAACTACATTAACTTTTAACACCTTTTCAAGATTTCATCCAATCAACAGTTTTTCAAATGAAAATCACTTTTAAAAAAACTTTAAACTGTCCATTTCCCGAGCTTTTACACTTAAAAGGCTTTATTACTAGTACACGATATCGTTAAATATAGTAAAAAGTAACCACAGATTGCTGCTTTTTAAAAAATATCGCTTTCAGACATTACGCCAGACTGTGTCTATTCTAAATAGCTTTAATCTTTAATCTACATACATATGGTACTTGTGACGCAGACTAATGGACGGCCATTAAAAGCTTTCATAATATTGTGATTATTTTTCTACGCTTTATAACAATTAGAAGGGAACATTTAATGGGTAGTTTCACTTTGTACAGAGATATATTTTAAAAGAAAAGAAGTGTAATTAGGTTAAACGTAAAAAAGTCCTATTCTTTTAAATGTTACGTTTTAATATTCTAATTTCCGAGTTAAGTATTGGTTACATAATTTTCTTAACATCTCGAATTGATTTATTAACAATAATATATTTTGTAAATCATTAAGTATATGTTAGTATCAGTTATATTTATTGAAATGGGGTATTTTCAAAATAAATATTATTTTATAAAACACTAGCCGCTTCGAGTTTAACGTTCCAACTGGGTCATTAAGGTTATATAAGGTTAAATATTCTATACAATATTTAAACAAATGTATATTTTAGATTAGCTATTAAGCAACAAGTTAAGATCAGTGTAACCTCTGTATAAATTAATAAAATTTATTTCAAATTTTTATTATATAACTAGCAAGTGTAGCCGTGCTTCGCTACAGTGAACTTAATATATTACTTTTAAACAAAGATTTTTTTTTCGTGAATAACTCTCTAAATTCATCACAGTTCAGTTCGAGTCATTGGCACATTTATAAATTTCTATCATAAGCGTATCATAACATTATTCCGTTTTTTTAATAGAATTTGTGCCATATATTAAATTTGCTTACACTTTTATTATGGTAACATACAAGTTTATCCCTAAATTACATTACTGTATTACTACTGTACGTTGATTAACAAATTATCCAGATCTTGCCATATTACGTGGTAGAATAGGAAGCAGAGGTTTTGACAGCAACAGTGCTAATTTTGGTGGTAGTAATAAATGTTGTCCAAAATTAAGAAAATTTATGACAAACCACATGGTTTTGTATGAAACAGAAACACACATTCATATTGACAACCATATGAATATAAAGATAACTATATAAAATGATAGGTTTTTATTTGTCCATGAGAGTTACTGAAATTTGTACTTTTTGTTGTTAGAATATTGTTGATAAACATTTCATTTTAACGTAAAAATTAACCAAAAATTCAATTTAAAATTAGTTCTTATATAAAAATGCTATAATTTGCGTCACATAGAAATGAAAGTTAATCACTGTATATCTAAATTTCCAGCTCAAATCGTATTGATACTACGCAGACGATGTTTAAATAATATAAAATAAGAAATAAATAAATGAGATATTAAAGGAATGACGTCATAATGATAGAAAATATCTTTATAATAATATTTTTTACGCGATAAACTAAAATTTTTAATATCCTGCTTTTAACCGAGGAAAACTGCGCTTAAAACAATTGCATGGGATGACTTCACATTGCTAGAAAAATTGCTTAACTCAGTTATGATGCGATAAAGTAAAAGGTTAATCGTCTGAGTTTAACCGGAGAAAATAATGCTTGGAATAAGGACATAAAACGCTCGAAAATGGGGGGAGGAATGGATTTCGAATGTTAAAAATTTTCAAACACCTTCCTAGGGATATACCTAATTATTTCCCAAATGTTCACGACAATTGGATGTATGGTTTTTGAGTCTATTGAGGACAGACGGATAGACACAAATTCATTTATATATATATATATATATATATATATATATATATATTAAAATTAAATATATTATTAATGGATTTCGAATGTTAATAATTTTTCAAAAAAAAATTATTGATTTCTATATATTTCAGCCATGAGAATATGTTTTTTCTATATTGAGGACAGATATAGAACAAATATATATTTTATATATATATATATATATATTTATAATATATTAAAATAAATTTTTCAACTATTAAAATTAATAATAAACTATTACGATAATGAATTTAATTGAATTTCACAGATAATTTTTCATAACAGAAAAATTATCTGAACCCTTTCTATATATTTCAGCCATTTTTCTTTTGAGAAATCGTTTGTTTTTCTACTCAGTGGCGATTTTCCTCACAAGAGAATAATGCGTGATCCCGTACATGAATATCGTGAGACCAGGAGTGCTGGTGTAACTAACCGAAGTAATCAACTACTGATAGTTGTCAGACAAATATCGTACAACATAATTTTCTGAGGAAATCTGGAAAGGGAGCTTTTTTAGAGGTAAAGTTCGAGAGAACTTTTAGTACGAAAATGAATTTCATTCGTGGGGGGGACCTGTCCGTTAATTGCTAGGCTACAAAATTTAATTTTTTTAACATGACAGCTGAAGTTCTTTTTATATTTTCTGTGTTATACCTAATACAGGCAGGAAATACTGATTCTAGAAATTGCTAGGAATTTGTTTAGACTTTATCACGAAAGGGGATTTAAAACAACAAACACTGCAATCGTATATAAGCCTCTAAGGTTTATAGGATATCTCGACAAATTGGCGAAAAGATGACCTATTCTCGATGTTTTTTGCGACCAACGTTTGTCGAAAAATTGATCGCCAACGTCGACAAGTTAATGATTGTGCCCAGCATATTCTGGAATGTTTCATACCCTATACTATACTTTCCAATACTGATACATTCATATCCTAAATTCATAAACCTGTTTTGCAGTTCTTTTTGGATATAAGTATTTCACAATTTATTACAAAGCTCTCCGTTGAATTACTTTTAGTTAGGTAAGCTTTGCTGGTTGATTTTATTGATTGCATTTTGCATTGGGGTTCATTCTAGTTATTTTAATGCTAGAGATTATAATCAGGTTGAAATAACTATTGTGATGTGAATAAATAAATTTAGACAGGTAAAACTTAAGAAAGGGTACATCTTCGCAAATTTGGAGAAATTATTGGTGACTTTTATTGAAACACAAATGTATTTCATCCGCTGTATTCCTTGCTTTTTTTCGACTTTAATGGTTTTAGAGGGTATCATTATAATAGATTTATAAATGTTAACTGAATTAACCCAAACCACTTAGATGCAAGCCATTTATATTTATGGGCAATCCCGCAATAGTTTACAAAGCTAACAGCTCCAAAATTATTAAAAATAAGCCATAGCGAATCATTAATCCTTCACTTTATCTAATCGGTTAATTCCCAGTGAACGGTACGCTCCTTGTCCGCCATCTTGTTTTTGGCGACTATTGGCGAAACACGACTCCTAGAAGCACACGCCAAGTACCTAAGCCTAACACGCAGCGATACACCAACCGTTCGCCATCGCAAAATCGGAAAACATGACGCGGACGATGTTCCGATGGCAAGCGGTCGATGTATCTTCGTGCTAGACCTAGAAAATTTTAAAAACCAGAAATTAAAACTTTAAGCCAAATAGAAATTACAAAAATTTAAATACTATAAAATTAAAAACAAACACTAATTAAGAAATTTAAATACTATAAAATTAGAACAAACAAAATTTTTGAAATAAATACGATTGAAGAGAATGCAGAACTTAACCACTCCACTGGTGAAAAACAGATTGAAATGTAGCAAGCTGCAAAACCGTTAAATTAACGGCAAAAAGTGTTGAAATTCAAACTTACCTCCTACAACTTTTAATATAATTGGATCAAACAAGAATTAGATCATCATGACATCACATCATTTATTGCGCAAGTTACTCAAAGAGGATCCGATAACGCACACAAACCAAAGGAGAGAACGAGGTTACCATCTTTTAACGGGAGAGAAAGGGTGAAGTTGATAAGGAGAAAATAAGTATCGCCCGAGAAATGGCGCCAAAAATAAGCCCAAAAATCGCCAAAATAGCGTACCGTACACTGGGATACAGCCATCTAATCTTTTTAAGCATTAAGCGCATTTTAAATGTAAGAAAAGAGTTGCACAAGGAGAGTAGGATACAAATATAATATAAACTAAAATATAGCTACAGATTGTTTGGACATGGCGAGGTAGGATAAAATATTAGCTTACGATGCTCAGAGCTTATTCGCCAAGTTGGCGGCGGCACCCTGTTCTTCAATCCAAACGAATCTCACTCATAGCGCAAACTTCCTACTTACGTCATGTGTAAAAATTTACGCGGAGCATGTGAACAAAAGTTGCCATAAATACCAAAGTGTCCTCTATCTGATGGTAAAAAATGCTATACCATGCTTAGAGCTTTATCGCTAAGTTGGCGACGGTAACCTGATTTTATGTCGAACCATTTAGATAATTCGAAAAAATAGATTCAGTAACAGCGTGTAAGCCTTCATATGTGAAATTAATCCGTAAAGACCTAGCGAACATTAATTTGTAAGTTTTATTAAAAAGACTTTATTAAAAAGACTATCCTTTTAAAATTTTAGAGGGAGTTACTCTTACACAACACGAAGTATCTCTCATTATATATTTAATAAATTATAAGACCGTAATTAATATACCGATAAATAGAACAAAATTCAGCTTACACCAGAAAATAAAAAAAAAGTCACACCCCGTCCAATCATTAATCATTTATTCCTTTGTGATAATGACTACAGGAGTGAAAAAGAATTGTCAATTTTCTCTAAAGTAAATAAGTTTTTTAATCACATTTGTCACGTAGCAGAGATCTAAACGGAATGCAAATACGTGTTTAGTATCTTTAATCCTGAAAAGTGTTTATAAAACTGAGGGATTTTATCTAGATGAGCTTTTATTTAAGATGCACATAAACAATAGGTTTTGTCTTTTCCTTGTAAAAAGCAAGTAATAAACAACAAATGTAGAGAATTACCTAATTTATCCTAATTTATAATAGAAATACTCCTTAATCCATGTTTCTTCCAATACATTCGGGGCAAATACAAAAAGCATCTATCAAACCACAATCTTCTCATTTTCTTCTAAAAAAGAAGTTTTATTCTGAGACAAGAGAATTTAAATTTATCTCTGCGAATCGGAGGAAAATCACGTTATACCGACCCGACGTCCCAAAGGACGTTTAACGATGCTGAGAAGTTTCTAGATCTTTCCATTTATCATTTATTAACGAAAGCACTTTAGGGGGCGACAGAGCCAAACTGTGCGACGATGTCGAATTTAGGACGATGAGAAAGTAAACCGGTGAGTGAATTGTTCACTTATTTTCCGAACAAGATTCTCAGTGTTTCTGAAAATAAGAACATTGACAAACTTTTCCAAAGTCGTTCGTATTCGTGTAACGTAAATGGATAACCCAACGGGGTACTTTGTTTGCAGATATATAGGGTCATTCCATGGAATTGTAACCCCTAGACAAAAACATTGTAGTTCATGTAAGTTGTGCTTACTAGAATTCGGCCTTCCACGGCTAATCATTTTTCAGTTAACCTTAAAATCATAAATATTCGTTATACTGAAATTTTCTTTATATAAAATTATTGTGGATAACGATAATTAGACGAGCTTAGACCGTGGGCTTGAGGACGCATGAATTAACCCCTTCCGGTAAAATGACGAGTCTAGCTCGTCATTAGTTTTTCATTCCATACCACACAATGACGAGCTACACTCGTCATGCGATTAAAGTTACTGTTAAATATAATAATTAATTTAGTTTAAAATTTCTAGTATACTGAATTTGGCAACACTTTTATCACTTGTGAAAATCACAAGTCACTATTGCATATTGTTTACTTGGTACAAGTCATTGCCAAATTAATGAGTCAGAATAAAAGAAAACCTACTAAGAAATGCCTTGTGTGTTACAAGAATCCAATTAAAAGTGAGACTACTTGGCGGTGTAAACAATTAAGAATTCCTTTGCACTTTGTTTTGAAAAGTACCACTAGCTTGAAGACTATTATCTGTATACCTTATTAATGTTTTGCTTTGATATTTTCTTAATTTTACTGTTTCTGATATTATTTAACACTATGTAAAAAGTGGATTTTAAATAAGAATATGTAAAATGAAACAAGTTTTTTAAATAAAAATTAAATGGTTATTTCATGCACAGTTTTTCATTATTAAATCATACCGGAAGGGGTTAAGACAAACGGTTTGGTTTTAATTTGGTTTGGAATGCTCCGGTCTACTGTTTGAGCACGAGGGCTAATGAGACCGGGATCTACTGCTTAAAGCTGATTCCGAACGGCTTCGAAATTCCATTCCAGCTGCAGGATTCGAACCCGTGAACTGTGGTACCGAAATGCAGCGCTTTACCATTCGATCATAATTCGCTGATAGTTGCATGGGAGATTCCTGGATTGAAACTAATTTTAGGTAAAGGAATTATATAAAACTAGTTGAAATAAGAAGGAAATAATTTTGATGCATGCGAAGTCACCAAAGGTTACCGCAATCAGAAGATAAACAAAGGTACCACGGCAAAAAAGGGTGCCTTGCGTTTATCACTTGCACCTCTGGGTGAAAAAACGATATCGCTCAAGTGTGTCCTCGTAATTTAGAAGCAGAGGACCTGCAGGCTTGGCCTATCACTCATAGAATTATCGTTTGAAAATATGGAAGATATTGAGATTTTACATATTTTACGTGCCACAGTTACCAGGGGCGAACACGGCGGATCTTAGCCCGGTTCAATTCTCCGCCCCTCAACCCACAACTCTCCAGTTATAAAATCACGGCCTTAGCTAACTGAGCTACCGCGAGTCGTTGTATACAGTTCAGAATGATACCGACATGGGAGGAGCAAAGCTAGACTTTATAGCCGTCCAACAAAAAAGACTCACTATTTAAAGTTAAGAGTTTTGACTCATGCGAGATACAGATTAAGTACATGCGCACAAAAGAACGTACGTCACAAGAGGACTAGTCATAGCTAGTTTAGGAATGGTCAAAATGGATATTTAATGTTTGGGTTTTAAAATTTCTTTGTATGTACTTACAAACGTCACACTTAAAGTATTTAAAATTAAATCATCGTTGATCAAAATATTTTCGATGAAATTTGAGCCCTGTAATTTATTATGATTACATTACTTCCTTTGCCATTGTACAAGAAATTAAAATCAATTTCATTTATCTTCTCTTTTAAGAAAACCAGCAAACGAAAAAATTTATTATCGATGAAATTTGAGCTCTATAATTTATTATGATTACATTACTTCCTTTGCCATTGTACAAAATATTTAAATCAATTTCATTTATATTCTCTTTTAAGAAAACAGGAAAACGAAAAAAATTTATTATCGATGAAATTTGAGCTCTATAATTTATTATGATTACATTACTTCCTTTGCCATTGTACAAAATATTTAAATCAATTTCATTTATCCTCTCTTTTAAGAAAACAGGAAAACGAAAAAATTTATTATCGATGAAATTTGAGCTCTATAATTTATTATGATAACATTACTTCCTTTGCCATTGTACAAGAAATTTAAATCAATTTCATTTATCCTCTCTTTTAAGAAAACAGGAAAACAAAAAAATTTATTATCGATGAAATTTGAGCTCTATAATTTATTATGATTACATTACTTCCTTTGCCATTGTACAAAATATTTAATTCAATTTCATTTATATTCTCTTTTAAGAAAACAGGAAAACGAAAAAAATTATTATCGATTAAATTTGAGCTCTGTAATTTATTATGATTACATTAATTCCTTTCCCATTGTACAAGAAATTTAAATTAATTTCATTTATATTCTCTTTTAAGAAAACAGGAAAACGAAAAAAATTATTATCGATTAAATTTGAGCTCTGTAATTTATTATGATTACATTAATTCCTTTGCCATTGTACAAGAAATTTAAATTAATTTCATTTATCCTCTCTTTTAAGAAAACAGGAAAACGAAAAAAAATATTATTGATTAAATTTAAGCTCTGTAATTTATTATGATTACATTATTTTGTTTGCCACTGCACAAGAAATTAAAATCAATTTCAGTTATCCTCTTTTTTAAGAAAACAGGAAAACTAAAAAAATTATCAATGAAATTTGAGCTCTGTAATTTATTATGATTACATTACTTCTTTTGCCAGTGTACAAAAAATTAAAATCAATTTCAGTTATCCTCTCTTAAGAAAACAGGAAAACTAAAAACATTATCGATGAAATTTGAGCCCTGTAATTTATTATGATTACATTACTTCCTTTGCCATTGTACAAGAAATTAAAATCAATTTCAGTTATTTCCTCTTTTGAGAAAACAGGAAAACGAAAAAAATTATCGATGAAATTTAAGCTCTGTAATTTATTATGATTACATTATTTTGTTTGCCACTGCACAAGAAATTAAAATCAATTTCAGTTATCCTCTTTTTTAAGAAAACAGGAAAACTAAAAAAAATTATCGATGAAATTTAAGCTCTG
>CM063507.1:76574708-76582208 GCA_032207245.1 Pardosa pseudoannulata | reverse complement strand
TTTTTTCCTGCAACTAGCATGTTATCTCATAAAAGTTTTAATATTTTTTCATGAAATTCTTCAGTGTGTATGCAGTATAATTTTCATCTGATTGACCCTAAATATTCTTGTGTATTTCTTATGTCACATTTTTTTTTCAGGAATAATTTTTAAATTAAGGAAAAAATTTCACTTTTTCCAAATATTTTTAAAAAATTATATACAATTCTTAAATATGTACAAATTGAGTTATTTTGAGATAGTGTAGTAAATTTTAAAACCATAACTTTGTCTTAAGCTAAATTATACTTTTAATCATCATGCGGGACAGCCTTGATATTATTTTTGTTAAGTGTCTCTTATTTAAAACTTTCTAACAAAAATATTTTTTGTTTCAAAACTGGATGAAATATGTGTGTAAAAATAATAATTTATTCTATATTAAAAAATTGTTTGTAAACTGGAAGTTATCAAAGTATGAGAAGTCATATAATATTTATATATATATATATATTTATATTATATATATATATATATATTATTATATAATTTATATATATATTATATTTTTATTATATATATTATATAAATTTATACATAATAATTTTAATATAAAATTTATTATATATTATATATATATATTATTTATTTTAATTATATTTTTATATAATATTATAATATTTTTTTTTATATATTATTATTTTATATATAATTTATATATATATATATTATTATATATAAATATATAATATATTTACTTATAAGTTTATTTTTATTTTTTTGTTTATAATATATTTTTATATAAATTATATTTTTTTATATTTTAATTTTTTATTATATTATTATAATGTTTTTTATTTTATTTATTTTATATATATATTAATTTATATTATTTATTTTTTTATGTTTTTAGTGTGTTATTTTTTTTATATTTTTAATTTTTTATTTATTATTATAATTATTTTTTTTTTTTTTTTATGTATTGTTTTTATAAATATTTTATATTTTATATTATAAATTATGTTTTTTTTTTTTATATATTATATATTATATTATTTTTATATATATATATATATTTATTTTTATATTATTTTTTTATATTATATATAATTATATTTTTTATATTTTATTATAATATATTATTATTTATTTTTATATTATTATATTTTTTTTATTATATTTTAATATTTATAAGTGTAGTTTTATATTTTATATTTTTTTATTTTATATATTTTTTTTATTTATTTTATAATTTCTTTATTTAATATTTATTTATATAATATATTATTTAATTATTTTTTAATTTATTTTATTTAATTATTTGTTAATAATATTTAAAATTTTTTTTAATTTATATTTATTTTATTATATTTATTTATTATTTTATAAATTTTTTTTTATAAATATTTTTTAAAATATATATTATATATAATATATAATATTTTAAAATATTTAATATTATATATTAAATATATATTATAATAAAATTTTATTTAATATAATATTTATTTGAATATATTTTAATAAAATATATAATATATTATAAAATATATATTATATATTATATTATATATTTATAAAAAAACTTTATAATAAATTAAAAATTTTTTTTCTAATATAATAATTTTTTTTATAAAATTATTTTTTTTTTTTTTATATAATTTTTTATAAAAAATAAATTTTTTTTCATAAATATTATAATATAATATAATTTTTTAATTTTTTTTATTTTTCAAAAATAAATTATATTTTATAAATTTATTAATTTAATTTTTTATATAAATAAATTTTTAAAAAAATAATTTTTATTTATTTTTTTTTAATTATTTTTATATTTAATTATTTTTTTTATATTTTTTAATTTATTTTATTTAAAAATATTTTATTTCCTCTTTTTTCATTAATATGCTTAATTAACATTTTTGCTTGAACTTTAATGATTTTATGTTCAATAAAAATAGTTTATGTTTCAATCCATTTTTAGTTATTTTTACAAGAATCCTTAATTTGTCTGTATATGTGCTTTTAAACAGATATTTTACGTGCGATAGTCTTAACCTGCGTAGTCAGTTTAACTTTTTGTTATACGAATTTATTTATACTTTTTTTTTTTTTTTTTAAATTTATTTTCTTTATCACATATTTTACAATCTCAATTGTATAAACATAACAAAATTTTTGTTTGTGTTCATTTAATGCTTGTAAACTATTTTGCTTGAATTCAATTTTACTTTTTTGTATTTTCCAAAAAAACAAAAGTATAAATGTACCTTTAAGGCTCTTATGTCATATTAATAGGACCTGTGTAGTCGTTAAACAGATTCGTTAAACAGCGAAGTGAGTAGCCTATACTTTTATTTATTTTTTAAGAAATATTTTTATCCTTCTGTTAATAAAATCATGTAAATTTTTTTTTAATTTTATTTATTATTCTTTTACTTCAATTTTTTTTTTTTCTTCATAAAATGAGATAATCTTTATAAAATCATCATTATTTAGCTGTTATCTTAATACTGGTTACCTGTGGCGTTAATGGTTAACAGTTTCTTTTATTTTTACAAAAATTTGTTTGTATAACTTTTTATTAAAAAATTTTTTTATCAATAATTTTTGTTTTATAAATGTGATATTTTATACACAAAATCTTTATCAGATCTGATACATAAGACATTTATAAACTATTTATTTTTTCATTTTTAAAAATATTCTAATTTTTTTTTAATTCATTTTATTTACTTTTTTAAAAATCTTATTAAATTATTGTTAATTTTATTTATTTTTATCAGTCTTAATTTCATAAAAATAAAAATGTGTTTGATCATGTAAATAATTATTTTGTGGGTAGCAAACATATTCGAAGTGAAAAAGTAAAATTGAAATACTTTATTTTTATTTATTCTAAAAATGTAATAAACTTTTTATTTATCATTAAAACATAAGACATGTAGAAAAATATTTGTGTGTTTATTTTAAAATTTTTTGTTAATTTTAGATAATGCATTCCAAATTCCTTAGCAAAATGTAAATGCTCTCTTGTAATAAGGCTCTTATGTCATATTAATAACTGGTTTGGACCTGTGAGTAGTCGTTAAACAGATTCGTTAAACAGCGAAGTGAGTAGTGCCTATACTTTTATTTTTTTTTTATAAATTAGTTTATTTATCATCAATTTCTTTATCAGATCTGAATGTATATAAACATAACATGTAAATAAATTCCTTGTTTTGTGTCTCATTTAATGCTGTGTAACTTAACTATTTTGCTTGAATTCAATTTTACTTTTTTGTTCATTCTCCAAATGAGATAATCTTTAGCAAAATGCTCATCATGTACCTTTAAGGCTCTTATGTCATATTAATAACTGGTTTGGACCTGTGAGTAGTCGTTAAACAGATTCGTTAAACAGCGAAGTGAGTAGTGCCTATACTTTTATTTTTTTTTCTATAAATTATTTTATTTATCATCAATTTCTTTATCAGATCTGAATGTATATAAACATAACATGTAAATAAATTCCTTGTTGTGTGTCTCATTTAATGCTGTGTAACTTAACTATTTTGCTTGAATTCAATTTTACTTTTTTGTTCATTTTCCAAATGAGATAATCTTTAGCAAAATGCTCATCATGTACCTTTAAGGCTCTTATGTCATATTAATAACTGGTTTGGACCTGTGAGTAGTCGTTAAACAGATTCGTTAAACAGCGAAGTGAGTAGTGCCTATACTTTTATTTTTTTTTTATAAATTATTTTATTTATCATCAATTTCTTTATCAGATCTGAATGTATATAAACATAACATGTAAATAAATTCCTTGTTGTGTGTCTCATTTAATGCTGTGTAACTTAACTATTTTGCTTGAATTCAATTTTACTTTTTTGTTCATTTTCCAAATGAGATAATCTTTAGCAAAATGCTCATCATGTACCTTTAAGGCTCTTATGTCATATTAATAACTGGTTTGGACCTGTGGGTAGTCGTTAAACAGATTCGTTAAACAGCGAAGTGAGTAGTGCCTATACTTTTATTTTTTTTTTATAAATTATTTTATTTATCATCAATTTCTTTATCAGATCTGAATGTATATAAACATAACATGTAAATAAATTCCTTGTTGTGTGTCTCATTTAATGCTGTGTAACTTAACTATTTTGCTTGAATTCAATTTTACTTTTTTGTTCATTTTCCAAATGAGATAATCTTTAGCAAAATGCTCATCATGTACCTTTAAGGCTCTTATGTCATATTAATAACTGGTTTGGACCTGTGGGTAGTCGTTAAACATATTCGTTAAACAGCGAAGTGAGTAGTGCCTATACTTTTATTTTTTTTTCTATAAATTATTTTATTTATCATCAATTTCTTTATCAGATCTGAATGTATATAAACATAACATGTAAATAAATTCCTTGTTGTGTGTCTCATTTAATGCTGTGTAACTTAACTATTTTGCTTGAATTCAATTTTACTTTTTTGTTCATTTTCCAAATGAGATAATCTTTAGCAAAATGCTCATCATGTACCTTTAAGGCTCTTATGTCATATTAATAACTGGTTTGGACCTGTGAGTAGTCGTTAAACAGATTCGTTAAACAGTGAAGTGAGTAGTGCCTATACTTTTATTTATTTTTTTTATAAATTAGTTTATTTATCATCAATTTCTTTTTCAGATCCGAATGTTTATAAACATAACATGTAAATAAATTCCTTGTTGTGTGTCTCATTTAATGCTGTGTAACTTAACTATTTTGCTTGAATTCAATTTTACTTTTTTGTTCATTTTCCAAATGAGATAATCTTTAGCAAAATGCTCATCATGTACCTTTAAGGCTCTTATGTCATATTAATAACTGGTTTGGACCTGTGAGTAGTCGTTAAACAGATTCGTTAAACAGTGAAGTGAGTAGTGCCTATACTTTTATTTATTTTTTTTATAAATTAGTTTATTTATCATCAATTTCTTTTTCAGATCCGAATGTTTATAAACATAACATGTAAATAAATTCCTTGTTGTGTGTCTCATTTAATGCTATGTAACTTAACTATTTTGCTTGAATTCAATTTTACTTTTTTGTTCATTTTCCAAATGAGATAATCTTTAGCAAAATGCTCATCATGTACCTTTAAGGCTCTTATGTCATATTAATAACTGGTTTGGACCTGTGAGTAGTCGTTAAACAGATTCGTTAAACAGCGAAGTGAGTAGTGCCTATACTTTTATTTTTTTTTTATAAATTATTTTATTTATCATCAATTTCTTTATCAGATCTGAATGTATATAAACATAACATGTAAATAAATTCCTTGTTGTGTGTCTCATTTAATGCTGTGTAACTTAACTATTTTGCTTGAATTCAATTTTACTTTTTTGTTCATTTTCCAAATGAGATAATCTTTAGCAAAATGCTCATCATGTACCTTTAAGGCTCTTATGTCATATTAATAACTGGTTTGGACCTGTGAGTAGTCGTTAAACAGATTCGTTAAACAGTGAAGTGAGTAGTGCCTATACTTTTATTTATTTTTTTTATAAATTAGTTTATTTATCATCAATTTCTTTTTCAGATCTGAATGTTTATAAACATAACATGTAAATAAATTCCTTGTTGTGTGTCTCATTTAATGCTGTGTAACTTAACTATTTTGCTTGAATTCAATTTTACTTTTTTGTTCATTTTCCAAATGAGATAATCTTTAGCAAAATGCTCATCATGTACCTTTAAGGCTCTTATGTCATATTAATAACTGGTTTGGACCTGTGGGTAGTCGTTAAACAGATTCGTTAAACAGCGAAGTGAGTAGTAGTGCCTATACTTTTATTTTTTTTTTTATAAATTATTTTATTTATCATCAATTTCTTTATCAGATCTGAATGTATATATAACATAACATGTAAATAAATTCCTTATGCTGTGTAACTTAACTATTTTGCTTGAATTCAATTTTTACTTTTTTGTTCATTTTCCAAATGAGATAATCTTTAGCAAAATGCTCATCATGTACCTTTAAGGCTCTTATGTCATATTAATAACTGGTTTGGACCTGTGGGTAGTCGTTAAACATATTCGTTAAACAGCGAAGTGAGTAGTGCCTATACTTTTATTTTTTTTTCTATAAATTATTTTATTTATCATCAATTTCTTTATCAGATCTGAATGTATATAAACATAACATGTAAATAAATTCCTTGTTGTGTGTCTCATTTAATGCTGTGTAACTTAACTATTTTGCTTGAATTCAATTTTACTTTTTTGTTCATTTTCCAAATGAGATAATCTTTAGCAAAATGCTCATCATGTACCTTTAAGGCTCTTATGTCATATTAATAACTGGTTTGGACCTGTGAGTAGTCGTTAAACAGATTCGTTAAACAGCGAAGTGAGTAGTGCCTATACTTTTATTTTTTTTTTATAAATTATTTTATTTATCATCAATTTCTTTATCAGATCTGAATGTATATAAACATAACATGTAAATAAATTCCTTGTTGTGTGTCTCATTTAATGCTGTGTAACTTAACTATTTTGCTTGAATTCAATTTTACTTTTTTGTTCATTTTCCAAATGAGATAATCTTTAGCAAAATGCTCATCATGTACCTTTAAGGCTCTTATGTCATATTAATAACTGGTTTGGACGTGTGGGTAGTCGTTAAACAGATTCGTTAAACAGCGAAGTGAGTAGTGCCTATACTTTTATTTTTTTTTTATAAATTATTTTATTTATCATCAATTTCTTTATCAGATCTGAATGTATATAAACATAACATGTAAATAAATTCCTTGTTGTGTGTCTCATTTAATGCTGTGTAACTTAACTATTTTGCTTGAATTCAATTTTACTTTTTTGTTCATTTTCCAAATGAGATAATCTTTAGCAAAATGCTCATCATGTACCTTTAAGGCTCTTATGTCATATTAATAACTGGTTTGGACGTGTGGGTAGTCGTTAAACAGATTCGTTAAACAGCGAAGTGAGTAGTGCCTATACTTTTATTTATTTTCTATAAATTATTTTATTTATCATCAATTTCTTTATCAGATCTGAATGTATATAAACATAACATGTAAATAAATTCCTTGTTGTGTGTCTCATTTAATGCTGTGTAACTTAACTATTTTGCTTCAATTCAATTTTACTTTTTTGTTCATTTTCCAAATGAGATAATCTTAAGCAAAATGCTCATCATGTATCTTTAAGGTTTGTAGGATAGGGCTGGATTGTTTATTAATATTTTGATATACTTCAAGTATCACGATTATAATTTTTAAACTTCTTCTCTGACAATACTATTTTGGGGATATCTTGGATCAAAATAGTCGACACCGCAAGACAAACCATTTCTTCAATAATTTAAAGGTAGCGATAGCCAGTCATTCATTTATTTCAACTCACATTGAAAGCTTATACGTGTTTTTTTGAATACTGTTATTCTTTTAAAAAAGAATTATATCAATTTTCAAAGTGATCCTAGTTTAAAGCAGTATCACGATATATCAATCATATTGATTTTAATTTGTTC
>CM063507.1:76567208-76569708 GCA_032207245.1 Pardosa pseudoannulata | reverse complement strand
TATAACGAAAAACTATTTTTTTTAAGTTTAAATTTATTTCGGATCATTTGAAATATTAATTTTTAAAAGTATTTTGGACTGCATACCTTTTTTTATTAGCATCCAGAAATCACGAACATAAGATGCACGTAACTTTGAAATTTAAAATTACATCTTTATATTTTATCATTTTAATCAAATAAAGCTGTATTTTTATAAAATTGCAGAAACTAATATTATTGGGGTCTAGAAGACCAATATGGCAGCTATTGTTAAATTCAGAAGTTTGTTTCTATTGGGTAGTTTTGTGCGGAATTTTAATAACACTCTGGCCTCAGAGGACCTGCAAGCTTTCTCGTGATTGAAAATTTAAAAAAGCCAGTAAATAAATTTATAGAATGATAATCAGAAACTTTTATCTTACTAATACAAAATGCATATATTAAGAGCAAAAAAGCACTATCGTAATTATAAAATAACTTTATGCATTACACATTTTTAGCTTTACAAGTTCCTGTTTATCGACCAACCTTATGGAGTTTTGGCTCCAACTTCATCACTGCAAGAGCTGCATTTATGTCAATTCCGAAAGCCCCTTCGAGTTTTAGAAGCTGCGTCAGATGAAAATGCTTTTAAGCACAAATATGATATTGAAAATTGAATTAAGAACTTTCAATGCTTTCTCATTCACGGATGTGTATCCATTTTTATAGTAAGACAAAAAGAAGATCATGATAAAGATAACTGAACTATTGCTTTGAGACTTAAGTCGCAAGACAGATGAAACTTTCTTTTTCATTTATGTTTAATTGGTTTCCTTCAATGTAATAATACAAAACATTCATCATAACTGCTGTTAGTTTTCATTTTTTAATCAGTATTTGAGTGACACATTTTGTTAGATGTGTATCAGTTTACAATATGCCATAATAGTCTATTATTTCTGAGGACCATCAAAACTTTTTCACGGACTACAAATTGATGACTGCTGTTGTAGAAAATTAAAACCTTAAGCACGTTCGATTATATTTCTTATTTATCATATTTTCAAATTACTTTGTGCTTTTAAATATTAAAATATTAATATATTCATACATCAAATCAGTTATATTTTTATCACTGGATAATTTTTAAACAAATTTACTGTAAATTAACTTCCTCTGTTCCAAAACATATTTTCATACTCAAAATAAAATTTATTTAAGCAGTAAAAAATATTTAAACTTGCGTTCTTTGAAAATACGCTTATAAACATTTTATGTGTGTAATACATGTTTTATTAAGTGTGAATATATTTGAATTGCTGTTTTTTAACATAAAGTAGCTCAAAAAACGTGTCAAAAACTCCAGACATTGATTATCCAAATATTATATGGCAAGCCGTAAATCAGAACTTTGTTGATGCACATATATCACTGCTATATATT
This sequence comes from Pardosa pseudoannulata, assembly GCA_032207245.1. NCBI lineage: Eukaryota > Metazoa > Arthropoda > Arachnida > Araneae > Lycosidae > Pardosa > Pardosa pseudoannulata. Next base: position 76,568,302 of record CM063507.1, on the reverse strand, counting down.
TTATGGAATTCGTATTTATTATCAACTGTCAAATTTCATACATTTTTTTTGTAAACTCAGTTTGTTACAATACGAGAAAACCTGAAAAAGAAATAATTTTGATTTAGTTTGAAGTATTTCGCAGATTTTTTTAAAGCAAGTGTTAATTTAGACCTTGATCTACTGCCTAAAACTGACTATGGCTACGAACAAAAATGCTAAATGTCAGAAACACTTTAATACTTGTGTAAAATGGATATCACTTCGATTGTTCACACACTTTTCTCATGTTGGACATGACAATTTCCTATTGGTCGATATTCTTGTTTCTGACTGGCTGTCCTGCGACTACCAGGATCTCAAACTTTATCCAAACTACTCATTCGAATTTGAGTCCATGACATGAACCGATATCCTTGGCCGCAAAAATGTCGTATTTATTAAATCCTTAAACTCTCCTCTGTCTAGTTTTTGTGTCGTGAACTCATGAATCCTCCATTATCTTTGATTTTACCTGTTTAGTTGTTTTATTACTCGCTCACTGCTATTCATGCTCACAGAAAGAAACTCTGAAATGACGGGCTCGGCCCGAAGATTTCTGTTGACTGATTTACTGAAGGTACTGAGCACAAATGGGAAAATTGGATTTTGAGACTACAATCTTGAGTTCTTTAGTTTAGTACCTTCCTATTCAATCGTAATTCATCGTAAAGTAGGAAAAATTTTATTTGATAAGTATTATCGTTGTATATTTCTTTGGAATATTTGTGTACATTGATTTACACGAAATAAGATATTTAAGGGGCCACAGAGCACGTACAGGAAAATTTACCTCATGTAGGAAAATAGCAGACATTAACACTCCATACCAATCCAACAAAATTTATATTTGAATGTAGTTTCACCCCTTTATTGAAAGTTGTTAAAAAATCCATATTAATGAAACACTTATTTTGTGATTTTCTTGCTCTTATCTTACTTAAAAATAAAATTAAACTTTTTCTCTCAGCAGAAACTCTCAGCAGAAATTATATATCCTGTGCTGTCCAAACTGAAGATACAAATAGTGTAATTGGGAACGAAAATCCAAAAGATGAAGACTGGTCGTCAATCGA
>CM063507.1:76507208-76562208 GCA_032207245.1 Pardosa pseudoannulata | reverse complement strand
ATTCCCCAACTGTCGTTACCATAGTTACACGTGGTCATCGGGGAAAAATCAGTGACCTTGAAGTGCCTATAGAGTTTACACAAAGTATAGCATATAGCCTTTCATATGACGGCATTAGTAATTTTTGTAATCCACTGAACGGACGCGTCGACGGGGGTTCGACAGCGAATTCCTGTTCGAAAACGGACCTGTCGACTCCTTCTCGTTCGCACTCGTATAACTCGTATCGCACACTTTTGAGGAAAAAAAATATTGCAAAGCGATAATAAATGAAAGAAACTAATTTTGAGTAACGGAACTCCTTCACCTTGGCGGGAAAATAATTTAAAAGTAGCCTGACAACTTTTAAACCGGCAACTCTAGTATGGTACGGTAAGTTCCGTCTGGAATTTACGAAAAGGGTGACTGTTTTGAAAGGGAAAAAGATGGGGACGGTGGCCGGTGAACGGGTTAATTTTCCAGAATTGTAAAGTACCCTATGAGGCAGGTAATAAATAGTCTGTGTTTTGACTGAGAATTATTTGGTAGACGCTCAATAATTTGTTTATCTTAGTACTCTTCTAAATTCTCCTGATATTGTGAATGCAGTTTAGAATCACGTTGAATTCATTTAGAAAGATAATTCAAAGTTTTCTCAGCTACGTCGAGATTATCGTTAAGTTCTTCCCATTTTTTTTTGCCACAGTAATTAATGGAAGTAAAGGAATGTAACTATTATTTCAACTAAACCCTGGAGGTAGATTGAATTTGTTATTAATAAAGGTGAAAAATTTTTATTTAAAAAAAATGATCTATAATTAAATTTAAAATTATCACATATGTACCTATTCTGTTATTTAAGACAAATATAAAAGAAAATTATATACGTCATATCTAAGTTCAGTGATAAAACGTATGAAAATAATGCAGACGATATTTAAACAATTTAAAATAAGAAATGATTCAATGAGATGGTTAAAGGAATGACGTCATAATGGTAGGAAACAATGTTATTTTTACCTATTTATCGCCTTCTCTTAACTGGGGAAAATAGGGCTTGAAATAATGGCATTAAACTCTAGAAAAGGAGGGAAGGGTTGGATTTCGAACGTTTTAAAGAAGACAGTATTTTTCGCTGTGATATGAAGCATATTTATACAAATTTATCTTAGAATCGGATCGATAATTTAGTAGAAGATAAATTTTAGTCGCTTTGAATGGATGTCTCTATCCATTCCAGGTCCAACCGCTTCATAAATTGGAGGACAGATGTACAAATAAGTTAGGCTATTATTATATAGGGGATTACCCCTCACGCGTAATCTGTAACAAAACTAACCTACAAAAAAAATATACTCTTTGTTAACGATCAAAGTAATTTAAAGATACTACTAAGGTCGGGAAATCATGCAGTGAGTTAATACGAACATTTTAAAGACCAAAGTATTTTTTGCTGTGATATGAAGCATACTTATACCAATTTATTTTAGAATCGGATCGATCGTTTAGGAGAAGATAAACTTTACTCGCTTTGAATTTTGCCTCCATCTATTCCGGGTCCAACCGCTTCATAAATTAGCGGACAGATAACTTAGGCTATTATTATATAGGATATTATAATTGCTATATATTATTCTCCTATATAACAATAGCTTAAGTTATCTGTCCGTCTGTCCTCGAATTTTTGAAGCGGTTCGATCTAGAGTGGATAGAGGCATCAATTTTGTATACTTGTTGAGTTAGGGTTAGCAACTTCCGAAATCTACCCCATCCACCTTTTCTAGCATTTAACCCACTGAACGGACGCGTCGACGGGGGTTCGACAGCGAATTCCTGTTCGAAAACGGACCTGTCGACCCCTTCTCGTTCGCACTCGTATAACACACTTTTGAGGATAAAAAAATATTGCAAAGCGATAATAAATGAAAGAAACTAATTTTGCGTAACGGAACTCTTTTACCTTGCAGGGAAAATAACTTAAAAGTAGCCTGACAACTTTTAAACCGGCAACTCTAGTATGGTACGGTAAGTTCCGTCTGGAATTTACAAAAAGGGTGACTGTTTTGAAAGGGAAAAAGGTGGGGAGGGTGGTCGGTGGATGGGTTAATGCAATTATTTCAAGCCCTATTTTCCCTGTTAAGAGCAGATGATTAAACTTATCAATGAGTCACATAAACTAACATTTTTTTCTAGCATTATGACTTCCTTTAACCATCTCATTAATCATTTCTTATATTAAATTATTCCAATTACGTCTGCTTAATTTTCATACGTTTATCACTGAACGTAGATATTACGCAAATGATTTTTTTTAATATTTTACTTAAATAAACGATTAGGTATATATGTGATAATCTTAAATTAAATTACCGATTAATTTTTGTTGCAATGAAAATTTTATCACCGGTGTCAACAACAAATTCTATCTATCTCCAGTGTGTAGTGGAAATGATAGTTTCATTCCTTTACTTCCATTAATTACTGTGCAAAAAAATGGGAAGAACTTGATGATAATTTCTACTTAGCTAAGAAAACTTTGAATTATCTTTCTAAATGATTTCAACGTGATTCTAAACTGCATTCTCAGTATCGGGAGAATTTAGAGGAGTATGAAGATAAACAATTTATTGAGAGTATACCAGGTAATTCTTTCTCACGGTTGGACCTGGAATGGATAGAAGCATCCACATTTGATTCTGGATGAGTTAGTGTTAGTAAAATCCAAAACGAGTAAAGTTTTTCTTCTCCTAAACTATCGACCTGATTCTAATATAAATTAGTATAAATACACTTCATATCACAGCGAAAGGTATTGTCGTCTTCAAAACGTTCGAAATCCACCCCTTTCGACTTTTCGAGCGTTTAATGCCATTATTTCAAACCATATTTTCCCCGGTTAAGAGCAGACAATTAAAGTTATCAATGCATCAAATAATAAAAAGATAAAAAAAATTTCTAGAATTATGAAGTCATTTCTTTATCTCATTTAGTCATTTCTTATTTTAAATTCTTTAAATATCGTCTGCATTATTTTCACATGTAAGCAAATTATCACTGTACCTAGATATCATGCATCTTGATAGCAAGGATTACACGAATACAGCAATGAATATTTATTTTCTCCAACTAAAATAAGTAAGATTTGGATATTTAGAAACTTAAAACAGACAAAAAGTGTTTTTCCCAGTAGAAAAATTCAAATTGAGTAAAGTTTATCTTCTCCTAAATTGTCGATACGATTCTGAAATAAATTGGTATAAATAGGCTTCATATCACAGCAAAGAATACTGTCCTCTTCAAAATGTTCTAATTCCACCCCTTCCCCACTTTTCGAGCGTTTAATATCATTATTTCAAGCCTTATTTTCCCCGGTTAAGAGCAGGCGATTAAATTTATCAATTTATCACATTATAAGTAGATGAAAACAACCTTTTTTTTCCTAGCATTATGACGTCATTCCTTTAACCATCTCATTGAATCATTTCTTATTTTAAATTATTTAAATATCGTCCGCATTATTTTCATACGTTTTATCCGTGAACTTAGATATGACGTCAATAATTTTCTTTTATATTTGGATTAAATATTAGATTAGGTAAATATGAGATAATTTTAAATTTGATTATCGATTATTTTTGGTTGCGATGAAAATTTTATCTCCGGTGTTACCAACCAATTCTTTTCATAAAAGTCTAGGAGTCTATTTCGTGGACTAATAAATATCTAGCTTTTAAGTTATGTCTTTAAAAATAAAGAAGGTTGTTCGTTTGTATGATTGTTTTTGTATACAGAACCACACGGTTTGCAATCGATTCACTAAATTTTGAACATCCTTCATATATACCCGAAATAATCATTGTCAATATTAAAACCTCTGCTCTCCATCCTATCACGGATTATGACAAGATAAATTAAAGTTGGCAACTAACGTGGGGTTAGTAAAAATAAACAAATTATTGAGCGTGTACCGGATAATTCCCAGCCAAAATCAAACTATTTTATTATCTGCCTCATAAGGTACTTTACAATTCTGGAAAATTAAAAATTTTACTGATCCCGTCATATGACGGGCTATATGTTAGTATAAAATAAAAGCTTCATTTTATTATATAGGTATATTTTTGTCCAATTGTAACAATTACTTGAAATTTTTGTCTGGAAATGACAACCTTTCGAGCGATGGCTGTTTAGTTCCTAAAATTTCGCTCATGAAATTTTAAGATCATTTTTCTGGGTATATTAGACCATGATATCTCACGAACACAGAGACACATATTGGACAATTGGATCTTACAGGAAAGTGGTGTACAGGTTATCCTATTTTAAAATAAAAAAGATAATCTTCCCCTCCCCTTAAAAATAGTTATCGAATTAAGGTAAGAGATCCTTTTTCTTTTTAAGGTAAATTTTAGAGACGCAAATTCCGAAAATTTTGGATACATAGCTCAGGTCAAAATAATATTTCGTAGCACGTTATAAAAATCAGTCTTGGGCATAATCAAAGAAATGGCAATGGAAAAAAAATCTGTGTATCTATTAGACAAATATTTATATTTGTCTAATACTAATATAGTCTAGACAAATATTTATATTAGACAAATATTTATATTTGTCGTATCTTCCATTATTTAAGGAAATTTATCATTATAGATGATACGCTGTTCAGGGAACGAATGAAAGAGTTGTTGACTAAGGGTATCGATCATGATGTAACAATCTGCGTGAAGGACAAGCAATATCGAGCCCATCGGACAAATATTTATATTTGTCTAATACTAATATAGTCTAGACAAATATTTATATTTGTCTTATCTGCCATTAATTAAGGAAATTTATTATTATAGATGATACGCTGTTCAGGGAACGAATGAAAGAGTTGTTGACTAAGGGTATCGATCATGATGTAACAATCTGCGTGAAGGACAAGCAATATCGAGCCCATCGGACAAATATTTATATTTGTCTAATACTAATATAGTCTAGACAAATATTTATATTTGTCTTATCTGCCATTAATTAAGGAAATTTATTATTATAGATGATACGCTGTTCAGGGAACGAATGAAAGAGTTGTTGACTAAGGGTATCGATCATGATGTAACAATCTGCGTGAAGGACAAGCAATATCGAGCCCATCGGAACATACTCTCAACTCGCTCTCCAGTCTTTGCCATGATGCTCACCCACGACAGTAAAGAAAAAAATACAGGTGTAATCGAAATCGAAGACTGCGATCCCGAATCTTTCTACGAATTCCTGCTGTACGTTTACTCCGGGAGGACGGAAAACCTCACTCCTAGCAACGCGGTACAACTCTATTATTCAGCCGACAAGTACGATTTTCCTGTACTGAAGGAGCGATGTGTGAAAATCCTGAAACATTCCCTTTCTGTCGAGTCGATCTGCGACGTCGTTCTCCTGGCGTCAAAGCACCTGGAGAAAGAGCTACTCCAGGTGGCAACGGAGTTTTTCGCGCGGAACATGAAAAAAATACTCGTAACTGTCAGCTGGCAAAAGTTTCTGTCCCAAAACTTAGTAGTAGCAAATGAGTTGCTCATCAAAAGTACGGAAATCATAAATCCTGAAAAGTAAATAGTATACTTGGATTACGATATGTGTGTACCATTCTTCTCCACGTGAAAAATATGCTGAAGCTTTATTGGGTAAAATTCATATGTGACATGACTTCGCTGAAAACTGTATTTAAACTTTCGTGGGCAAAATTTATATCTGATTCGACTTCACTGAATATTCGATTGTGTTCATTATAAGTCTGATTGCCGTGTTGAAGATAAGACACATATACTAAAAACTTGAAAATTCTTATTGAATAAACTAATTAATGGACATTATTTTTTCCTCAAACAACTACATATCAAATTGAACTAGCATGTTCAGAGTAAAATAGCCCAATATCGAGAGATATTCTTAATTAATATTCTTATTTCACGGAACCTGACAAAATTATAGATAAACATTTTGTTAAAAATAAGACAATTACATTGAAGGTTTGAAGATTTACTAGAAATTAATTAATATTATAATTTAATAGAGAGGTAATTTTCAGCTATTTCTTTTTTCACACGTATTTCTAGTAATTTTTTTCTGTACTACGTGGAATTGCATTGAAGTTTCCAAATCTGAAATTAAAGCTATTTTAATAGCATTTTGTTTATTTCTAATTCAATATATTGTCGATTTGTACTTCATAATGTCATTTGCTGAGCATGTATTTCACATATCTCTGATTATTTGTGGGGTTTTATTTTTATTTCTTGTCTTACTTTATTAACGATATTTTTGCAATGTATTTCTGCAGGTATGTTTGCAATTTTGAACAACGATAAAAAAAAAAGTTTGTACAATAAATATTTGGTTGAATTTAAATTTTCTTTTACTCTTTGAAGAATTTGTATTGAGTAAAATAACTTAGATGTGGTTGTTCTTAAGAAAATAAACATTTGTTCTTAATTAATGTGTTTATTATTGGTTTATTCCTTTTGCTGAGTTGCTACTTTTTTAAAAAATTCCAAAGATTTGAAAATTAATTTAAAGCCACAATAATAAGTTTGTCTATTCTAAGTTAAACGACTCAGAACATTTTCATTAAGACAGATAAAGATTAGATATGAATAAAAAAATTTAAAAAAATATACAAAATGTGAAGTCACTGTTTATAAATGATAAATTTAGACTAACTCCACTGAAGCAACATGTGTCTAGCAAAATCCTCACTTTAATACGTCACACACATCCACACATATTTTTCGCCATTTTTTTCTCCCCTCTCCCCTGGACCTCGGTTATGAAGCCCCTTATCCAGACGGCTTTATCCCCCATCCTGATGGTAATTAGTAATTAAGGTAAAATCTGTGGGTAAATTAGTATGTAGGTTGTTTAGGAAAAAATTGGTTCGGGCTGATTTTGAGTTTTTCATCCTGAAATAACACAAAAAAAAATTATTGGTACACAGAAAAGATAAAACCAGTAGGCACTGTTCGAAACAGTATTTCATTTTCTATTATTCTTAATATAATAACAATACAGAATCACTTTTATTATACCGCCTTCAATACATTGGAACATATTACTCTTAAAATTAAGGATAAGTTATAACAGCGAGTGGGAAGTTTAAAGTAAATCAATTATTGTCAGCAAAAGGTTAGTACATTTTATAGTGTTATTTTCAGTCTTATGTTATAGATTGTAAAAGGTTTGGTTTGTAGCACTATCGTCTGCTTTTTTTGCTACACGAGGGGTAATGAGACTTACAGCCTGAAGCCGATTCCAAGTGTCTACGAACATTCATGCAAGCAACAGGATTGGAACCTGCAGACTCCAGTATCGAAGAACAGCTCAGTAAGATTCGATTTTAAGCAAGTGTTCTCTTCCCTGAGAGAGCATGATTATGTATTTAACCCTTTACATTTTTCTTCCACTCCTTGGTTACCTCTCCCCGTTATTAAGAGGGTATTTGAGGCTCCTTATCCAGACGGCTTTATCCCCGGACTATTAGAACTCAATTTGTGTAAATTATACTCAATGGACTTTTATAACTTCATTTGATTTAGTTTTTTGAGAGGCGCTATCGTCTATTCTGTTGCTACACGACAGCTAATGAGACGGTAATCTATTTCTTAAAGCCGACTACAAAGTCAACTTAAATCCGTGCTATCACGGGATGGAAATCCTCAAACTCCGGTACAACAGCAGTGATCTACGTATTTCACCTCTGGCGTATCACTTCGGTCGTGAAATCTTGAGCTAACCCCAAATATTTTCGAGTTCTACCCACCAATATAACCTTTCAGGCTTTCATTTAATAAGCTATAACTTCTTGACTTTCTATCGCAATGAAATCCCTTGTATCTTAAAGATCGACCTATCCTTACTGTTGTGGTGTAGTACATTGCATTGTCATTTCGATAAGAATGATAACCCAAAGTTGCTTTACATTGCTTTTAATTAGTATAATCAACTGTTCTATATTACAATGTTCAAACTTGGAAGAAACAACAAGAAAATATGCAAAAAAAATATAAAATTTAAAAAAGTAAAAGGAGCACTCCACGTGCTACGCCTCAAAAAAATTGCCAAACGTCCTAGCGAACGCTGCATTCTTTTCCTTCCTTCTTTCGACTCTGGCAACCCTACACTTGTTCCATTATCCTATTCGTTCCATTGTCCTTTTTACAATGTGTCCTTTTCCGGCTCTGCCCAGAAGGACCGGGACTCCAAGGATGGTCCTGAATCGCCTTCTGGAGACCAATCACAATTCTCCAAAACTTGGTGAAGTTGAAGTTCAATTATTTTCTCTGACCACACCACACGCTTCTTGGAGTTGCGAAAAACTTGGGCATTCAACCCACGCGTGTGAGTGCACGTGTGAGTGCGCCGAGCAATTCAGTTTCGCAAGCCTAAACATAGCTGCACTCTCACACTTACTATGGCTAAAAGACGAGATCATTTTTATAATTTATGTGTTAAGATCTAGTAAGAGCAGAAAAACACTTATTCCACTCATTTCAATGAGTTTTTTTAGACTTTATCCCCAAATTAGAGATATCTCGCCGACTACTGCAATCGTACACCACGCTATCTTTTAGGGTTTCTAGAAAAACTCATAACTGTTTGTTTTTTAACCCCGCCATGAAATTTAATTGCCAAAAATTTATATAAAAGACAATGCAGTTGGGAAATTACGCGTTTACAAATGCATCTTTGCAAACAGTACATTGAAATAATTAAATACAGATTCTCTTTTCTATCTTATTGTTTTATCTCCATTAAAATCTTTAAATGCATTTTCCGAGAAATATTTTCTCCTAAGATACATGAATAAATTACTTAAAATTGTTAAAAACTACAAAAAAAGAAACTTATTAAATAACAATTAATTTAAATTACACCCTTTGTAAAAAGACTTTTTCAAAATATGTAGTGAAGCAGAGAGGGATAACTTTGCAAATAAAAACTCAATATCGTAATCGTATTTCGCGCCCACGACAAAAATCTTTATAACCTTCGACCAGCTGCCGAAGAAAGTTTTTACTCCATTTATATGTACAGAGATATATATGCTTTGAGCAGTCTCTCCAGAAGATATTTCTCAATCGCTAAACTATCACACAAATGCAATGAAACCTTCATATGAACATAAAATGTGAATGCTTCTCACAAATATGCTATCAATCATTGTGAATCAGAAAATTACTAATAAAATTGCACTTCAATTGCAAAACATCCTTCAGAAAATGCAGTGGAATTCGCTCATCAATATCTGTGAGGGTGTCACGCAAAAATGCGATCTTCCATTATGCGTCAATTACTTAAAGTGTTAATCAGTGAATTCAGTTCATTTTTGCGCATTGCATACTGCGAATACATTTTACTCCATGGAGTGCGAATTTCACACCTTTCCTTCGTCGACGTCTCATTTACATCGACATTTTGTGTCCAATCAGTAGTACATCTGTTCTAGAATAATAATTCATTTTTGCCTAATGCATATTTCGCATTTTTAGTCCGCAAATTCCAAGTTGATACCACTGTCTGGAAAGGTTTACACTTCAGACAAGAAAATAAATTGAACTAATTATATTGGAAAATATTTTAACTAAAGCATTGTGATCTCATTTTATTTATTTTCAGAATTTAAAATTGATCTTTTAGGTAATTGGGTATGATAGTGCCATACATAATGTATATTTTTTAAATAAAATTAATCATGTATAAACTATTTCTAAATAGTTGTTCTAGATCTATACTAAATTGATTTTTCTAAATCCATTTAGTATAGATCCAATTTTCATCATTAAAATATTTTTTAGTTGACATCCTTATTTTAAGATTTATTCCCCAGTTTTATTTTTGTTCCTTTGTCATGTAAGTATGATGCCGAATGAAGCCGGGTAGCTATTCGCGCTCTCACGACATCTGTCCGAGGTTCAAATTCGGGGCTGGTCAAGTTTGACCCCGCCTTTCATCTCTTCAGTAGGTAGAGAAACTGAAGACCTTGACCACCTAAACAGAATATACGCTTCGCACCCTAGGGTCGTTGTTCTCGGAAACGTAGATTAGCACAGTAGGCCTTTGTCCCTAAGGAGTATTGCGCCCTGAAGTTAAATTTAGTTTAATGGAAGTATTGTAATAAAAATGTAATTATTCGTATTTAACAGAAATACTTTAGCTGTGCCTAAATGAATTTTGACACCGTTTGCACATATAAGGAAACTAAGTTTATTTTGACGTCTACACGTACGGATCCCGGACAACTCGAGAGTGATAAACCATAGGAAGGCAAAATTTTGAGTTCAGTTGTTTTGTTTTAGTTTGGAGCGCAAAGGTATACATTTTTGATAAACGAGAGTTAATAAGTCACAAACCTCCTGCTTAAGCCGGCTTCGAACAATCATAGTAGAAATGGGATTCGACCCCTAACTTTGATACCGCACAGAAGCGAATTTTTATATTTGGACTTTTTATAACGTGTTATTGGGCACTTCTCCTTTTGAATGCAAGTTGCAACCTATGGTAAAAAGTTTCGGTTTAATGTGACTTAACACTGTGCAGAAATAACTCAAAAAAGACTAGACACAAAATGTTGAAGTTTTCAGTGTAGGATTATATGCAACAATTAGTTGCAGCCCTCGCTTTCTCGTGCAATCTGCACGCTATGGAACCGAAAAATTACACCATAATTATTACAGTTTTCTTTAGTAATGTGTTATTCCTTAATCACAATATTGAATAACTAACAGAGGCCTAAATGACCGTCATGAATATGTTAAATCTGTTTTACTTCCAGTAAAGGCACAGGGAAGCAAGCAGGGGTGTCCATCCGGGCACACGGGGTGGTGGTACTGGCGAACGGGGCTTGAGATTTCGATGTCCAGCTACTCTTGAATCTCGACTTCGACTCTTTTCTTAACTCTCTTTTACAACTCCTCATCTCGGTTTTAACGCCCCCTTTTTTCTTCGTCGCCAATCGCTTATTTGGGGAAATTTTCCCACATGTGCACCCCCTTCTGGAGTGAAGGTGGGCTCATTAAAATAGCCCCTTTTGTGAAAGCTGACATTATTTTTAGCCCCTGTACCCATAACTCGAGGTTACATCTCTGTGCGAGCTTGACTGTTACTCTTTCTCGTGCAATCTGCACACTGTGAAACGAAAAATTGCAGCCTATTATATCAACGCTGTGGGGAATAATTCAACTAAAAATAAATATAATTCCACATTTGGGATTGTATGTTACATGCACCTTCAACCAAAAGGATTTTAGCAGCCAAGTGGGTAAATTCTACATCCACTATATTAAACTAGCATATAGCCCATCATATGACGGGATCAGTAAAATTTTTAATATTCCAGAACTGTTAAGTACCCAATGAGGCAGGTAATAAAATGGTTTGTTTTTTGGCTGAGAATTATCTGGTTCACTCTCAATAGTTTATTTATCGTCATACTCCTCTAGAGTCTCCCGATCCTGTAATGCAGTTTAGAATCACATGGAATTCATTTAGTCAAACCATGTGGTTATGTATAACAAACAAACAAACTTCTTAATTTCCAAATATATATAAATTAAAAGTTAGATATTTAGTAGTCCTCGACTTATATGAAAAGAATTTATTGTTAATACCGATGATAAAATTTTCATTACAACAAAAAATAATCGATGATTGAATTTAAAATTATCACTTATATACTTAATCTATTATTTAAGTCAAATATAAAAGAAAATTATTTGCTTAATATGTAAGTTCAGCGATAAAACGTATGAAAATAATGCACGCGATATTTAAATAATTTAAAACAAGAAATGATTATATGAGATGGTTAAAGGAATGACGTCATAATGCTAGAAAAAAAATGTTATTTTTACCTATTTATTACGTGATTAAATTGATAAATTTAATCGCCTGCCCTTAGCCGAGGAATCCATTCCAGGTACAACCGCTTCAAAAATTTGCCGACAGACACCTTAGGCTATTATTATATAGGGGATCAGCGATAAAACGTATGAAAATAATGCACGCGATATTTAAATAATTTAAAACAAGAAATGATTATATGAGATGGTTAAAGGAATGACGTCATAATGCTAGAAAAAAATGTTATTTTTACCTATTTATTAGGTGAATAAATTGATAAATTTAATCGCCTGCCCTTAGCCGAGGAATCCATTCCAGGTACAACCGCTTCAAAAATTTGCCGACAGGCACCTTAGGCTATTATTATATAGGGGATAATAATTCAAGGTTTCACAAACACAGAAATAAATAGATATATCAATAGTGTACGGAAATACAGATTTGGTGAAACATACAAAAAAATTGAATTACAGGAAATTTTGTTTTGTCCAAATATTGTTTCTTTTTGGCAGACAATTTCAGAGACCATATACTGTTTAACGAGATGAATAACATAATTTGTACACAACTATTAAGGTTTAATCATTAAAATAAAAAATTAATAATTATAGTGAATTTATGTTTAGATATGACTGTATAGATATGATTGTGTTTAGAGATGACTGTATTACAGTGATTGCACACTGGAGCCGATTCACCGAGTAAAAGAGGACGGTTGACAAGCAGAAACACAATCGGAAATTAAAAATATAAATTCATAAAAATGGACCAATCTTTAAAAATTGATTTTTATCGATTGAAAGAATCTTTTAATCTTTTTAAAATCCTTCGTTTTTAGTATTCAAGAACTTGAATTGATAGTTTAAGCCTCTCTGGATATTTTTCAGGCCACACAGTATTAATATTTTTGTCGAATTCTGTTGCACATATCTTGTGTTTTTTACGTATTATTTGTTTTGCGTTGTGTTTATGATTTAGTTTTTATGCTTAATTTCACCAGAATCTGGAAGAGATAACAAACATGAATTAAATTAAATTATTTATTTACAAATTTCACACATAACTAATTAATTGAACTTGTTTTGACAAATATACCTTTCATGGTCATATTATAATTTAAGATTCGTGAGCAATTATCTTTATATATAAAACTAGCGTATAGCCCGTCATATGACGGGATCAGTAAATTTTTTTTAATTTTCCAAAATTCTAAAGTACCTTATGTGGCAGGTAAAAAAATGGTTTGTTGTTTGGCTGAGAATTATCTTGCAAATAAAAATAATCGATGATTCAATTTAAAATTATCACATATGTACCTAATCTATTATTTAAGCGAAATATAAAAGAAAATTATTTAAGTAATATCTAAGTTCAGTGATAAAACGTATGAAAATAAGGCATAATTTAAATAATTTAAAATAAGAAATGGTTCAATGAGACGGTTAAAGGAATGACGCCATATTGCTAGAAAAATGTTATTTTTACCTATTTATTATGAGATAAATTAATAAATTTAATTGCCTGCTTTTAACCGGGGAAAATAGCAGTTGAAATAATGGCCTTAAAAGCTCGAAAAGAGGGGAAGGGGTGGATTTTGAACGTTTTAAAGAAGACAGTATTTTTTGCTGTGATATGAAGCGTATTTATACCAATTTATTTTAAAATCGGAACTATAGTTTAGGAGAAGATAAACATTATTCTCTTTGAATTTTGCTCACTATGGATGCCTCTATCCATTCCAGGTCCAACCGCTTCATAAAATCGAGGACAGACGTACAGATAACTTAGGCTATTATTATACAGGGGATTCTTCTACCCGTGTGCTTGTAATAGAACTTCTCCTAAACGGCTGGGATGTTGATGAAATTTTTAGTACGTAATTAAGTTGATTCCAGAGTGGTTTAGATTTACAATTTGTTTGTTTCTTTGGTTTGGGAGCACTAGGTCTACTTTTTGCAACATGAGGGTTAATGAGACCGGGACCTACCACTTAAAGCCGATTCCGAACGGCTACGAACAGATTCCCAATTTGATAAAATAGGAAATGTTTCTTTATTAAAAATCCAGAATTGAATCGCCGTACAGGTGATAAGGGAATTTTAAAAGGTGAAGTTTTCACCAAGGATCCTAATGATCTTCAAATTCCCCCATTCCATTCACAAGTTTGCAATTTCCGATTCGCTTGGCATTCAATATGACTATTAATAAGTCACAAGGCCAAACAATGTTAATTTGTGGGCTGATTTGGTTTGGTTTGGAAGCGCTACGGTCTACTGTTTTGCCCACAAGGACTAATAAGATCGGGGCCTACAGCTTAAAGCCGATTCCGAATGGCTACAAACAACCATGGCCGCAGCGGGATAAGAACCCGCGAACTCTGGTTCCGAAGAGCAGCGCTCTACCATTCGGCCATCGTTCGGCCAATTTGTGGGTTGAAAAATTGATCTAGAAAATCCGTGCTTTTCGCTGGACCAATTATACATTGCCTGCTCAAGGGTTGACAAACCATCAAGTTTATTCGTTTATACCCCTCAGGGACTAACAAAAAATATTGTTCATCATACCGCATTAAGATAAATAAAACCAATTTCATTAATTTTAATATTAAGATGAAGATATATTTCAAGATTTATATTTAGAACGTCAAAAAATATATCTGTTATGAAAATGATTTGAGTTTTTTCTTTCTTGTTATTTAAGACAATTATAAGTTTATGCTCAACACATTTAAATTTATAGCACACGGATACGCTATTGATACACGCTATTGATAAGTCGAGTTGTGATAACTGTATGCGTGGTGTCTTCAAGTTCTTTTAAATATTATTTTTCTAAATTTGCCATCAAAAAGGTCAAATTGATAATTTATTTAAACACATTTTACTATTTTTGGATTTACAGCGTTATAAAAGTACAACGTCTATCGGGTCGTCTAGTTTAATTACATACTAAAAAAATCTAGGCTGACTATAGTATACATTATAGAGAAATTGACATTTTTTGAGATAGTCTGAACACCATACAACCATTTGCAAAAGTATTGAAATACGAGCTTCTAAACAGTTTTTTCGCTGAGACTACCTGACTGTTTTGAACGTATTTTTTTGGGGGGGGGGGATGGTAAAAATCTTAGTACTGCTTCATACTCTAATATTTTATTTAAGATTTCTATTCCCAAACCATTTGAAATTTATGATGCCGGATATTAAGAAAATAAAATAATATATTGCTCTGCATGAAGACCCGGACAACTGCAACAATTTTGCACCATATTTCTTCCCACTAAATAATAATATGCATAGTTTTCCCCCTCCCCTTTCAACTATGTGTGTGCATTATAAAAAAGTGTAGAGCTATTTTAGTCAATGAAACTTGAAAATCTCACATCTATTCTATAGACATAGTTTTCCTTCCAAGATCATTAGGAATATTTTTTTCTCAATTAGCAACTCATCTTTTACGGCTTTATTCAATCGTCATTACTCCTTGCCATACAAAACCTTTGATCTAATTAAGATTTTGTAGAGATTAACATATGTTTAATATTGATAAATTTGGAAATAAGTTGATTTATTAACCCATAGAAGCATATGTAGCCTATTGTTTACTTCATTGTTTAAATCATGACATTTCCACGGTATATTTAAAGTATGTAATTACTACATTAACATTTTAACGGACAGTGGTTTCGGAGCGAAACCACCTGTTAAATTCTTTCTCTGCTTTTGAAAAACATAGGATGGACTTTTAGGTTTTTTATATTTGACATTTCCAACTAACAACAGAGAGTATACAAGAGCTCTATACTTCATTTGAAATGTACGTGATTAAACTTACTTTCCTTGAAAAACTCTGTAATGATTTTTTTTTACTTATAAACCCAAATAAATGTATCCAAACAATACTTATAAATTGTTTATATTTGGTACGGTCTACTGTTTTTCAACCCAAGAGTGAATAAAACCGAGACCTACAGCTTAGAGCCGATTCCGAATGGCTACGAACATCCGTACCTGCAGTGGGATTTTAACCCATAAATTCCGGTACCTAAAAGCAGCGATGTACTATATGGCCATCACTCGACTGTAAACTGGTTAGTTTTTCTTTATTATACCCTTTTAGATAATACTCAGTGTTTCCGCAGCATAATTAAACCTTTAAAAAAGCATTTTCACTCCGTACAAGGGGCTGGATTTTGCATTTTAACCACCCCTCAAAAAATGTAAAAAAAAAAATGCATTTATATTTAATAAGTTCATAGATACCATTTATGAACTAATTTCATTAAATGCCAAAGAATTTATAATAGCGACCTTTAAAGGGTTAAAGGGCACAGGTTACTAAAAAAAGAAGTCATAATTTGAGTAAAAATATTGAGTAAAGAAGTTCTTGTTTTTGATGCCACTTGATCATACCAAGTACGATTGACCCGTACATTACTCGTATTAAGACAAAGGGGTGAAATTTGTTTTTTAAAGGCCACCTCAAGAGTGGAGTAATAGTTTTTGCTCAAATCCTCGTAATTTATGAGCAGGAATGAAGCAGGAGACCCATAAGCTTGGACTTACACACAGAGATGTATTGATGGGGAACTTGGAGGTTGGTTGGTTGTTTGAAATTTAGAGGCGCTAATTCCTTTTGGGACAAACTGCGCCAAACTTGACGAAAAAGCAGAATACAACAACACAATTTAAGAAACAATTTTGATAAAACGTTAAAAAAGAAAGATGCCTGAATGTAATAAAATTTAGAAAGACACACATTTAACACGAAAATCAGTAAAATTTGATTAAATAATTAAAGATTAAAATGTAAAAGAGAAACTAAAAAATTGAAAAATGTACAGCGCAAACAAGAAAAATTAAGAGTTTAAAGATTCAATTTTATTAAAATATTAGAAATTAAAACCAAGAATTAAAAGATTAGGAATGTAATATTATAAAATTGAACATGAAAAGTTAGAACACAAAAACAAATCAGATTTCAAAATACAAGCCAGTACGGCGAAGAAAAGGGAATAAGCCTGGATGCGGCATTTTCCCAATGATTGAATTAAGATTAGGTGACGAATTCCCAAAGAATTTTATGTACAGAGATTTAAAATATATACACGAAGTTAAGATATGTGCGACTGTATAAGTAGTCTTACAATACGCACACTGTAGAGGTGCCACACCAAGCAACAGATGTACATGTGTGAGTCGGCAGTGACCCAACCGAAGACGAGTGATAATCATGTCATGTTTTCTAGAAGGAAGTTGAGGCCACTTGGAAATGTTTTCTTTTACATCTCGCAATGTATCAGGAACTTGTAGGACATTTCAGCCATGAACATACGTGTCCCAATCAAAGGTGACCAATACGGTGGATTTTAGGCCGGCTCGGCTCCGAAACCGCAACCTTTTAGTTCTGAGATCGTTGACCTTTGCAGACTGAGCTACCACGGCTATTAAAAATAGTTTTTCGAACAAACACGGAATTTTTGAGAATTTTTTTAAATTTTACTGTTTACTTTTAGATATGCAAATTCAAATGTATCAGCACTTCGGAACCTATGACGTGAAGTTGAACGACTGCGAGACTGTCTGGCTGCTGAACTACTGGATGTAGTATAAAAGACTGGTGAAGGCTAAATCTAAAAACTAGCAAAATGAATACTAAAATAAAGCTGCTCGTTTACACTTCCTTTTTGCGTCCCATTATTACCTATGCAGCACCAGTGTGGTCCTATGCAGCAGATTCTAACATTAAAATTCTTACTGTTCTTCAAAATTTAATTCTCAGAGAAATCGCTAATGCTCCCCGGTACTTTAGAAATAGTGCCATTCATGAAGAATTGAAAATTCTTCCTATTCCAAATTTTATCTATAATCTCTCCACTAACTTTCATAAAAATCTAAACAATGAATTAATTAATAATCTAGTCAATTACGACCCCGCTGATGCTTGCAATAGAAGAAGGCCTTTGGCCATTCTTGCCAAAGATCTTTAATTTTTTTTTGTCTGTTTTGTCTTCAAAAAACGAAAAAAAAATAAATAAAAAATCATAAAATATTTTTAAAATGTAAGAAAAAAGCTTTAAAACTTTAAAATGGCCATACATCATCATTTAGTAATTTTTATTTTATTTATTTATTTTTTTTTTTTTACCAGCTTTGCATTTTATCTCATCCTTCTATTTTCGCTTTTATTGGCTCTCCTCACTTTGGTGAGGGCGGAGCGTAGTTTTCAATACTGTTCTGATGTCCCTGGCAAAAAAAAAAAAAAAAAAAAGTGTTTTTGTATCTTTAAACTCTCTATTCTTTAGTTACTGTGTTATGAACTCACGAATCCACCATTCTATCCTTATCTTTCATCTTTTATTTGTTTATGCTCTGCTCGTTGTCAATTTCTCTGCTTACTGTAAGAATTCTCTGGATTTGAGGGCTTTGCCCAGGTAATCCAGTTGACCCATCATCTTGAAGATCTTGAAGAATCTAAAAACTGGCTTTTTGGTTTTTTTCATTTCGCCTCTCCCCTGGTTTGCAGGGAGTTCCGGGAAATCGTTACCTACTCCTCGTCGATAGTTATATTACAATTTGTTGAGCCAAGTACCTATGTGCATGTATAAGGTACTGTGAATTATTCTTTAGGTTTTATTATGTTGTGCAAAGAGCGTCATCTGTGAAATTCTTCCTAATTTGTTTATTGTTTACTTTTATCATTTTACTTTTGCACCTACCTATGTTTTAGTTAAATATATTGTTTACTTTAGAACTAATGTATTATTGTTTGCCATACATGATGATATATTGTTTCTAATTAGTTAGGTCACTATGACTGCACTTCACAACCCACTCATGGGCTGATATAAAATACTAGTATATAGCCCATCATATGACGGGATCAGTAAAATTTTTAATATTCCAGAACTGTTAAGTACCCAATGAGGCAGGTAATAAAATGGTTTGTTTTTTGGCTGAGAACTATCTGGTTCACTCTCAATAATTTATTTATCCTCATACTCCTCTAGAGTCTCCCGATCCTGTAATGCAGTTTAGAATCACATGGAATTCATTGAGTCAAACCATGTGGTTATGTATAACAAACAAACAAACTTCTTAATTTCCAAATATATATAAATTAAAAGTTAGATATTTAGTAGTCCTCGACTTATATGAAAAGAATTTATTGTTAATACCGATGATAAAATTTTCATTACAACAAAAAATAATCGATGATTGAATTTAAAATTATCACTTATATACTTAATCTATTATTTAAGTCAAATATAAAAGAAAATTATTTGCTTAATATGTAAGTTCAGCGATAAAACGTATGAAAATAATGCACGCGATATTTAAATAATTTAAAACAAGAAATGATTATATGAGATGGTTAAAGGAATGACGTCATAATGCTAGAAAAAAAATGTTATTTTTACCTATTTATTACGTGAATAAATTGATAAATTTAATCGCCTGCCCTTGGCCGAGGAATCCATTCCAGGTACAACCGCTTCAAAAATTTGCCGACAGACACCTTAGGCTATTATTATATAGGAGATTACAGCCCAACATTTATTGGTATTGCTGACCGAATTTTGCGCACATTCCTTTTGTAGGAGGAATTTGCAGCAGGCCCTCCCGGAACGGACTTAGGTGAACCTGTGACTACAAAGCTATATTGATCCATTCAGTGCTAGATATAAATAAATGTTCTAAATATAAATACTAGAAATTCGACATTAATCTCCCAAACAATAGGTTTATTTATTACTATTTTATGCTAAAAAGCATTATTTTCACTGTATCGGAATATATTTGTGTTGTATTGTTTTTACTGCAGTACAATTTTTCCATCTAATTTGTTTCAATAAAATTGTAAAACAACGACTTTGTTATTATTTCTTTAATTTGGTGACTTCGTTTCTGATTTAGAGACCTATTCAAGAAAGCAGTTATTTATAGGTAATTTAGAGTTAGTCATTGGCAACCATCGACGAATTCGTTTCTGCTACAAAGGCAAAACAAAAATACTTTAATATCGTAAATAGCTTCAAAACCTTCAGCAATGAGTTTATGACTCCAAAAAAATTTAACTAATGTATACATGGTTGGTTGGTTGATTGAAGTTTAAGGGCGCGAAATCCTCTAGAGACAAACTGCGCCAAACAAGATATAGCAATAAACTAAAGACAAAATTTAGAAAAGAAATTTTGACAAAATATAAAATGAAAGGTTCTAAAACGGAATAAAGTAACAATAAAAACATAACATTCAACAGAAAACACGAATAAAGATTGAGTTATATACAAATTAACAAGAATTCGAAATTAAGTGAAGAATTAAGAATTTAAGTTAAAAAATAATTAAAAAATTAAGAAAAAGGGAGAAAATTGAAAGATTAGAAATTGAATATTAGAAAATTGAAAAACAATCAAAAATCATATTTCGGTATAAAAGTCATTTCGACGAAGAAAGGGGAACAAGTTTGGATTTCGACTTTCCCCGATGATTAAATTAAGATTCGGCGATGGATTATCAAAAAATTTTATATACATTGATTTTAAACAAACACAAGAGGTTAAAATATGTGCGACTGTGTAAGGTGTCTTGCAATACGCACACTGTGGAGCAGCTTCACCTAGCAAAAGATGGGCATGGGTGAGCCTGCAATGACCCACTCGTAAACGAGTGAGTATTACGTCATGTCTCCTAGAAGGGAGTTGAGGCCATTTAATTATCTTGGTTTTAATTTCCAGCAGTTTATTTGAAGGAATGTTATCCCAGGAGATCTGCCATTTATTGTGTAAAAGATCTTTGATGTAAATTTTCAAGTCAGGATAAGGGCTATTGTATACATGTGTAATATTTAAAATTTTATACGCGTCATGAAATCAATTGATTGTCTTTGCAATGCATTTAATTATTTGACTTGATTTTACTTAATTATCAGACAAAAACTTAAATTTCTGACTATATCTTTATTTTTAAATTAGAAAATATCATAAAAATGGTATCAAGGTATTAAACTAAAATTCTTTTTTTACAATACCAAATACTTTTCGTAAGTTTTTCCTTTCTTATAAAGTATACATCTTTTCCAGAAGGAAATCGCTGTATTATGATGGGAAAAAATCAATGAAAAACAGTTTTTACACTAATCTATATATATAAAAATGAATTTGTGTGTGTCTGTCTGTCTGTCTGTCTGTACTCAATAGACTCAAAAACTATGCATCCAATCGCCGTGAAAATTTGGGAAATGTTTAGGTATATCCCTGGGAAGGTTTTTGTAAATTTTCAACGTTCGAAATTCATTCCTTCCCCCTTTTTCGAGCATTTCATGTCATTATTCCAAGCATTATTTTCCCCGGTTAAACGCAAACGATTAAGTTTTTAATTTATCGCATCATATCTAAGGGAAAGAAGCAATCTTTCTAGCAATGTGACGTCATCCCAAGTAATTGTTTTAAACGCAGTTTTCCACGGTTAAAAGCAGGAGATTAAAATGTTCAATTCATCACATAATAAATAGGCGAAAATGATATTTTTCTATCATTATGACGTCATTCATTTAAATATTTCATTTATTCATTTCTTATTTTATATTATTTAAAATCGTCTGCTTAGTATCTATTCGATTTGAACTGAAATTTGAGATATAAAGTGATTCACTTTCATTTCTATGTGACTCAAATTATAGAATTTTTATATGAGAACTAATTTTAAATTTAATTCTTGGTTCATTTTTATGTTACAATGAAATGCATATCAACAATATTCTAAGTACAAAAAGTACAAATTTCAGTGACTCTCATGGCCAAATAAAACCTATCATTTTATATAGTTATCGTCATATTCATGTGGTTGTCGATGTGAATGTGTGTTTCTGTTTCATACAAAACTATGTGGTTTGTCATAAATTTCCTTAATTTTGGAAAACATTTATTACTACCAACAAAATTAGCACTGTTGCTGTCAAAACCTGTGCTTCCTATTCTATCACGTAATATGGCAAGATCTGTTAACTTTGCTAATCAACGTACAGTAGTAATACAGTAATGCAATTTAGGGTTAAGCTTATATTTTACAATAAAAAAAGTTTGAGCAAATTTAATATAAGACAAATTCGATTATAAAAACTGAATAATGTTATAATACGCTTATGATAGAAATATATAAACATGCCAATGACTCGAACTGAACTGTGACAAATTTAGAGAGTTATTCACGAAAAATAAATCTTTGTTTAAAAGTAATATATTAAGTTCACCGTAGCGAAGCACGGGCAAACCTGCTAGTTATTCATAAATGTTCCCTCTCGAACGATGGCCGATTAGTTAGGGTACTGGCCTTCGGTACCGCAGTTCGTGGGTTCGATTCCACAGTGGCATGGAAATTCGTAGCAGTTCGAAATCGGCTAAAGCTGTAGGTCCCGGTCTCATTAGCCCTCGTGTTGCAAAAAGTAGATCGTAGCACTCCAAACCAAACCAAACCATAAATGTTCCCAAACTTTTTTTAAAAGCTGAGTGACTGTAGTAAAATATTTTCTTCCATTGAAAATCAGAGAAAAAATAAAATTTCTGAACAAAATGCATAACATTTGGCAGTTAAAGTTATTTTCGGAGCTCACATTTTTGAAGGAATGTTAACCCTTTGACTGTCAAGTTATTTTGATGATTTGGGTACACAATTTGTCAATTTTTTTTATTGCAAAACTCAAATGTTTACTACAAAATAAATTATACTTAGTAGTTAAAAATTTATATTTTGAAGTACATGATATATATTCGGGTATAACAATACGATGTATTAATAAAAAATTACCCAGAGTAATACTCGGGCGTGACATTTTCGAACACCAGTGCTGTGCCCGAGATTATCTCGGGCATGACAGTTAAAAGGTAATAGAATGGTTGCATCGACGGACATCTAAACCCTCATCGATGCAACGCACAATAAAACGTTTTGTCATCCCCTCCTGTTTTCATGTGTTATTCAAACAAATGTTTATTATAAGTTTTAGAGAAATTGACATTTTCGGAGGCAGCCAGAAAACCATAAAATCCTTTGCAAATGTACTGACAGACAGGGATTTGAATTTTTTTTCTGATGAGACACCACATTATTTTTTGGATGGTTCGATTCCGAGTTTTGCCTAATACTTTAAATAATTTTTTTGGTAAATATTTCATATGGTAATGCTGGAATCTCAATTATTTTTCAACTTACCCGGATAAAAAAAAATCACTATTCTTGTTAAGAAGACCAGAATACGACGTTAATAAATGAAAAATATTTAAATATCACTAATATATCCTCCCTTTTACTTCACAAATTTAGAGAAAAAAATTAAAGGAAAATGCTTTGTTTTATGAAATTCTACTATCGAAATTCTTTTAAATTCTTGGTACGTAATGTAGCCTAAAAATGAATATAAGTTTTAAAATAAATAAAACTTTCAATTTGGAAAAATAGAATAGTTCAGCCTAGAGACGGGGTGCGAATCGGAAGCATCATGGGAAAAGGGAACATTCCTCATTTTTAATTAAGAGGATCTTGGTTAGTAGAGATGTACAAGTTAAATAAATATCAAACTTCACTCGTTGTTACCTTTTTCCACGCGAACATAGTATCGGTATCAAGGAAATTTTGTACTATTGAAGAATAGGGTGCCCCTTGGCCAATTTGGTGTAATTATTGGCGATGTTTACTAAAACACTAAGGTATTTCATCCGAACATTGTACCCTTTGCTATTTGGGTGACTTTAATTGATGTAGATTGCGCCACTGTAATAGAATTATATACATTTTCTAATTTAACAAAAACCACTGAGAAAGCGGGCATTTACATTTATGGGCAATTAATTATGAGCAATTTACAAAGCTAATGGCTCCAAATTATTGAAAATTAGCCATACTAAACCTTTAATGGTTCAATATATCTAATATTTTTAAGCATTACGCTCATTTAATATATAAAAAATCGGTTCCACAAGGAGAACTGGATACAAATATAAATTAAAATACAGATAAACATTGTTTCGACTTGGCGAGATCAGGCAAAAATGTTAGGCTACCATGCTTAGAGCTTTATCGCCAAGTTTGAAGGGCGCACCCTGTTCTTCAGTCAAGCTGGAAATTTATATCGCAAGTAATACCTGGAACTTAATGTATAATGAGCCACGACACATGAAGTAATTCACGGCTGCCCATTACCCGAAAGGAAAATGTCGCGTATCAAGAAACACTCTCGGATATCTCGTGAAAATAAAAATATTTTAAAATGTTCCAGTTCTGAGAATCAAGAAAGGGGAAGTCACAAAGAATTGCATTTATAGGAAATAACACAGATATAGTGTGTGTGCGTACAAATATATACATATTCAGGCTATTGAAATTCTCCTGTGACACATTGACACAAATATCCTGGTACCGTGTTATTCCATTCTTTAGCATTTTCTACAATTCAGTTAAACTTCCTTCTCCCTTAAGGTAAAGCATCAGATTTCAAAATCATACCATGTTAAAAATGTATTCTTGCAGTTGGCATTCGGGCTGCTCATTGTTACGTATTAACACATTTCTACTGTTGAATTGCTCCCTACAAACAATGTCAAATTATCCTCTAACCATTTCGTACAGGCTGATTGTTGCAACAATTACTTTAACAATACTTGTGGACTGCAATTCTTAAATTATTTCAGTCTATATTTGACCCTACTCAGAGTTGGTTGCTATGTCTAACTTTGGGCGTTTTTTGGTCGTTGCCGGTTGCTCTGCAGCAGCAGGTTACGTCTGTTATCGTTTGGCGAGGGAGTGGTGGAACGGAAGAGTAAGTTCAGAACATCATTTTCTCAGTTTATCAAATTAAAACTTACTTTTTTAATGTATCAGTCGCGAGTCGCACTTGAGATGCTGGTGTGAAATGAAAACGTCACTTGCGTAAAAACAAAATGAAAGCTTTAAATGATTTGAGGCATTTTATTCAATGTCACGAAATAAGACGAACCCATTTATCGATTAAAGATATTTGAAAGTTTTAACTAAAGTGATGAAAATATCGCTAAACTGGGTTGTAAACTCTTCCCTTTTTTATCTCCAGATATTAAAAATATTGATTTATTAATTTAATACATGTATAGAGGGTGCCAGTCTCAGAGTTTCAAAGTCTTAAAATTTGTCTTTTATTAATTTTCAGGCAATTTCAATGTATGTAGTATTGGTTGTCTAAGTAAAAGCATCATCGTAAACATGTAAGTTAATTGTGTGTTTTCATGAAACTTTTGATACGTTTTCGCTAGTTATTTCATAATACACTACGACATTAAGCATAAAATAATTGTCACATCATTTGGGGTGTATTTTGACGATCATTTCAAAAAATCATTCTAAATAAGCCAGCTGGTCATTCTTGAAATCTTCGATTTCAATTCGACTAGGTTACCCATATATTTTAAGAAATGTGTTATTGTAGGAAGACATCTTGAATATGTTCAATTTACTTCAGCTGATGTTAATTATAAAGTGGTTTTATCTTCACCAAGCAGAGGAAATCGTCAAAAGTAAATCCAAGTTTGGGAGTTCATGTCAAATCCTAACTGAAAATCAGTAAACTGTCAAAGTCTTCTTTTCGACGACCTTAGCAGATATGCTATCTTGCAAATTAAATTGATTTGTAATTCATCAAAATATTGTCGGTTTTTAAATAATTTAATGGTATAAGCTGCAGTTTTTTAGGGAATTCATGCGACAGCTTAAACTTAACACAATATTATTGATATTAGATAAGGCCTTTATATTTCCATGATATCTCCCCAGTTATCTAATAGTAAAAAACAAAATACTACTAACAAGATTAGAGCATCATCCATAGGCTTCATATTAAACATTTTTTCCAAATGTCACCAAAGAATTCAATAGATTTTGAATTCTACCAATTAAAAGTGGGAACCACAACACTAAAAAAATTCTTCCACCCTTTTTTTAAGTTATGCATTTGCCCCATATTGTCCATGATAGAATACAACAGCACCACATTCTTCTCTACAAGTGACATTTGGAACTAATTATTTTTAAAGGAATCTTTTTTATGTTGACCTTTTCGTGACCCGCCAAACTTCTTAGCATTCCAAATGAAAAATTGAATTACAGAAGACTGATTATTGTCAGTTTAATAAAAACACATTACATGCTAAAAAGGTCAGATTTCAAGAGATCGGATGCACGTGAATATACTTCTCTAAATGTCTCACGCTTATAAAAAGTCAGCGTCACATATGTTAAGGACAACTTTTCAATTACTGAACTCCAATCCGGTTTGAGGAGCGAAAAACAGAAACAGGTTGATATGTTAGAACTCAAGCGGGGAGAGGAAAAAAAGTGGCAGACTAACAATATATTTGAAATAGACTGTTAATAAATATACTTGAGTCAATTAACTTCTTTAACCGATAAACATTGTAAGCTCAAATACCAAAAAAGTAATTGCACCTTTGGGAATTGAGTCCGAGCACTTCACCGAGTTAATTTTCGAACATAACAAATCAACAACGTTAATTTACATCAAATTTTAAATTAATATTTCTGGAAGGAAACTAATCTGTCAGTAAATTACAAAAAGAATGTTTTTCACATCCAGTGTTACGCCAACAATGGATTCCCTTGTTCGATCTGGCAGTGATTATCAAAATGCTTCGATGTCGTTAATTATTTTTCTTTCTATTTACAGATTTCTTTCGAGCCACCTTGCCTCCTTTCAGTAAGTGCCTTACCTCTCGCTTTTTACGTTTACATCTGTAGAGATAATTCAAACCGTATTCACTTATATAGTTTCTTTTTACTTAGTTTTATAGAGTCACGAGATCATAATTAAGAAATAATAATCAACAGAATATGAAGCATTTACATTTAACACGTCTACGTATATATATTATATATATATATATATATATATATATATATATATATATATATATATACATAGATATATATATATATATATATATATATATATATATATATATATATATATATATATATATATATATAAATATATGTGTGTGTATAAAATAATCTATAAAAATAGATGCATAATAATATGCCTATAGAGTGTGAACGAGTGTGTATACACAGACGAATATGTATAATGATATTTTAAACTAACCAGTTAAATAAATTTAATCTAAAAGGAATTTGTAACAAATAATTTTATATATAAAATGATAACATTTTCCTATATCTATTTTTCCGAACGATGACCGATTGATTAGGGTGCTAGCCTTCGGTACCGGAGTTTGTGGGTTCGAATCCCACTGTGTCGGGGATGTTCGTAGCCGTTCGGAATCGGCTTTAAGCTGTAGTCCCGGTCTTATTAGCCCTCGTGTTGCAAAAGGTAGACAGTAGTACTCCAAACCAAACCAAACCAAACCAAACTAAACCAAACCACACCAAACCAAATCAAATCAAATCAAACCAAACCAAACCTTACCAAGTGGGAATGTCCTCTCACGAAGCCTAAACTGGTATGGAAAATGAGTTGAAAAATTAAGTGCTATGCATTGCATATGTGAAAAAAACTGTACCCATTCCACTGCAGGTTTAGTAACCTAGTTTAACTTTATTGTCATACTTCAATACATATCTCTGTGTTATATACATTGTGTTATTACAAGCAGAAGCAGATAATTACGTGTTTAATGCAGAATTTGACATCTTCCTCTAAATTATTGCAGAAAAGTACGCAATATACACGAATAAATAGGTTAATTAAAAACCAAATTTTATGTCTTTAACTTAAAAGGCCTTATATATCCTATCCCGCACTGACTTTGATATATTCACATTTTTTTTTACCCAAACTGTGAATGTATTGGTGCCCTATTTTTTCCGAACGATGACCGATTGATTAGGGTGCTAACCTTCGGGACAGGAGTTTGTGGGTTCGAATCCCACTGTGGCATGGATGTTCGTAGCCGTTCGGAATCGGCTTTAAGCTGTAGGTCCCGGTCTCATTAGCCCTCGTGTTGCAAAAGAGTAGACCGTAGCACTCCAAACCAAACCAAACCAAACCAAACCAAAAACCTAAATCTATTTCCTCTAATTGTTGTAAAATTTGGCGACTTCAAAAACATTAAAATATTTCTGCTGCACTCAACTGTTCTTATATAACTCTTAACGAAAGTCTTATAACTGAACTCTGTACTAAACTTAGTTTTACTTTTATGGTAACATCATTATGTGATTAATCTTAACACTGATTGGTTGACTCTATTGCGCACTCACAGATCTATTTTAGTGAATGTAAACATCTTAAAGCGGGAGCCCTAAAGATGGATTGCTAGAGTGAAAAAAAATTCTTAATTTCTTGTATTCTTTGTTAGCCTAAGATTGCACTTTATCCATCATGGACATCATTCTAACTTTGTGTTGCGTAGAAACACTTATTACACATACATACATATTCATATGAGCTTTTACTATCAATGTGTATGTATGGTTTCTCTCATTCAACATAGTAAGTAAAGTGACGATATTTGTTCTTGCTTCTTTCCAGGAGCTCTCCAGTCTCGAGAGCTTAACACCGATGTCACCCCCTGTCGTGGAACGAGTCGAGGAGGAAGCGGTGTCGCCTGAGGTATGTATTTCGAAAGCTGTATTTTGGCAATCGCATCAAGGCGCAAAATCTTATATGTAAATTGTCATTTTACGGGAGGAAGACTGTTTTTGCTTTTTGCACATTTATAATTTCATATAGGATGTGTTCATACAGTAGCTTCATGCGACCTCTAACCGGGTTACCACAATCCTATTACTACAAAACTAGGGTTAAAAATGGTCTGTACAACCGTAAGAAGAATATTACACATTTGACGAAACCTATGTCACTAAATAGAAACGAGCCATATTAGAAACACTCTTCCAGAACTTCAAACATCGCCAGCAAGGGAAATGAAATTACATCATATAGATCCGATGTGCTTCCACGTCTGACATATTTAAATGGTTTTAAATATTACTATCTACTCATATTTTTTTTAAATCTTTTTGCAACTATGTGGTTATTAATGTGAGATATAATATTACTATACACAAAGTTTCTTTGTTAACTTTTTATGGGGAAAAGTATGGTCGCTGCTATATCCGGGTACGAAATTCTGATGGAGTATAGTTATCTGAGTTTGTGGGAGAATTACTTTGCTCTCATATTTTAGATTTAGGTCTTCATCAATAAGTAAAAATTAAATATGTGAAGCATGTTCACTTATGTACTTCACTTTTATCTCATTTTCATACGGGAACAAGATAATTATGAAATAACATATATTTAAATGTCTTTATCTGTAATATGTGCAGGTATACACACACACACACATATATAAATATATATGTGTGTGTGTGTGTGTTTATTTATATAAACACTTATATGTAACCGTGTAAGCGCACACTCAAACATTTATATACAGTACGAATATGTGTGTATGTATGTGTTTATGTGCGTATGTGTGTATGTGTGTGTGTATGTATGTATGTATGTATGTATGTATGTATGTATGTATGTATGTATGTATGTATGTATATGTGCGTATGTGTGTGTATGTATGTGTGTGTATGTGTGTGTATGTATGTGTGTGTATGTGTGTATCTGTGTGTATGTATGTATGTGTGTGTGTATGTATATGTGTGTATGTGCGTATGTGCGTATGTGCGTGTGTATGTGTGTGTGTGTGTGTGTGTGTGTGTGTGTGTGTGTGTGTGTGTGTGTGTGTGTGTATGTGTGTGTGTGTGTGTATGTGTGTGTATGTGTGTGTATGTGTGTGTATGTGTGTGTGTGTGTGTGTATGTGTGTGTATGTGTGTGTATGTGTGTGTATGTGTGTGTATGTGTGTGTGTGTGTGTGTATGTGTGTGTGTATGTGTGTGTATGTGTGTGTGTATGTGTGTGTGTGTGTGTGTATGTGTGTGTATGTGTGTGTGCGTGTGCGCATTTGTTTGCGCATGTATGTGTGCATGTATGTGTGCATGTCAGATCTAAAATGGGGTATTTGGAAATTACTTGAGTTACAAGCGATTTTAAAAAGGGAACTCTTTTATAATAATAAAATAAATGAAAAAGACCCACGTTTGCGTAACCTTTTGGGATGACCCGATCAGGAGGAAGCATTTTTGTGCTATTTGATGAGCTTGCAAACAGATAAGTTTTAGTGAACGCGTGGACATGGAGCGGTCAACACCTTTTCCACGCATAGTTCCGCAACGAACAATGAAAATGGCGCAGGTTTTGCTTTTAGAAGAAGAGATGATTAATTAAAATTATTATTATCAAAAAGACTGTTTACCATACACCTTAACTGTGGATCACGACTTTACATACATATAAGGGGGTGGGGTATAGTTATATATGCGTATATATGTGTATATTTACATATATAATCAAATTTAATATTCCTTTATATGTATGATCTTAGTATTCTATGTATAAAGGTGTATGTTTTATATGTATGTTTCATTTCAGGATTTTTCTACTTCCGAGGGCTTCACCGCGACTTCCTCATCTGTATCGGTTGGAGTGCAGGAGGAGTCTGCGCAGTCTCAGGTACGTATTTGAAATTGGTGATTTTTTAAACACTTCTCTGTACAATATTTAACGGATATAAACGTGTATAGATGTCCTTACTCAGGAAAAAAGCCGGAAAGTCCTATTGAATATGCATACATTTATATAGGCAGCATTTACATAGTAAATTTAACTCATACTATTCCATGATGTCTACTTATTAGTCCGCTTAGATTAAAATGGTAACCTATAAAGCTGTAATAAAATAATTATATGTGGCATGATACTTTTCTCACTCATTCGAGGTGAAGCATTTTAGAATTACGCTTTAAACCCTTCCGGTAAAATGACGAGTCTAGCTCGTCATTAGTTTTTCATTCCATACCGCACAATGAAGAACTACACTCGTCATGTGATTAAAGTTACTGTTAAATATGATAATTAATTTAGTTTAAAATTTCTAGTGTACTGAATTTGGCAACACTTTTATCACTTGTGAAAGTCACAAGTCACTATTGCATATTGTTTACTTGGTACAAGTCATTGCCAAATGAATGAGTCGGAAAAGAAAACCTACTAAGAAATGCCGTGTGTGTTACAAGAATCCAATTAGAAGTGAGACTACTTGGCGGTGTAAACAATTAAGAATTCCTTTGCACTTTGTTTTGAAAAATACCACTAGCTCGAAGACTATTATCTGTATACCTTATTAATGTTTTGCTTTGATATTTTCTTAATTTTACTGTTTCTGATATTATTTAACACCATGTAAAAAGTGGAATTTAATTAAGAATATGTAAGAATTGTAAAATGAAACAAGGTTTTTAAATAAAAATTAAATGGTTATTTCATACACAGTTTTTCATTATTTAATCATACAGGAAGGGGTTAAGGAATTAAAACATCTCCACCCTCTTAAAATCAAACCACTTGCTGCACACTTCGGTTGTAGTTCTCGTCTGTCGGTTTTGGGTTACAATTAAATTAATCCAAACCCAAAAGATTTATTCAAAATTAATGCATTTGTATATAAATATTTATATCTAATTCCGAATCCCTAGTACATGTTGCATCGGTAATTGCGAACAAAGCATACTTTTCTAGCTTTTTTTAAAAGAAAAAAAGAGTCGGACAGAACTGTTGAACTGTTTTTGAAGTACGGCCGTATGACATATCATTCAGTATCAACGAAACCGATCGTTATTGCGTCCGAACAATGTTGGTCTAGGAAAGCATTAAGCTGGATTGCCGAACACCCGTCCATGTTTTTAAAAGAGTCACTGTGAGGTATAAGGATGAGAACTTGAAGCCCTGTATTCAACTTGTCAGACATAAATAGGCCCTGATTTTCTGTTAAAGAACTAAAACGTTGATCCACATACAGGTTTCTGGTCAAAATATTTCTAGGAAGTGAAAACGTACCACATGCTTCATAATCCATAAACTGTCTTATTTCAAATATGAAATACAACAGTTTAAGTATTGTCTGTATATCTGTATAAGGTGAGAATACTTATTTACACATTTTTTTTATTCTTTTCTGCAATCGTTCTTTCATATTAATCGTCTCCAACGAGTTTAATGCACGTTATAATGCGTGTATATTAAAACTGTTGACTTTTGATTTGTATAACTGCATAAACATAAAATGCCATTAAAATCGGTCTAGTAATTCTAGAAATATTTGATCAATTCTAGAAATTTCTCTCAATTATGTGTGTGACAGAGATTATATATGAGAAAGCGAGGGAGGAAACTTGTCTAGAAATCGACGATTACATTATGAATAGGGAAAGGAGAATGTATAGATAACACTTTCAGTGCAACTGTTTGTGTATGGAGGTATTTTGTTTCAATTTCTTCGCATTTCATTCTAAATTTCTGTCATTTTTCAGGTTCCTAAGCTATCAAAAAGGAAGAGACTGCGTAATTTCTTCAGGCGCTTAAACTGCTTACGCAAAGTAAGTTTAGATAACACATATCCATGCTTAAACATTTAATTAACTGTCAATGATACGGTTTGAAATATGATATTGAATACTAATTTTGGAATTTTTTTTATTCTCTTAGGTAAAGCAGTAAGAATAATAAAGAATACATCCATCCTCCTACAATCAACAACTCAATATCCAGAAATACTCATAACGATCCACCCAACCAAATAACTAATAAATTAGAGCTCAAAAATATTGAATCTCCTCCAACAACAAATAGACTTCAATAGACCAAAAGACTTCAATAGACCAAAAGACTTCAATAGACCAAAAGACTTCAATAGACCAAAAGACTTCAATAGACCAAAAGACTTCAATAGACCAAAAGACTTCAATAGACCAAAAGACTTCAATAGACCAAAAGACTTCAATAGACCAAAAGACTTCAATAGACCAAAAGACTTCAATAGACCAAAAGACTTCAATAGACCAAAAGACTTCAATAGACCAAAAGACTTCAATAGACCAAAAGACTTCAATAGACCAAAAGACTTCAATAGACCAAAAGACTTCAATAGACCAAAAGACTTCAATAGACCAAAAGACTTCAATAGACCAAAAGACTTCAATAGACCAAAAGACTTCAATAGACCAAAAGACTTCAATAGACCAAAAGACTTCAATAGACCAAAAGACTTCAATAGACCAAAAGACTTCAATAGACCAAAAGACTTCAATAGACCAAAAGACTTCAATAGACCAAAAGACTTCAATAGACCAAAAGACTTCAATAGACCAAAAGACTTCAATAGACCAAAAGACTTCAATAGACCAAAAGACTTCAATAGACCAAAAGACTTCAATAGACCAAAAGACTTCAATAGACCAAAAGACTTCAATAGACCAAAAGACTTCAATAGACCAAAAGACTTCAATAGACCAAAAGACTTCAATAGACCAAAAGACTTCAATAGACCAAAAGACTTCAATAGACCAAAAGACTTCAATAGACCAAAAGACTTCAATAGACCAAAAGACTTCAATAGACCAAAAGACTTCAATAGACCAAAAGACTTCAATAGACCAAAAGACTTCAATAGACCAAAAGACTTCAATAGACCAAAAGACTTCAATAGACCAAAAGACTTCAATAGACCAAAAGACTTCAATAGACCAAAAGACTTCAATAGACCAAAAGACTTCAATAGACCAAAAGACTTCAATAGACCAAAAGACTTCAATAGACCAAAAGACTTCAATAGACCAAAAGACTTCAATAGACCAAAAGACTTCAATAGACCAAAAGACTTCAATAGACCAAAAGACTTCAATAGACCAAAAGACTTCAATAGACCAAAAGACTTCAATAGACCAAAAGACTTCAATAGACCAAAAGACTTCAATAGACCAAAAGACTTCAATAGACCAAAAGACTTCAATAGACCAAAAGACTTCAATAGACCAAAAGACTTCAATAGACCAAAAGACTTCAATAGACCAAAAGACTCCAACAGACCAAAAGACTCCAACAGACCAAAAGACTCCAACAGACCAAAAGACTTCAAGAGACCAAAAGACTTCAAGAGACCAAAAGACTTCAATCAAGAGACCAAAAGACTTCAAGAGACCAAAAGACTTCAAGAGACCAAAAGACTTCAAGAGACCAAAAGACTTCAATAGACCAAAAGACTTCAATAGACCAAAAGACTTCAAGAGACCAAAAGACTTCAAGAGACCAAAAGACTTCAAGAGACCAAAAGACTTCAAGAGACCAAAAGACTTCAAGAGACCAAAAGACTTCAAGAGACCAAAAGACTTCAAGAGACCAAAAGACTTCAATAGACCAAAAGACTTCAATAGACCAAAAGACTTCAATAGACCAAAAGACTTCAATAGACCAAAAGACTTCAATAGACCAAAAGACTTCAATAGACCAAAAGACTTCAATAGACCAAAAGACTTCAATAGACCAAAAGACTCCAACAGACCAAAAGACTCCAACAGACCAAAAGACTCCAACAGACCAAAAGACTCCAACAGACCAAAAGACTCCAACAGACCAAAAGACTCCAACAGACCAAAAGACTCCAACAGACCAAAAGACTCCAACAGACCAAAAGACTCCAACAGACCAAAAGACTCCAACAGACCAAAAGACTTCAACAGACCCAAAAGACTTCAACAGACCCAAAAGGCTTCAATAGACCAAAAGACAGCAAAGGCCAACAGTCATATAATGGGAAACAGACAGCAATAACTAGCATAGTGCAATAGCAAACACTTCCAAACGAAATAGCTGAAAGACTTTTCATCAACACTCTAAGATCCAAAAGAATAGGTTAAACAAAATAGTGTAATACTCAATAGACTGTGATATCTAACAGTTCTCAAAACCAACACTCTGGAACATTTAACTTTCAAAACGAAATATCTGGAAGAACTGAAATAATTTAAAAAAGAAAGAAATATTTTAGCTACCAACAGACTATGATAAAACTGAAACTGAGATAATGAAACTTTATTCAATAGACCAATATATATGTGATAACCAATATATTGTATTGAACAACAGACAGAATTGTATGCTGTCTTCTGTTCATCATCATCTAATCTGTTCTCAATAAAGCCAAATGAGTTTTCATGATAATGTGTAACTCCTTTATTTGTTCCACGGTCCTTTTAATGTAATACATTCATACATACATACATATAGTCTGTGTATGTGCATGTATACATGCATTTTAATGTGCCAACATTTTTCAAAACCTATGTCTTATTCCACTTTTTTATATTTACTTCGAATCCACGATATTTTTTGCAACCCTGTGAAATATTATTTGCGTTGTAAAATAAGAGCTTTCTAATCTCTCCCTCACCACTTTATCGCCCAATTTTTATTTTATTTGGGAAAAAGCTTTTTTTTTACAAGTTTGTGATTAGCCGAAGTTTGAAAGTGAAACCTCTTTTGGGCAGAGTTGAGCCAGAGATCAACAGTGTGTTTTAACTGCCGTTTGGGTAACAGATTAGGGAGGCTTGAGTTGTCTTTCATTGGAAAACACGTCTCGCCAGAGTGAAGTAGTTACAAATGTTGGTTAGATATCACACAAGAAATTTTAAGCAAATATATTGGGATTTTTTCAACACTCGACAAGCCAATATTGTTTGCTTCATTGTGCAGCGCGTATTGCTCTGATCCCATTTATTTAGATCTACTTCCTAAAAATAAATTTGAAAATGTGATTGAAATTTAAGTTTCATACTTTATAGACATCATACTTAATTAGTTTATATGATATGCTTTATAGAGCTGTAATATTACTTATCAGGTGATAGACGTCTAATGAATGTCGATGATGGATTGTATAGAAATTTTCTATCATTTAGAACTCTGATTATTTTCGGCAATAACACATTTTCAAAACAAAACGTGAAATCTGCAAAAGATTCTTCGCTATTCATGAAATTATACGCAGTAACATCTTTAAGCCATACATAGTCATGATCTCAATGCAAAAAAAATCTATAAAGAATCTTGTCATCTATTTTCAAATACACCAGATCTCATGCTTTTATATATTTACGATTATAAACAGAGAAATAATGTGTCGCATTTACTATAAATAACAAACAATTGAGAATTAATCGATAATTTTCACATCAGCAGAATAACAAAAAAAATGCAAATTTTAAGATGGATTCGTTAAGGTGGGTTTGTAACTACCATATTGATTTATTCTCGTTCAATATTAAAATATGAAGAAAAAATATAATTTTTTCTGTTTTACTCGAATTCCTCACAAAGTATCACTTGATAGAACAACGAACTCTCTAGAATGCTGTTTTATCATTTATAAAAAATATGAGAAACATGCGAATTTTGCTATTCTATATGAAGAGGCAATACATGTAAAAAAGTAGTACATAAATAGAAGGAATATGAATACATAAGTATAGGGAATCAGTTTTCTGTATTTTACAGATTCATTTACTTGAAGTTACAGATGTTATCGCAGTTCTTCAAAGCAAGAATTTTAACCCTACTCAGAAGTGTGAAACATTTTATTCTACCTCTTAAAATATAAAATATTCATCGGGACTTAAAATGGAAGCTAATTAGGAATATGGATTAATGTACTGTTTAAATATTTATATTAATTATTTGAACTTTGAGACAAAGCTTTTTTTTAATTCTTTCAAAATATTCCTATTACAAGATGAAGAAACATATTGGAATTTATTGGAAGCTAATAAATTCAACTACAGAAAATTATCATTTATATCAAACAATAAACCAACAGCAAACAAAAGGAAAGTAATTATTTATGTACGCTGAATATAAAGTTATGAGATTTACCTTAGATGTAAGATGGGCATCCTTGCACTTGACACAGGACAGGTGTAAAGATAACTTTACCAGTACAGAGTGCAGTCAGTGTAACTGTGGTTTCAGTGTCTCGTAAAAAGCGGATAGTGTTCATACAAAAAAGGAGTATGGTACTGAACCTTCAATGATGAATTGAAATATCAAAAAGTGATTAAATGTCAATAGCTCGAATACAGGCAGTGTTTTAACACAGTTTCAGGTTTTAGTGATAACACAGCAATCGATTTCTCATTCGACATTCTTCTACAGAAGTAATCCATCATCCGATTTATCCAGTTATGGTCGCAGTCATTCAAGGTAATCATCTCTTAGTGAATCATAGGCTGACTATAAATAAAATTCTGTACCACTAAAGCCTCTTTAGTCGGTCTTAGAACCACAATCGTTCTTTAGTTTAATATGATTTTAGTCGCTCTAAGTATCGTTTGGCAATGAACTCCCTGATGAAAAAGTCTTGTCTGATTTCACATGTAGTCTGTACCACAACATAGAGTTAACTACTACATAAGGTATCGTTATGTAAACATTAAGAAACTATAAAACCTCCTAATTATATAAGATTAAATCTTGAAGTAAATCATTTAAGCATTAAAAAAATACTGAATTCAATGATTAATTACGAGTAAGACAATTTACCGTCCATGTATGCTCTAAACCTGAATAGTCGAAATGATTGTTCAGTAGGTTGCCAGTTTATAATACACAAACTTGACCTGTAAAATAAACCCGATTCGGTTCACAACTATTAGAAATAGGAAGCGATTGCAAAAGAAATCGAGCGCAACCATTTTACGTAAATATATATTCAATCCAATTATAATTCACAAAATATTTAAAGCTTTAATGTTGTTAATAAGGAATGTTACGATATTCAAAGACATTTGCAACATCCTGCATAGCCTGTTAAGACAACTGCAATTTTTCGATTAAAGGTTTTGATTATTAAGACGCTTTTTAGTGAACCTTTTCTGTTATTTTTCAATCACATTTCATTTGTTTCAAACTGTAAAAATAAGTAGATAACTATATAGACTATGTTGTAAGTTTTACCTTGAATGTACTATGGGCATCCTTCTGAACTTGACACAGGACAGGTTTAAGGACAACTCTTAACAAGTACAGAGTTCAGTCAGTGTGACTATAGTTTCATTGTCTTTTAAAAAGGGAATGGAGTTCATACAAAGAAGGGGAAGGTACTGAACCTTCAATGAGGAATTCATATATATAAAAAATAATTAAATGTCACGATATATGTCAACCAAAACCGATGTTTTAAACACTGTTCAGGTTTTAGAGATAACACAGCAATCGATTTCTCACTCGACAACATTCTTGTACAGAAGTAATCCATTATCTGATTTAACCAGTTATGGTCGCAGTCATCAAAAGTTTCAACTCTTAATAAGTCATGGGTTGACTAAAAATAAAATCCTCAACCCCTAAAGCTTCTTTCTTCAGTCTTAAAATCGTTTTTTGGTTTTTAAGTCACAATCGTTTTTTGGTTTAGTACAATTTTAGTCGTTCTATGTATCGTTTGGAAATTAACCCCCTGATGAAAAAGTCTTATCTGATTTAAAATGTAGTCTACACCACTACCTAGAACTAACTACTACATAGCGTATTGTTGCGTAAACATTAAAAAACTATAAAACAAAACTCCCAATTATATAAGACCAGTAAATCTTGCAGTAAATCATTTAACTATTAAAACAAATACTGATTTCAATGATGAATAACTGAATGCGACAATATATCGTCCATACATGCTCCAAGTCCCAAAAAGGCGATTTCACGCAGTAGGGCAAATTCTCAAATTATGACAATCCTGGCTTTAGTTTCAAACCGAAGGGTAGTTTATTGTTTGTCTATTGTCTGTTGTAAACATGAAAATGAATGGGAAGGGCATTATAGTAGTTCGTGACGTTGCGACAAATTGCTCTATAGTCGAAATTAACTGCTCAGAGGGTTTTCAATTTATAGTACACAAAGTTGAATAGTAAAATAAACCCCTCGCCAATAAACAACTCGATGGAGATTATTACAAAGAGGAATCGAATACTAAAGAAATCGAGTGCAACCATTTTATGTAAATATATTCAATCCAATTATAATTCACCAAATATTGAAGGCTTTAATGTTGTTAATAAGAAATGTTACGATATTCAAAGACATTTTCAACAAACTGTATAGCATATTAAGACAACTACAAATTTCCGATTAAAGGTTTTGATGATTAAGATGATTTTACGTAGTCTACACCACTAAATAGAGATAACTACTACATAGTGTATCGTTTAGTAAACACTAAGAAACTATAAAACCTCCTAATTATA
The DNA here is from genome assembly GCA_032207245.1 of Pardosa pseudoannulata. NCBI lineage: Eukaryota > Metazoa > Arthropoda > Arachnida > Araneae > Lycosidae > Pardosa > Pardosa pseudoannulata. The sequence goes on along the minus strand of CM063507.1, from coordinate 76,523,165 downwards.
TAAGACCAGTAAATCATTTAACTATTAAAACAAATACAGAATTCAATGATGAATTACCGAGTAAGACAATATATCGTCCACGCAAGCTCCAAACTTCAACACTCGAAATTAACTGCTCAGAGGATTGCCAATTTATAGTACACAAACTTGAACAGTAAAATAAATCCGATGGGGTTCTCAACAATTACAAACAGGAAGCGGTTGCTAAAGATATCAAGCGCAACCATTTTATGTACATATATTGAATGCAATTAAAATTCGCCAAATATTTCAGGTTGTAATGTTGTTAATAAGGAATGTTACGATATTCAAAGACATTTGCAACATCCTGCATAGCCTGTTAAGACAACTGCAATTTTTCGATTAAAGGTTTTGATTATTAAGACGCTTTTTAGTGAACCTTTTCTGTTATTTTTCAATCACATTTCATTTGTTTCAAACTGTAAAAATAAGTAGATAACTATAAAGACTATGTTGTAAGTTTTACCTTGAATGTACTATGGGCATCCTTCTGAACTTGACACAGGACTGGTTTAAGGACAACTCTTAACAAGTAGAGAGTTCAGTCAGTGTGACTATAGTTTCAGTGTCTCTTAAAAAGAGAATGGAGTTCATACAAAGAAGGGGTAAGGAATTGAACCTTCAATGAGGAACTGATATATAAAAAGTAATTATATGCCATGATATATGTCAACCAAAAACGATATTTTAACTCTGTTCCATGTTTTAGTGATAACACAGCAATCGCTTTCTCTATCGATAACATTCTTCTACAGAAGTAATCTATCATCTGATTTAACCTGTTATAGTCACAGTTATCAAAGGTATTCAACTCTTAATAAGTCATAGGTTGACTAAAAATAAAATCCTCTACCACTAAAGCTTCATTCTTCAGTCTTAAAATCGTTTTTTGGTTTTTAAGTCACAATCGTTTTTTGATTTAGTACAATTTTAGTCGCTCTAAGTATCGTTTGGCCATGACACCCCTGATGAAAAAATCTTGTCTGATTTGACAAGTATTCTACAACACTACATAGAGCTAATTAATACATAGCGTATTGTTGCGTAAACATAAAAAAACTATTAAAAAACTCCCAATTATATAAGACCAGTAAATCATTTAACTATTAAAACAAATACTGAATGCAATGATGAATAACTGAATGCGACAATATATCGTCCATATATGTTCCAAGTCACAATAAGGCGATTTCACGTAGTAGGGCAATTTCTCAAATTATGACAATTCTGGCTTTAGTTTCAAACCGAAGGGCAGTTTATTGTTTGTCTATTGGCTGTTGTAAACATGAAAATGAATGGGAAGGGCATTATAGTAGTTCGTGACGTTGCGACAAATTGCTCTATAGTCGAAATTAACTGCTCAGAGGGTTTTCAATTTATAGTACACAAAGTTGAATAGTAAAATAAACCCCTCGCCAATAAACAACTCGATGGAGATTATTACAAAGAGGAATCGAATACTAAAGAAATCGAGTGCAACCATTTTATGTAAATATATTCAATCCAATTATAATTCGCCAAATATTTAGGTTTGTTTGTTTTGGAGAGCTACGGTCTACTTTTTGCAACACGAGGGCTAATGAGACCGGGACCTACTGCTTAAAGCCGATTCCGAACGGCTACGAACATCCATCCCACAGTTGAATTCGAACCCACGAAAGGTTCCGAAGGCCAGAACCCTAACCATTCGGCCATCGTTGGCCGCCAAATATTGAAGGCTTTAATGTTGTTAATAAGAAATGTTACGATATTCAAAGACAGTTTCAACAAACTGTATAGCATATTAAGACAACTACAAATTTCTGATTAAAGGTTTTGATGATTAAGATGATTTTACGTAGTCCACACCACTCCATAGAGCTAACTACTACATAGTGTATCGTTGCGTAAACATTGAGAAACTATAAAACCTCCTAATTATATAAGACCAGTAAATCATTTAACTATTAAAACAAATACAGAATTCAATGATGAATTACCGAGTAAGTCAATATATAGTCCATGCATGCTTCAAATCTCAATAGTCGAAATTAACTGCTCAGTGGGTTGCCAGTTTATAGTACACAAACTTGAACAGAAAAATAAATCCAATAGGGTTCACAACTATTACAAACAGGAAGTGGTTGCAAAAGAAATCGAGCACAACCATTTTATGCAAATATATTCAATCCAACTATAATTCACCAAATATTTTAGGCTTTAATGTTGTTAATAAGAAATGTTAAGATATTCAAAGACATTTGCAACATCCTACATAGCATATTAAGACAACTACAATTTTCTGATTAAATGTTTTGATCATTGAGATGATTTTTGGTGAACATTTTCTGTTATTTTCAATTGCATTCTACCTGTTTTAAACTGATAAAGTAACTATATAACTAGATAGACTAACTGAAGTATAATTGAAATGTTATTAAGAAATTTTCCAAAACTATTTCTAGGTGGGTGGGTTTGGTTTGGTTTGCTGATATATTGTCTACTTTTTGGTCCTCGACTGAAAAACGAGAGGAAAACCTACTGCTTAAAGCCCATTCATTACAGCTACGAACATGCTTGCCTGCAGTGATACATTTCGATTGGTTTCGTTTGGTTTAGAGCTCCAAGGTTTAGTGGTTACGCGAGGAATAATTAGACTAATTGGAGTAATATTTAAATAAGTATAGAAGAAATAATATCTCTAATTTGTTTTTGACTTTTCACGTTGTCTAGTCCAACACGACATTCTTTTTTTTCTTTCATACTTATTAACTTAATTGAAATTGCTAAGATTTATAATATATTTATACAACTTAAACTTTTAAATTGGTACTGATAATAAATTTAATTTAAATGTTATGATGCTATACATATTTTCACACTTTCATATAAGAAAATAAAATATTTTTTAAATCGGTCTTATTGAATATCTGTTCTAAAGGTAAATATGAAAAATAAATAGATTAAAATTTAAATCGTTAAATAGGCAATTGCGTTATTTGACTTGATATTTGACTTGGTTTAGATAAACTTGCTCTAGATTAAAACAAAATCCTAAACTTTCTGATGCTTCTGATGATTATTTATTAATTTATTTTAAATAAGTTTCTCATCTATAATTATAAACATACAACGTGTTGCAAAATATCATCGGTCTAAGTGTAAAGTGTGGGGGGGTCTATAGTTTTTTAATGCAGCTTAATTGTTTATTCTATCTAATTTTTTAAGCATTATCTGCATTTAATATGTAGGAAATGGGTTCTCCAAGGAGAGATGAATACAAATATTATATAAATTAAAATATAGATACAGATTCTTTGGACATGGCGAGATCAGGTGAAAATGATAGGCTACCATGGCAGAGCTTTATCACCAAGTTGGTGGGGCACCCTGTTCTTCAGTCGAACATTAAACCCAAGTTCAATGAGTGGAAACATAATTCGATAATCCCTATATAATCTGCGAAGTATTAAAAATGATTTTATTAGATTAATCCACAATAAATATATCCAATTTTTTCTCTTTGAATATAGGTTTACTGTATATTTATTTTTTTACACATAATCTTTTTATATAACTACGTTTAGTCTAACTAACGTTCATTGTAAATAAGAAAACATGAATTAGAAGTCCTCAGAAGTAGATATTGTTAAGAATGCTGTAAACATGAAATTTGTATGGTATCTCGCCAAATTGGCAAGATATTGGATTCTTTTCGAAGTTTTGGGAGACTCATTTTTTTGCTCCAAGTTTGTAGATATATCGCCACATTTGGTGACTTGGCGACATTTGTTGCCGACCCCCGTCTCTAGATTTTACTAGACGCTTGTGGAAATTTCCTGAAACCCGAAAACTATATAAAGATGCCATGAGTTCTTATAGAAAGTCAGTTCGCGCTCAGGTCTTTTGAAAGTAGGACTTGTGTTAAGGCTCTCCGTATTGCTCTGAAAAAGTTCGCTAAAAGGCTGCCAAGTTTTATCGCCATTCGTTGTTATTGTAATGCATTTGGCTTCTTAATAAATTGTTATTTATTTTGACTTAGCCAAAGTCTAGTCAATCCAACGAACTTTACGCGAGAATTTAGAAACAATATATTCTAGTGTAGCAAAAAACTAGAACGTAGAGGGTGATATATATAATGCGAAATTATTTTCTAGTTTAAATTAATAACTTCTGTCCTCAAAATGTCCCAATTTAAAAATCACTTTTTTTAATAGCTTAATGTTTTCTGCATCGGTAGGTATAAAAATCTATTCTATATCCATATGTTTTTAAGTACTATTTTCCCTATTATATATAGGCGAGACTTTTATTTTTAATAATTATAAACTCGCCACGAGCTATCAAGTTTGTTTACATTTACATAGTTGACATTTCTTAAATTATAAATAACTTAATGCCATAAATTTCGTTATTTAAAACTTGTATTAAACACATTAATGCACAAACATCATAAAGCAAACAATGTACTTATCTATGGGAGGTATATTGGTTGCTAAGAGATGGTAACTATGAAATGTAAGTAAAACTGATAGAACATGGCTACTTTTGATTTATAATAGCTTCATTAGATAAATCCGCATTGACCTTATAAACTATACTGCTTTCTTGATGAATGTAGGATTAGTCATTAACTAATTTCAATAGGTTAGACTTATTTCATTTTTAAATGTCACATTATACATAGTAACTCTTCATGTTAAAAGTGGTCACTACTTCTTTAGAACGATGAAGGTATTTTTATATTCTTTAACAGTGTTAGAAAAGCACTTGGCCGACTTTTAATATATTTTCTTTCTTGTCTATATAAAATGAAGAAATTCTATTTACATACATAGAATTTATTTTTTAATTTTTCAACTTCGAAATACTAATTAAACTTTCTGCTTACTACAGATTTCATTTGTGACCTCATTTATTATATTATTCGTTACGTTTAATCAAAACAATTTCTAATTATATTTGAAATTATTTTTGCATCGGTAGTCGACTGTAGGCAAATTATGTGCAATCCACCAATGACTTTCTTAGTTATTGTGATGAGGCGATTTAGATCAGTTATATAATTGATTCATTCATACAAGAAGTAAAATGCTCGGGATCTAAATCTGACCTCATCACATCTTTGTAAAAAGACAGAGGACCATAAAATTATATTCTACGGATATTGTTGTCTTGTACGGTGGTCTCGGACGGGGTTCTGATCCCAGTCCCAGATTAGAATCCCGTCTCCGTACTTGACATTAAATACGAATGTACCTTTGTGGAGTATTTATGAGTCCCTAAGGGACAGTGCCCAATTAGAAGAGATAAGGTTTTCCACGTTGGCGGTCTCAAGGCGGGGTTTAAGCAGACCAATTAGATTCTTACAACTATCCCGATTGGATGATAAGAAGGAAGAGGGGACAAGGATGAAATTAATAAAATAAGAAAAATCTAAAAAAAAGAGAAGACGTTCGGGAGTGGAGTAGACTAGACAAGTCCGACGGAAGGTGTTCGGAAATCCGAGGGAAGGTGTTCGGTAGACCAGTCAAGTTCGACGGGAAGTGTTCCTGTATCAAATAGCACGGCTGAACCCCAAACACTCAGGAGGAAGCCCCTGAGCAGACCTACTGAAGATCTATAGATACCCAATCCTGATCAGCCATAGATACCCATCAACCAGCAGTGTTCCGGGCACACCATTTTAACTCCCCAAAGGCACCCCCTTTGACATATATTTTGAAATTGAGATTAGATCCTTTCTCTTATATTTGCATAATTACTTAAGTATTGAAAAATTATTGTCAGAACTAATTTAGAAGGTGTTGATAAAGCATATTTTATGAAAATTAGAATCAGTTTGTGTGTACATATATGTGTATATATATATATATATATATATATATTATAATAAATTTACTTTTTTTTATTAAGCTAGTTTCGGATGCTGTTAATTTAGCTTTTAGTTTATTTTCATATCTAATGTCTGTAGTTTCTCAGAACCTGTGGTTAAATTAGTACTAAAATACTTTTACACAACGCAATCAAAATAAAATCTCACTATACATTTGAGTACAGGTTAATGCTCAAATTAAAACGAGGACTGCACGACAATTATAATTTAGAGAGGTCTAAAAAATAGATACAGACACGAGAAAACTAAAATAAAATGATTTGGAATGCAAATCTTTCTTCAGTATTTAATATTGTTTTAGTAGAAGTACAAGTTTTTCTGTCGTTTTCGGCGCACATCAGAGATCTTTCTGGTGGGCAGAAATCTGTACCACAACCAACTGGCGAAGAAGGAGATGAGCTCGACGGCCGTGATGATGCTCGCGCCCACGTACAGGCCCAAGACGCCACCGATCTGACCTAAAAAGATACAAGGGACGCCATCTAGTAGGGAAAGGGTTAATCCATGTGAAATCAACACAATTTTAGAACAAATTCTACCTGACCCCCTCCAATTTTGATTAAATTTGGTATAGTAAGTGACTTCATGGTAATAAAGAAAATCCCCAAATCTTATGTTCAAATAATAATTGGTTTGGGAGTTATAAGGCTTTAAAGTTGCCAGATTTGTCTAAAAAATACACTATCGCCATACCTTTAAATTACACTTGCTACTCACCTAATTAAGCTAGAGATATGTGCAAGGTGTTATTTTAAACTTTTTTAGTGAGCTTTCATATGATAAACAACACATGATGACTTGAAAAAAATTTTTAAAATTTAAATTAAAATTTAAATTTAAAATTTAAATTTCTCAAAAAGCCAAGTTTTTAAAATTTTGAAAAAATCTCAAAAATTGCTCATATTATTGTTAATTAATCCTCAAAGTTTCATGTTGGGATCATAATGGGATCACAAGCTACAAAAGTTTTTTGTTTGATATATTTACTATTGCAATAACGAAAATGAGAACATGCATTCATTACTTTTAATCTAACTCATCTGTATAGGATGGCATTAATGTTTACACACTACCTTATCGACATATACTCTAGTAAATAGTACATTTAACATTTGTGAAGATTTTAGAATGAAGAAAAATCATTAAAGTGCATTACTTTTGATGGATGATTCTAGTTATTTAGTTGAAACTGATAGAAAGCTGGAGGGGGTCAGGTAGAAACCTTGTATTGATTTGGTATGGAATTACCCGAAAGAGACAAACTAAAACGCTCTCTTCCGGCAAGCTTGAGCTATCATTCTTTAGGTCTATCCACTTTAGGGTCCACTGCAAGCCATTACCAGTGTGTGGCTTATCGAGGTCAGCGATGGTAGAGGGTGCTTTTGGAAGTTGTTTGTCTCCAAACATGAAAAACGGCCCGATGCTCTACTAAAGTGTGCAGTAGACTCAATGGACGTATCCACGCGCTCTGCTTAGTGGCCCAACCCGTGGACAATCGTCCATCAGTGTCACTACTCTTAAAAAAAGTGAAAGAAAGTTTTAAAGTCTGAGGTTAAGGAACATAGTAGGGGTACAACGAAAGAAAGGTTTGTATCAAACCCAGATTTGGTGGTTAATATATCAAAGTTCGGATGTACGAGGAAAATCGAAGAGGGAAAATTCTTTTGCTCCACTCTTAATCATTATTTTATTAGTTCAAATTTATTCTAACTATTCGCGAGTGAATTATCTTTGTGCAGATTTCGTTTTATTTTGCAAGCAGTTTTAAGAACTTAAAACTGAAACACCCATATCCGCGACGCCCTGCCTAAATCCCCTTCAGAACTCCGTGTTTCTTAACCCTCCGAGTGGAACACACCGGGGAAAAAAGTCTCCAAAAAAAAGCTAAACTTTTATTGTGTCAGTGACCAAAGTGTTCTATGATTTTTTTACTTCACCCTTTGCTTCACCCTCGTTATTGTCAATTTACTTCCGGTTATATATATATATATAATATATATATATATATATATATATACATATATATATATATATATATATATATATATATATATATATATATATATATATATATGTATATGAGCCGTATTTATGTGGCTAACTCCTCACGTCACGTCACTCTCACTAAAATAATCCCTAATTAAAATCTCTTAAAATTAATCTACATTTTAAATCCTGACATATATATATATATATATATATATATATATATATATATATATATATATGTATGTATGTATATATGTATATATATGTATATGTATATATATATGTATGTATATATATATATAAAGTGTATGTATAATTATGCTGTGCCTCTGAAGAGATAAGCGTTCATGAATAGGTTCGTAGTCTCAAATGACGAGGGAGAAACATTACTTACTGAGGAAACTGGAGACAGTTGTCTTCCTGTATTCCTGGAAACTGTAGTGTGCTCCGTTGTACTTGAAAACAAGACGGCTGAAAATACAACAAAATCAAATCACATCTAGTTCTTAACATAGGTCTCAGTTCAATCTTTACCGATATGGGTTTTGTTTCTTTTTTTACAGATAATTGAAAATGGAATCTAGTTCCTCGATGTTTTATAAAAGTATCCTCCTAAACAATTGGCTGTATAATTTTATTTTAAGGAATTTTTTAAAATGCGCGACATTGAATTCAATACGAGAGAGCCCTCTTCCTCCCTTCGACAACAGAAGAAGATATTGAATCTTCTGTGTGTTTGTTGAAATGGACAGATAGATAAATAGCTCCTGGAGCACTACCAACCAATAAAAGGAGTTTATGGAAGTCAAGACCAAAGAGTCCAGGATGATCCAGATCTACTATCGAGTTACATAACCGGTGAGGTGACCTCACCCGTTATGTAACTCGATGGTAGATTCGATGGTAAAAGACCTTGAAACCATAAGTTCCAGAGAAAAAACAAATAAAAATAATACAAAAACAGTTTTACAATCATATTCTTACATTGCAGGACAATTTTAATCATACCTTTTTTATATACGCATTAAAATAGAATATTATTACTCTTCATTTACATATACGAACACATAAAGATACTTATATGCACATACCCATACATATAAACCGAGTAGTTCAGTCGGTAAAGGCAACTATCTAGTAAGTGGAGAATTGCGGTTTCGAACCCCGAGCTGACCTAAGATTAGCCGTGTTAGTTAAAGGTAACTGGGGCACGTAAAATATGTTCTAGGCCAACTTCTCAATACCTCTAGGGGTGGCAGTCCAAGTCTATGCTTGGTTCCCCGCTTCAAAGTTACGAAGACCCACTTGAGCATAAGTCGTACTTTGACCCTTGTGTCGCTTGTTATAAACTAAAGACGAACCCCTTTCCTTAATACTAGCAGCCTCCGGCTCAATCGTGCTTGGTTTCACAAAGTGGCATAAGTATATGTGTGTGCAATATTTCAGTTGAATGTTGAATAAGACCAATGACAGCTTGTTAGCGGAAGTCGTCTATTCTGTAGTGAATCCCAAATGGTTACTGCGCCGACACAGATTTCTTAATCAGATCCTTATGTTTTCCGGATTCCTTAGCACGTTGCTGACTAGTCATGGAGATTAGAGAGGAAGATATAGTTCATATAGTTGCTTCACAATAAAGCTGTTACTACAACAATGTTGTTAACTTAGTCTAAATTTTAAGGTAATTCCTCAGCTGACCCAGGCTTTTCGCCCATACAGCAGCTTTCACTGAAAACCAGTCGCCAGGACAGCAACAACAACAGCTACAGAGCTACTGCTGACCTACAGGAGGTTCCGTCTTGGTTCGAGAATTAATGTGGTCAACCCCAGTAAGTAACAAGCACTACAGAGGAAAGTTCGGGACTACCAGGGAAGACGTCGAATTAAGATCACTCAGGTGAACACAGGGCTCGTGACACCCGTGTATACCTAAAGGAGGTATATCCCTGAGGTTGTCTCTCATTTACCACTACCTGTAGGGCATGTACGGCTTGAAGCTTGTGGCCGCGAACGCGAGTGACGTCACTCTCTAAATTTTAAAAATGATTTATCTAGAAATTAGAAAACACCGATTTTTTATTCAATGCTGTCAAGAAACATTCGACAAGAGGGTGACCGAGTTTCACAAATATAGACATATAAGAAAGGAAAAAATGCCCCTCACCTGAGGTTCTGTCGTCCAATCCGGTAAGAGGTCACTTCGTTCTCGTAGTAATATTCCAAGCAAGGATGGAGGCACACGTTCGTCATACCCGTCACTATCAAAGAAATGGAAAATGTTGAGAAGTTAACGCTGGTGTCGACAGGCAAGAAAGTGTTACCCTGTTTTTACCCTTCTATTTTCGAGGCATTTAACCCTCTAAGCGGTTCGCACGTACAATTCCGTCAAACCGATGATGACTTCAAAACGTACAAGTTTTGACCTCCAAAAAAGTAATGTACATTTTTGCCAGTGCTTTTACCCAAGGAGTTTTGAGGTAGGAGGGTCAGGTCTATTGTTTAGGAACTGCACCCCTCTTTCACTGACATTTCTTGAGGGATGCAACCCTACCCTGAGACACAAAGGCGCTGATAGCTTTTCATGGCTTTGTAAATCTCTATTTCGAAGTATTTCGTTCGCAGTAACAGATGTATCTCTCATTGCACCCCTTAAATCTCTCGGATGACTTTCGTAAAAAAAATCTAAATAAGTCTCTCAAAGAATATTTTTGTTTGTACTTTTAGAATCCTTTATTTCTTATGGCATAATATTTGGAATTTGACGATCTTTATGTGTATTAAAAATTAACAATCCATAATATCTATTTATATATCTATATATAACCGGAAGTAAAGGAACAATAACGAGGGTGGGTTTTCCATATTCCATTCTAGTCGACAAAGGGTGAAGGAAAAAATCATAGAACTCTTTGGCCACTGACACAGTAAACCTTTAGCGTATTTTTTGGAGAATTTTTTCCTAGATGTGTTCCACTCGGAGGGTTAAAAATGCGAGTCCTGATAGCTATTTGGAGGCACCTTAAAAACGTTTCATTAGAACATCATGCAAGACTGTGACCAGTGCTTTACTAATGGGCTAATTTTCTTCAAATTCTGCTAGAAGGACCATTATGGAAGTTGAGGTAACTTTTGTTTCTTGTGTTGGAAAAGACATCTCAAACGAGAGGAAAAATTAGAAAAATAGTTCTTTAAAATTTAAGCAACACTAATTATTTTTCAAGAAGGGATATTACAAACAAACAAACAATTGAATGCTATCAGTTTAAATTTCGTCAGTTTATTTCAGTTATTATGGACAAGGCGAACAAAATTAAATCCTCGAATGTAATAAAGATGGATTTAATGAAGTTTTGTATCATGAAATGGTAAGGTTTCATTAATTTTTATCTTTCGTTTAGCTAGATTGCGTTTTATTCCCCAAATCATGGCATAATACGTAACTCAAAAGATAATTTAGTGGATGGTCAAGTCATGAATGAATGCCTGCAGACGCACTTGCAAATTAAGTTTTCGTATTTCATCGTCAAGTGCTTCGCGTGAACTCTACTCCATTAGTAGATCCGAAATGAGTTGGCTTGTTAAGTTCTCATACTGTACAAGTTCTTCAAGTGTTATCCTACCTTATATTTACGTGGTTGGATAAGAAAGTTCCCGGAATATGTCAGTTACAAATTATTAAAAAATAGGGCAATAATTTACTTCATTTGCCTTAAAAGTACTGTCTTTCTGCATCTACACAATTGCTCCAGCATTGTATATTGAAAATTGAATAATTATTTCATTTCGTAAATTTAATTGCATGTTGAAATTCCTCCAGAGTAAAAGAGACAAATATTTTGATCATTTTCGAAAATGTATGGACACACAATTAATTTTTTACAGCTTTTAATAAAGAGTAAAACTTGAAATAGAATATTAATCCTTAGATGCAATGTAATTTTAACATATAAATTACGAAGTGAAATAACTATTTATTATTTGTTCTGTATTTTTGGGTGATATGGAAAGCTTTAAGATTATGAATATTCTTTGATAGAACTTATAAGTTTCTAATTTATTATATTCGATCACATTTTAATGAGCAATTTCTTTCAAGTTTAATCGAATACCATACTTACAGTTGTCTTTTAATGCCATAGGAACAAAACAGTCATATATGTCTACTGGATCACAATATCGTAGGCTGACATTTCCTGAAAGAGAGACATTTTGGCATAGAGCAGCACTCTGTCAAATATAAAAATTTTCATACAGATGTTCAAATAATTGCAAAATGAACAACACAAAATTTGTCGTCCAATAGAAATTGTAAAGTAGTTTTTTACTTTGCTCTTTGTTTCTTTTCGTTGTACATGCTTTTAAGATTAACCTTTTTTTATGTGCTTGCTGACAGTCCCGTAAGTGAAAATAAAAGTAGAGAATTAGATAAAAAATAGCAAGAATTGGCATGGTCTAACGCTCGAATTTATTTTCTTTGGTTAAAAGATAGTGTTTTAATTAAGACTTGAGGTGCGAATTTGAGTGGTGAAGAAGTAAGATAAGAAACTTTACAAAATACCACAGAAAGTTGGTTCCTTCCCTGTCTATGAAATAACCTTTAGAAAAAAATACAGATATCTTCATTTCTTATGAAATCTACCGATTCAAGTTTGGGGAGACAAAAACCTTTTTAACTACAATATTTTATGATTTGTTTGGCAGAGGCAAAACTTCTCAACTAGATTCAATCTTAATGAGTCATTTACTCGGTGGAGAAATAGAAGAATTTCTTGATCTAGAAATAAATACAGATATCTTCATTTCTTATGAAATCTACCGACTCATGTTTGGGGAGACAAAAAACCTTTTTAACTACAATATTTTATGATTTTCTTGGGGGAGGCAAAACTTCTCAACTCGATTCAATCCCAATAAGTCATTTACTCGGTGGAGGAATAAAGGATTTCTTAATCTAGAAATAAATACAGATATCTTCTTTTCTTATGGAATCTATCGATTCATGTTTGGGGAGACAAAAACCTTTTTAACTACAGTATTTTATGATTCGTTTGGCAGAGGCAAAACTTCTCAACTCGATTCAATCCCAATGAGTCATTTACTCGGTGGAGGAATAGAAGGATTTCTTGATCTAGAAATAAATACAGATATCTTCATTTCTTATGAAATCTACAGACTCATGTTTGGGGAGACAAAAACCTTTTTAACTACAATATTTTATGATTTGTATGGCGGAGGCAAAACTTCTCAACTCGATTCAATCCCAATGAGTCATTTACTCGGTGGAGGAATAGAAAGATTTGACTGTCAAGAAATTGGTACAATTTTTGCTAAAGTAATTGAAGCAGGTAGCTCAATTTCTAGTCATGCTATGACGGAAGCCTTTATATTTCTGTCTAAATTGAAATATTGATTCATTCTTACTTATTTTACAAATGCTGAATAATTAACGGGTAAGTCATTAGTTCGTGGTCTTTCCTATACTTTTAAAGAATGCCTTCATACAGAGAAAATACAAGAGAATTTTTTAAATGTTCAAAAGTCATTGGATGTCACACAAAACACAGCTCGGCGAATTCAATTTTTCAATTCCGTAGAGATGGTTTTGACAACAATCAAGTCGCGAGGTCAAATTTTCAAAATATTCTTTGTACACATAAAATAAACATACTTGTTCACCATTTTGTGTACTAGACGTACATTACCTGAAAGGAAACATTCCAGATCTGGTTTAGAACTGACTTGCAAGCTCGCGTGAGTTTCTCTTTAATAACAAATACAATATTCGACAGGTCATTAAAATGTTAACCGATGTCAACAAAATAGCGTGCAATTGAGTCATTCGATTAACACTTATTGGTGCAATTTTTCGTTTTGTTTACTCTGTCTTTATAAATTCTTTAAATTGGAATTGAATAGACACGTAACTATGGCAGCTACTCACAGGGACTCTAAACGATCGGAAAAGTCGATTTTTTTCGACAGGCTACGTCATTATGACGAAAATCCCCTCCAGAGTAGCAAAAGCTTCAATCTTCGACATAAACAAATGCACTTATAGTGACGTCATTACATAATCTTGTGGTGTAGATGATCATCGTGAGTAGCAGCCTTGGTTTTGTTCGAGAAACACTCGCGTGATACTACAAGTTTGAAATTAATGTCCCCAAATTGTGGATATTACGTCATCATTAACCCTTGCCTGTGAAGCCCGAACACGGCTCGGGAAAAGCAAGTAAGCCCACTTCGGAAAGCCCGATTTGAGTTCGTTCAAGAGAAAAATCGCTGTTCAATTTCCATAATATGTAATTTATCAATTTCCCAATAAATGGCGATATTTTTTGCGCCATTTGTCGGATACTGTAAAGGGTTTGTCTGAGGAACATGGAATTTATGACAGTTGATATACATAATATTTTTGTATTAGTCTATTATACAGGGTTAGCAAGAAATTAGTTCCTCACTTCTGAAGATTGTAAAACACGTTCTATTGGTCCAAATGACATACAATTGAATCAACAGATAAATCCTATGATGCGCTAGACATTCATTACATAAAAAGTTTTAGTACAAAAATCCGCCTACAGACGGCACTGTAATACATAAGGCATTTATTTAGTTTCATTAAGTTAAATCGAGCATTAGTTTCTGGTCTGCACACCATGCCTCTAGAAAGGAGCTAGTGGTAAAACTGTTTTACCAGAACCAGCAGAACTCCATTGAAGCTCTAAATAAACTCCATCCTATGAAGTGGTCTAATGTCTGCAAGTGCCTTAAGTAAGATGGTCGTTTGCTAGACATCATCCCTTGAAACTTTTGGTTGATGGATTTCCTGAAGGACAAAACCGACGTCAAATGGCAGCATCTATGCCAGATTTGGAGGACAGCATTTGACGTGCCATGTTCTTGATAATCCGGCACTCATTCCGATCAACTGTGGAAAATATTGTTCTGCAATTATATCATACTATTAAACGTTCATGGGGACATATTGAGCACTTTTAAGGCAACTCTTTGATATTATTTAGCATTTATAACAAATATTAAATGTTCTTGTATGTATCACAGCGCTATCTGTAGATGGAATTTTGTGTTAAAAGATTGTATTTGATGAATATCAAGTGCATCATTTGAATTATGTATAGTTCCAATTACAACTGATTTAGACCAATAGAACGTAATATAGAGTCATCTGAAGTAAGGAACGTATTTCTTGTTAAACCTGTATTTGTCTTTAAAATTATGTCCTTTGATTATTTTTGCTATAATTCGACAGATAATTACTGTAATCCATTAACAGTTCCCATATATGAGATAATATCGGATATAGTATTTTATTCGTTTAAAATTTTGTATTTTTTAATAATTATCCTTTTCCAACATTTGGATGATAATAACGAACAAACTTAGAGAGAAAAATAATTTTTCATTTTTTGCACGTTTTTTTCAAATAATTTAGCACTTTAGGGCGTTCTAATAGCACTTTTTCCACAGGCAAGGGGTTAATAAAAGGAAGGAACGACATAAACATCTGTAATATAAGCAATCTCGAGATCTATTATCGGTTCCCTTATGAAACAAAGGTTTAGTTTGAAACACACAGGGAGTTACTGCTTAAAGCCAATTCGCAGCAGCTACGCGTATCCATGTCAGCAATGTGACTGAAACCCACACACTGCGGTATTGATTCGGTAAATGGGCTATGACCAACAGGAGGAATCTAGTCTCATTTTCTTCCCATCACGTTATTGCTGTGTTTTCATATTCTTGACACATTATATAATAAGAATAAATGTCTTTATAATCATAAAATAGAATCATTTCTAAAGTATTACTTAATGATACAATGGAACAAAGCCCCAAATTATCCTCAGATTAACAAAAGTTCACTTAAAACTCAGTTAGTCATCAGGGCAGAATTCCCCATGGTAGGTTGCGCAAGACATGCCCAGAATGTTGAGCCATTTTATTTGAAACGAAAAAGAAGCAATTTGGGAAGAACGTCAGTGGATTCATACCAATCTTATCATCAATTTTCCTGCAAGGTTTTGTTGCTAAGCGATAGACAATATCTG
>CM063507.1:76487208-76502208 GCA_032207245.1 Pardosa pseudoannulata | reverse complement strand
TAAAGGTGACTGGGGCATGTAAAATAAATTCTAGTCACAATGTTCTCCAAGTTCTCAAAGCGATACCTCTGGGAGTGTCCGGCCACGTATGGGGGATTTCTGCTTTTAAATTGAGAGGACCCAGTGGGAGTATTGTTACACATGTCCGTTGCATTTCTTAAGCTACACGTGCTCCCAAGTTGGGGTTAAATGGGTAACAGCTTCTCAGCCATGTAAAGGCATAAAAGTGTATGTGCCTGTATTGCGATCTGCAATAAGGAGGAATAAAAAATTCCGGTTTTCGTTCCGCCAAAAATAACGGGTTTCGGTTCAATTTCAAATAAATCATTTTATTTTATGTATATTATTATTATTATTATTATTATTATTATTATTATTATTATTATTATTATTATTATTAATGTATAGAATTATACTAAAAGTATAATTTTTTCATAAAATAAATATGTATTTATATCAAAATTAAGACGATTTTATTCTTTTTTAATAGCTACACTATGTGAATGGATATAATTTTCTAGCAAGTACAATTCGAGAGGAAAGCAGAGAACGGGGAGCATTGACATTGTTATCTATTAAATAAGAGATTTGAAAAAAAATTTTCAATTTTACAACTCCTCTTCAACCTCCACTCAAAATACAGTTTCTTTTAAGTCAAAGAGTTTTTTAATGAATGAGATCCCGCCTACCCTCCCTCATCCCTTTGGACTAACTTTGGACTAATTTTTTGGGGAATTTATTTCTATTAATAATTAAATTTCGTTATTATCGATGTTATTTTCATTTCTCATTCGTTCCATTTCCTCTTTCGCTGCAAGATTACATGGTCTTGTACCAACTAATTCAATTGGATTTAATGCTTCAAGTGTTATGCTTTGAAATGATCGAGCGCGGAATTAAATTAATTTTACAATTTACACTAAATCACAAATTTGTGATGAAAATCACACTCAGTTTATTTAATTTGTGATTAAGTGAATGTTTCAGTCTATTTAGTATGAATGTTATGTGTTTCCTTTGTGTTTTCTTTGTTAATTCAATTAGATTTTAAATATTCAATTTTTGTAAAATTTTTCTTCAAAATGTTGTTTTTGTTTATGTATTAATTTGTTGAGTTACGATCCCCTCGCCAGATTTCAAACGCCACGCTGCAAGCACGCCACGCACGCAAGCTGCAAGCACGCCAATTTCGCCAAATGTGGTTGAAGCACCAACAAGATCCATGATTAGAAACAGGAGAGTGGGCTAAGAAGAGGAGTTGAAAAATTTGCATTCAATGACTGGACATTAGACTGAATTAAATCTGGCTTCTATAAGTAGTTTCGTGCTAAACTGAATCATAAAAGTGAACATCAAAACAGGAAATTCAGAAGCAGTGGACATGGAACAACAACAACTAAGAGGTAGACGTTCAATTACAAAATCCTGATAGCTTGGTGACAGCAACAAAATGACTGAAAATATATCGAACTGAAATAAAGAGACGTGTTTTTATAGTTCAGTTCCGGTTTTTGTACCGACAAAAATAACGGTATTTTCGGTTTTCGGTTCGTAGCCCTGGATTTAATACATACGTTTTTTTTGCGTTGGCGACAGATCGGCAAAAATGAAAAAAAAACCCGCTTTTTAACCCCTTCCAGGTTCATTTTATTTCGGGATTATGAGTCAAAAACTGTCAATTTTTTATGCTTATTTTCATACATACATAGCTTTTTCAACTCCTCTTCTTAGCCCACTCTCCTGTTTCTAATCATGGATCTTATTGGTGCTTCAACCACATTTGGCGAAATTGGTGTGCTTGCAGCTTGGCGTTTGAAATCTGGAGAGGGGATCGTAACTCAACAAATTGATACATAAACAAAAACAACATTTTGAGAAAAAATTTTACAAAAATTGAATATTTAAAATCTAATTGAATTAACAAAGAAAACACTTTGTTAACTCTTTGACTTAAGTACACAAGTCAAAAGCCGCCTACAAGTTTGGTAGGCGGGATCTCATCCAGCAAAAAACTCTTTGACTTAAAAGAAACTGTATTTTGAGTGGAGATTGAAGAGGAGTTGTAAAATTGAAATTTTTTTTTTTCAAATCTCTTATTAAACATAATAGCATCATTCGCATACAAAATTTCCTAAAAATTAATGTAAAAAAATCATTTTAAATAAATGAGTAATTTACCTGTATAGTTGGCTTTCTGTGCGTCAGTAATCATTAGACTTTGGAATCAATTCATACTAACTATAAATATAAAGCTTAGAATACCTATCTTTTATCTTGAATTAAATTTTATTTTTAGGGGAAACCGGGGTACCTTGAGACACTTTTCAGTTAAACATTTTTATGAATTTTTTTTAAAGCTAATTGAAAAAAAATAAGTATGCATGCATATATTGTCATCATATCTGCTTCTTATAAACATTAAACCTACTTAATATCTCATTTAGTTAAAGAGTAATAAAAGAAATAAAATACCTTTCCAATGTCCCAACCTGCCCCACTGTATGGGGTAGGTTGGGACACTAAACAACAAATACAAAATACTGTTCAAATTATTTTTATTAACTGTTATAAAAGAGAAATAGCTGAAAATTGTTCAAGTTAATACATTTTTTAACAAATCTTATATTTGCAGCTGATTCAAGCATATTAGCATTTACAGCAGAATACTTTGTTTTTCTTGTTCTCATCATTTTTTTCTGAAAAAAAAGATTAATAAATTAATATTTTGACATGTTAAATCAATTAAAAATTAGGCACCAAAATATTAATTATTTTGCTTGAATTGATATTTGTTTACACTTTTTAAAATGTCCCAAGGTGCCCCATCTATGTGTGTCCCAACCTGCCCCATTTTACATAGTATCTTTTGGTAACTACTATACAGTTAGGCTTAACAATACAATTTATTTATTAGCATAGAAATAATAATAAATGAATTTTCTTTCATAACAATACACTTTTTTTTAAATATTAATTTTTTTTCAAAAAAAAAAATACTTTTTAAAATGCACATTGATGTAATTTTGGGTTATTCAAAACAAAGAAAATGAAATTGTTCCTTACCTATAAGCACTATTTTCATCAAAATTCTTTGAGAAGTGAAGAGTAATGTCATCTATCAATACACATGAGAACTAATTCCTGGTTGCAAATTAAAGCCTGAAAATAAAGGTGTCCCAAGGTGGGCTATGTCCCAAGGTGTCCCACTCTCCCCTATCATTCGCATTTACATAAATGATTATGAAATTATTAATCAAAATTTTATCATGTATGATACAATCGGAAACATGGTGCTGCACAAAGTCCAACATCGCAATCTGGACTGCAGAACCGTTTTTCTTTCCTTACCTTCCTCTCTCTGCTGCCTCTCTTTGAGCAGCAAATAATCTAGTAGCCAGAAAAGTAAACAAAAGCAATCGAAATCATAAAAATACACACGTGAGATAATTCGGGAGAGACTGATTGCACAGTGTAAAATTTCACAGTGCCGGAGCTACACTCGGGATGAGACAGGATGGTACATTTCGCCTGTCCGATTTCAGCTCGGGAAAAACCGGGAAGGGGTTAATAAATAAAATAAAAATGGATAACGACGAAAAAATAAAGTATGCAATAATTTTGAAATGTTAACAAACGCAAAAATTGAAAAATAAATTAAAAACGGCTCTTATTGGTGTTATAATCGTTCTAAAAAACCGTACTGTACAGGTAGTGGATCGGCTAATCTTCTAATAGGTTGGTTGGTTATTTCAAGCTTTATGGCACTGAATCTTCTAGAGACATACTGTGCCAAACACAAGGTAAAAAAGATTTAAGGTGGATATTATTAAAAATGTCGGATAATAAACATATGATAATGACACAAACTTGTAAAAATTTAAAATATAAAAGAGAAAACTGCTAAGAACAAGTGAAAAGATTAAAAACTGTTTCGTAAGAAAAAATGAGTAAAACATCAAATATTGTCATAAAAACCGAAATCTTTAAGAAATTTACAAAGATTAGGAGGAGGTGACATACCAACTAGATCATTCATATTGATATTTTGAGGAAAGTACCACGACGAAGGATATCAAAATTCTGACAGTCAATTAGAATGTGTTTCACGGTCATATTCACCTTGCAGGCTTGACAGATTGGAGCAGGATCACCGAAAAGGAGGTGACAGTGGGTAAAGCGGGTGTGGCCAATACTCAGGCGAGTTATGACAACACCCCATTTCCTCGTATTTTGAGGGGGCCATTGACTGATAATACATAATTGGAGATTACCAGTCTGGTTTTCGTAGAGACAGATCAACAATTGAACAAATATTTAATATAAGACAAATATTGGAGAAGACCCAGGAATTTGGAGTTGACACTCACCATTTATTTATTGATTTTAAAACAGCATATGATTCAATAAATCGGAATAGACTTCTGAATGCTATGAAAGAATTTAACATTCCTGAAAAGCTTGTTAATCTGGTAGCTTTGACTTTAACACAGACCAATGTAAGAATTAAGGTACAAAACAGCTTATCAGAACCTATTACTATCATGAATGGTCTAAGACAAGGGGATGCCCTGGCCTGTCTTCTCTTTAACCTTGCACTGGAGAAAATAGTTAGAGATGCAAATTTAAATTCTAGAGGAACCATTTTCAACAAATCTGTACAATTGCTTGCATATGCAGATGATATTGATGTTATAGCCCGGACATTAGATGCACTAAAACAAGCATTTATTTCTCTGGAAACTGAGGCCAAAAAGATGAATTTGAGCATTAATGAAACTAAAACCAAATATATGCCTTGTTTAAAATCAGAATATAATCACTCCTTCTTAGAAATAGGCAGTTATAGATTTGAGACTGTAAAGCAGTTTATATACCTAGGTTCGGAAATTAATACACAAAATAATATATCTGTTGAAATTCATAGCAGAATTACTGCTGCTAATCGATGTTTTTTTGGATTAAAGAAATATTTAAAGTCTAAGTACATTAAAAGATTGACTAAAATAATATTGTATAAATGCCTAATAAGACCTGTTTTGACTTACTCAGCTGAAACCTGGGCATTGACAGAAAGAGACAAGGAAACCCTAGCAGTTTTTGAGAGAAAAATATTGAGAAGTATTTTTGGGGGAATTAATGTAAATGGTATATGGAGAAGAAGAACAAATATTGAATTATACAGAACATATAAAAACCCAGATATAATTAATTTTATTAGCTTACAAAGATTAAAATGGGCCGGACACCTAGTTCGACTTAATGACAATAGATCCACAAAAAAAGTTTTTACGGCCAAACCAATAGGAACCCGAATGAGAGGACGACCAAAACTTAGATGGTTAGACTGCATTGAGAAAGACATAAGATCCTTGAAAATTTCAAATTGGAAATCCAGAGCCAAAGATAAGACTGCCTGGTATGGAATTCTAGAGAAGGCTAAGGCCCATCCTGGGCTGTCATGCCACTGAGGAAGGCATTGACTGATAATAGGTTTAACTAAATGCAATTTATTATCAACTAGTTGGTCCCACAATTCTTACCAATTTCGTTTAGTGCTATATTTGATATGGTTCTTCAAGTCGCAGTATGGGACAGCAATATTAAGGGGATCAACAGCCGATTTTGCAGCACGATCCACAAGATCGTTACCCTTAATTCCCATACGAGAAGGAACCTAATCTTCTAATAAACAGAATTCTATGTAATTCGGAAACAATTGATATATTGAAAAACATAGCATTTTTTTCCTTACATTGCTTGAATTTATGAAAAAATTATTTTTATATAGGGTTATTCGAGTTGAAGCTTGTCATTAGCATCAAAGTTTATCATTGTTCTCATGGTCTAACACCATGATTGCCAAACCGTAGCAGAAATCTAGATAAGTTAGTGAAAAATTTTGATATTAAGACATCATAAAGTTATTTAAAACTTAAAACGTAAGTTGCTTTTCGTCGAAACTTTCGAAGCGTGCTAAGAAAAGCCCTCGTATTTGTTTGGAGTTGCGACCGATCATGTAATAATTTGGGATAAAACGGGTTTATCTTTTTTTGCTTACTTTAATACTGTAAACGGCTAGCATAATACTGCCTTCTTCCAAGAATTCGATTTAATATACTTTAAGCAATCGAACGTCCTTCATGAACTGTTCATGATCATTTTCTTATCATTTTTAATTTTTTTACTGTTGTGGACTCATCTATTTCGTTGCAAATATCTCAAATTCTAATCCTTAAGGAAGACTGTTTACCACAGAGGGTTAAAAAAAATATTACCGTTAAATGCCTAATCCATGTACGTACAACTTTTATGAACTCTCACTTTTGCTTCTGGAGGTTTACATGGAATAACCCTATATACCACCATGCAAATTCCCCTGCGGTTAATCCAATTACGTTAAACGAATACGAACGACTTTAGAAAAGTTGGTTAATATTCTTATTTTATAAATGATGACAAATGTCTCTCATCTTCACATACACTGAGTTTTTTCTTTTTTTTTTTTTCGGAAAATAAGCGAATAACTCACACTCCAGTTTCCTTTCTGATCGTCCTAAATTCGATATCATAGCACACTTTGTCATCCCCTAAAGTGTTTTCGTTATTGAATGATAAATGGAAAGATCCAGAAACTTATCGATATGTTCGAACATCCGGTGGGACGTCGGATCGGTACAGCGAGATTTCGTTCTGATTTCGAAGGTAAATTTATATTCTCCTGGCGTAAGTCAATAGGGAATTTTTAGAGAAATGGCGAAAATTGTGGTTTGATAGATGCATTTCGTATTTTACCCAAATGTATTGGGATGAAACACCGACGAAAGAGTATGTCTTCTTTAAATTAAAATAAATTTGCTGATTGTTTACATTTGTTGTATATTACGTGCCTTTTAGAAGTGAACTGAGGGACAAAACTTATGTTATTCGTGTGCATCTTAAGGTATCCGTTTACGTTCGGAGAACTTTATTCTTTAAACGTAGAAACTAGTTTCTGTTTTTACATTTTTAGATTTATTTTTTATATTATCATAGAGAATTACATTTAAAAAATTTATTTCTATAAACGTTTTTTATAAAATTTCTAATAAATAAAAAAAAATTTAGTAATAAAAACGGGTTATTTCGAAAGGTATAATTTTTTAATAAATTAAATTATTTCAATATTTTTTGACGCAACACATTTCTTATACACTGGACTAGTGAATCACGTGAAATCTTTGCTGAATTTACATTGGGTAAAAAATTTTGGTCCTTCAAATTCATACACATTGAATTTTTAACTAATTTTTATTATCTTTATATCTAACTCTGAGTGTAACATCAATAAAAATTATCCAGATTTAAAGCTTTTAGGTCATTTACTAGTACATACTATTCATAATAATTGTCAACAAAATATTTTAAGAACTTTTTGAAAAATCACATTTCAAGCTTCAACATTTTATAAAAATACCATTCTGAGAGAAACGCATTAGAAGTTTATGAAAGCAACTTTAACTATCAAAAAATTAAAATACATGTTTAAAATTGACCACACTTTCTTGATTCAAAACTTTCTAATTGCCAAGTTGCTAATTATTAAAAATACTAGAAAAATGTTTAAACTAATTCATGAAAATTTAAAAAGTTTCGTCCAAAAAATGCTCTTTAAAAGTCTTTAACTTCACAACTTCTGGTTCCGAAGTCGATACTTCCGTTTTGTTTTGACAGCTGTCGCTCATGTTTAACAGCTGTAACTTTTCTTTAAAGTGCAAAACAAAGGAACAAAACAAAAACAGATTTAGAAGCCTTAAAGTTGAAATTTTACAATAGAGAAATAAAAAAGAATTATGATTTTGACAAAAAATGACGTTTTCAACGTAAACGGATACCTTAAATTGGATGTCGTGGCCAAAAAAGGTTTAAAAAGCTTTGGTCTACTGCTTAACTATAAAAGAATTTCATTGGAAAATATTCGCCCGTGCTGGGCGACCTATCTCAAGGTTCTAGAAATTTTATTTTTTATTTCGGCTTACATACGGATTTTGAACTTTGGAAGGAAAATCACCCACTCGTCTTATATATGGATGTGCTTATGTTCAGAAATATACATCTTTCATTCTGCTAAAATGACTCATTTGAATCTGTTCCCAACTCACTTGATGCTGGTGTTCATGATGTACTGCCTGATATCGAAGTCTGGATCGCTAGCCTTGAGCTGATCGTAAGCGATCCTGAGGTCGTTCAGTCTGTTGCTGAAAGAGACCATCTTCTCTGTTTTCTTCCCACCTGTGATGTTGGCGAGAGCTGAAAGGAGCAGAACAGCCCTTTCCTCGGGGTCCAGTGTTGGGAAAGGGTGTCCTAGAGCTATGTAAGCATACTCCAGCAGCTTCTGTTCGCTGTCATTAGAACCTAGAAGTCAAAGAGAGATTATACATCAAAAGGTCACTATTCTACTATGTTCTACAACGCATTCAAAAGACACTGTAACTCAACTCTAACTTGAGCAGTCCTCGGAAACGAATCTTTGATGGTGGTATGTATTAATGTCCCACTAGAGATCTGGCTCAGAGGCACTGAAAACACCAAATTAACATGCTAGCAATATCTACAAATTAGGGCAGAGAGCAAAAGGAACAAAGTTTTTGCTTTCCTCTGCAGTGGAAGTATTCCCTGTGATTATGTGATGTTCAGGCTGACGTATATTTTACCCTTCGCTACTCTTAGCTATAAAAAAGTTCTAGAAAGACCATAGAAGACTTTATATAACGGAGCAATTGGAGTGCGAGATAATAAGGGATTGAAAAATGAATAAGTGTTCCACTCAAAATACCATGGATAAAAAAAGCAACCGTCATTTTATAAATCTACACTCAATTACCTTATATAATAGTTCTCTAAGCTCAAAACTTCTAGCCCAAACCTTTTGCTTTTCTTTTTGGCATCTTGATACCAATATCGATAAACAATATTTAAGATTTCGCCAAAGGCACACGGCACGATTTGGGCACGTCAAATATTCGCGTATTTCCAGTACCTGTGTGGATCATCTGCCTGGTCTAAATGAGAAGTAACCACTTTGTGTGAAGTGTGAAATGCCTGCAGGGTGATCACGTAATAAGAGGGCAATAATCAAGATGTAAGTACCTCCGCGATAAGTCAAAATAAAGTCTAAAGGCCCCTCTACACTTGGTGTGCAAGCAATTACCACTAGATGGAAGAAGTATGGCTTATCGAGGTCGACGATAAAATTACCCTAGAGTATGGGTTCGGAAGCAGTTTTTCTAAAAATATCAGACAGACAGCATGTGCTACAAAAGTGAGCAGTAGATAGAAGATGATACTACGCACAGTGTGTAAATGCAACCCGTGGACCATCTTCCAAGGCCGGCCTCAGGTCCAGTATTACAGTGGTCATTACTGGACCATAATGGGGAGGAGGCATTACACACGTTATCAGTTCTAATCCACATTCGGTTTCAATAGTCCTAGTGTTTACTGTAACGCCCCAAATCCTTTTGGTTTGGATTGCTATGGTTGGCTGTTTTGCTAACGATATTGGTGCCTACTACCATCAGAGACACTTCTATTCGCACAGCCTTAACTGTTATAAGCATCAACTATGCTCCACATTCGTACCTTACAGGATACGCTAGATCATTCTTCTAACGCTATTCTTTTTTAACCCTCTAAGCGGTTCGCACGTACAATTCCGCACAAACCGATGATGTCTTCAAAGCTTGTCACGTACATTTTTCGACTTCAAAAACGTTCCAAAAATGGATGTATGTACATTTTCTGCCAGTGTTTTCCCCATATAGTTTTGACGTAGGAGGGTTAGGTCGATTGTTTAGAACTGCACCCTCTCTGTGGCACAAAGACCCTGATAACTTTTCATGGCTTTGTAAATCTCTATTTCGAAGTATTTCGTTTGCAATAGGTTTCTCTAATTGCACCACAAAATATCTTATGATTTCGTAAAATAATAAATCATTTTAAGATATTTTATTTCCTTTTTAGAACATTATTTTTATGGATGATCTTCGATACTTGACGAGTTTATGTGGAAAAATTACTTCTGTAATATCTATTTTATATATCTATTATAACCGGAAGTAAAGCAATAACTTTGGGTTTCATATTTCAATCTAGTAGACAAAGGGTGAAGTAAATTCATAGAAAATACTTTGGTCATGACACAATATAACTTAAGCGTATTTTTATGGAGAATTTTTTTCCTCGGTGTGTTCCACGCATGGGTTAAGAGATTACCATCTAGACTGGGGTCTGGGACAGTAGTTTGACTTGCCTTTTGGATCCCTCTATGCAGAGAATACTCACGCTTGGAGAATCCCGGATGCGGGCAAATGGTTAACCTCGGATACTGCGGGAAGAGGTCGTCTTCTGCCGGACCGCTCTCCCCGTCCTTTGTGGTGCTACTGATGTACACGGACTCCGTTCCGAACGATTCTTGGCAGAGAAATACTATGCTCCCCATCATCATGACGACACACATGCCAAATATCAATCTGAAACAGAAGAGTTTATCATTTGTCCATCAGATATCGCTCTCAATCATCTTCAAGCAATTGGAGTGGACCAGTTTATTTTTGGTTCGCCATCGCATATCATTTTTAATTATTATAGTAAAGACATGAAATTTTCATTTTAAATCGAACCTATATTTTTTCCTTCCAGTCACCCTTTTCGTAAATCCAGACGACATACCAAACTAGAGTTGCCGGTTTAAATTTGTCATGCTACTTTAAAATTATTTTCCCTGAAGTAAAGGAGTTCTGTTACTCAAATAGTTTCCATTATTATCTTTTGAATATTTTTTTTTAAAAGTGTGCGATACGAGATACGAGTGCGAACGAAGAGGTTAATTTTTCGAAAAATTTCGAATCGACGCGTCCGTTCATTTTAAAATGAATTTTCTCAGTCTCGCTATTTAATATTCTGCATTCAAAACTTGTTTCAGCTACTTGATGAATGATGGGATTCATAAGGCTCCTCCATGCCATGGTCCACTGCAAGCATAACCCCTGTAGGGAGGGGGTAGGACATATCGAGGTCGACGATGGAAGACAATACAATGGTGTTGGCAAAGAGTGGCTTCGGAAGAGGTTTTTCTTCAAATATCAGACAGACAGCATGAGCCACTAAAGTGCGCAGCAGAGCCTATGGACGTATCCACGCGCCATGCTCATTTAGTGGCCCAATGTGTGGATACTACTCATGAACCATCGTCCAAACTCGCCATCAGGGCCACTAATGCAGTGGTGAATGATTGGCCATAGTGTGGAGGACTGATCTTCCTGAATTCAAACGTCTTGCCTTACGCTCTCACCGCAGCTTTGAACTCATTGAGAATCCTGTAACCTCACCCCATTCCAGCTTATAATCCTGCTGTTTCTACCTCTGTCAAAATACACTGTTCTAGAGGTCTGGCATGACCCTGCCTCCCTAGAAAAGGACGTGGCAAGTGATTTGAATAAAAATATGAAATAATTTTTTATAGAAGGAAATTTTTGAAGCATTTTTTTTATTTGAGATTAAATGTAAATTCCATACCTTAACCTTTTCAAGGTCACCTTCATAAATTCTTTGTAATTTAACTAAATTAGTTTATAAATACTATCTATGGACCTTATAAATGAAAATTGTGTTAAAATTTTTCTTTGCAATCCTTAGAAGGGATTGCCTCAAAAGATACCATTGGAGCGATTAAGGGGGGGGGGGTTAACTGACAAGCCCATCCCCCTGTACAGCGTGAATATAATACTTTTTAAAACTTTAATAACATTGGAAGAACAATAAATAAGTGTTCTTAAAAAGTATAACTAATAAATAGTTTAACTATTTATAAGTATTTGAATATATATTTTTGTTTGGGGTCATAAGTGAAAAAAATCGAATTACTAACATTTCAGGTACGGCATATATAAACACACATATTTTAAAAGAAAAAATAAGTTAAATGTAGTACTATAATCGATTGTAAGTTTTAAATATCCAAAACATAAAAAAAAATTAAAAAATTCATATTTCTCCAAAAGTTAGAGAAAAAAATTTTTAACGGGAGGTTTCGCTATGAAACCACTGTCCGCTAAAGGGTAAATGGTATTATTTTAACCTCCGCTATACATGGGTTAATTTTAATTTTCCGTTATGATTCTTATTTTTGGGGGTTTAGCATCATTCCGCTACTCTGCTTACTCAATTATATTCTCTCAGTTGTGTTATTCTGTCACCTGTCTTTATAAAAACATTAACAAACTAAATAAAAAATTTTATAATTTTATAAAATAAAAAAATTATCTCCTTGTTAGGTTTGTCACTTTTTGCCATTTTTGGTTTGGTTTGGTTTGGAGTGCTACGATCTACTTTTTGCAACACGAGAGCTAAATGAGACCGGTACCTACAGCTTAAAGCCGATTCTGAACGGCAACGGACATCCATGCCACTGTGGAATTCGAACCCACAAACTCCGGTACGGAAGGTCAGCCCCTTCATGCTATTTTTGTTAACGTATCAACTACTTATTTTTTACGTATCAAGTATTAAGTTTCTAAGCCACGTACTTTATTAAATTTCTAATCCACACTCAGTATAGGAAAGAGTAAAATGGAGTGAAATTTAGTGAAATGTGTATGAGCGTGTATTTTTAATTTCATTGTTAATAGACAGAGCGTAAATATCGATATCCCTGTAAATACGCGAAAGTATTTTATACATGACACATATCCTCTATATAATAATAGCCTAAGTTATCTGTCCATCTGCCCTCTAATTTATGAAGCGACTGGACCTGGAATGAATAGAGGCATCCATATTGGTTTCTTAGTGAGTTAGGGTTAGCGAAATTCTCCCCTTCCCCCCCTTTTCTAGCATTTAATGCCATTCTTTCAAGCCCTGCTTTTCCCGATTAAGAGCAGGCGATTAAATTTATAAATTTGTCACATAACAAATAGGAAAAATAACATTGTTTTCGAGCATTATGACGTCATTCCTTTAACCATCTCATTTAATCATTTTTTATTTTAAATTACTTAAATATCGTCTGCATTATTTTCATACCTTTTATCACTGAACTTAGATATTACGTAAATAGTTTTCATTTATATTTGGCTTAAATAATAGATTAGATACATATGCGAAAATTTTAAATTGAATCATCGATTACTTTTTGTTGCTATGAATATTCTATCACTGGAATTAACAACAAATTATATCTACCTCTAGGGTGTATTGGAAATGATATTTGCATTCCTTTACTTCCATTAATTACTGTGGCAAAATAAAATTGAGGAGAACTTATCGATAATTTCGACGTAGCAATGAAAACATTGGTTGGTTGGTTGGTTGATTGAAGTTTAATGGCGCTAAATCCTCTAGGGACAAACTGCGCCAAACAAGATGTGGCAATAAATTAAAGACAAAATTTAGAAAATTTTTTTTTGACAAAATATAAAATGAAAGGTTCTAAAACGGATTAAAGTAACAACAAAAACATAACATGCAACAGAAAACACGAATAAAGATTGAGTTATATACAAATTAACAAGATTTGGAAATTGAGTGAAGAATTAAGAATTTAAGTTATAAAATAATTAAAAAATTAAGAAAAAAGTGAAAAAAAAATTTTTGAAAGTTGAAAGATTAAAAATTGAAAATTGAATAAAAGTCAAAAATCATATTTCGGTATAAAATAAGTTTGACTAAGAAAGGGGAACAAGTTTGGATGTGGAGTTTCTCCGATGATTAAATTAAGATTCGGCGATAGATTATCAAAAAATTTTATATACAATGATTTAGAACAAACACAGGACGTTAAAATATGTGGTACTGTGAAAGGAGTCTTGCAATACGCACACTGTGGAGGAGCTTCACCCAGCAAGAGATGGGCATGGGTGAGCCTGCAATGACCCACTCGTAGACGAGTGAGTATAACGTCATGTCTCCTAGAAGGGAGTTGGGGCCATTTAGTTATTTTTGTTTTAATTTCCCGCAGCTTATTTGTAGGAATATTATCCCAGGATATCTGCCATTTATCGTGTAAAAGATCTTTAGTGTAATTTTTCAAGTCAGGATAAGGAAAACCAGTGTTGAGAAAGTCGCTTGCAGACCTGGTAGCCATGTCAACAAGTTCATTGCCTTTAATGCCGACGTGAGAGGGAACCCAGCTAAAAACTAGCGAGATTCCCATGGAAGTAAGGTTAGTTATTGAGGTAAGAATTTTGAAAATAATAGGATTATTACAATTATTTGAATGCAATGAATTTAGAACACTTTGGGAGTCTGTATAGATAATAAATTTTTTACTATTGTGATTCATCAATTCTTCTAAAGCCTTCAAAATAGCAAAGGCTTCAGCAGAAAAGATGGAGAGTTTAGGATGAAGTCTGTAGCTATTGATTTTATCATTAATAAGGTATGCACAGCTAACATAGTTAGGGGATTTTGAACCATCTCTGAAAACTTCTAGAAGGGAGATGAGGCCATTTAATTATCTTGGTTTTAATTTCCTGCAGTTTATTTGAAGGAATGTTATCGCAGGAGATCTGCCATTTATTATGTAAAACATCTTTGATATAATTTTTCAAGTCAGGATAAGGAAGACCAGTGTTGAGAAAGTCACTTGCAGACCTGGTAGCCATATCCACAAGTTCATTGCCTTTAATACCGACATGAGGATGAAAACTTTGAATTATCTTTCTAAATGAATTCAACGCGATTCTAAACTGAATTCATAGTATCGGGAGACTTTAGAGGAGTATGAAGATAAACAAATTACTGAGCTTGTAAAAGATAATTCTCAGCCAAAACACAAACTTTTTTTTACCTGCCTGATAGGGGACTTTACAATTCTAGATAATTAAAAATTTTAGTGAACCCGTCATATGACGGGCTATATGCTAGTGTTAAATACGTTATTAGTTAAACAGACAAGAAATTATCACTTTAATCCACCCTATTAAGCGCAGTACAGCAGTACATATTCAAAGGATATTATATTAA
>CM063507.1:76474708-76477208 GCA_032207245.1 Pardosa pseudoannulata | reverse complement strand
ATACATATATACACATATACACACATACATATATACACATATACACACATACATATATACACATATACACACATACATATATACACATATACACACACATACATATATACACATATACACACACATACATATATACACACATACACACACACATACATATATACACACATACACACACACATACATATATACACACATACACACACACATACATATATACACACATACACACACACATACATATATACACATACACACACACACATATATACACATATACACACACATACATATATACACATATACACACACATACATATATACACATATACACACATACATATATACACATACATACACATATACACATATATACACATACACACACATATATACACATACACACACACATATATACACATACACACACATATACACATACACACATACACACACACACACACATATATATATATATATATATATATATATATGCATACATACATATTCATTCCCTTGCTTGCAACATTAATTCCACTTTAACGAGGTTGTACTAGACATTTTTATTCTTCAGGTCTTGAAGATGTCATTTTTTTTCTCCTTTCTCCTTGACTTTTTCCATGTTGAAAGTCGATCGGGCGTAAATTCGAAATGGGTTGCTTAAGTTACGTCTGCCCATTGCGAAGGGGGAGAAAATTTTTCTTTATTCAAAGTTGTCCATATATTAATAGAGAGAAGGAAGATATCTCTAATGCATCCCAAATGCAGCTTCTATAGAGAAGAAAAAACTTTAAATTGATTGCAGTTGGAAAGTTTTGAAAGCTGTTTGTGAGAATAACGAAGATGTTTCTATGTTTTAGAAGTAAAAACCAAACAATATTTTTGAGTAATTTATTTTCTGTAGAGAAAATATTCATTTAGAGGTAGTTTCTAAATACGAAATACTGTATCTATTCGTGTTCAAAGTGTACTATTTTAAAAGCATGTTCTAAGCGTATATGGAATTATCGAACAAATTCAAAATAGTTTGGATTTATATAATGTGTTAACTTCTTATTTTGGGCAAAATTAATAAAGTAGAATTCCCCTAGCAAAAAGATCGTTTGCAATACTATTATTTTTTTTTCTTTTCTTGGTTTTCTTAAGGGAAAGTAATTTTCAATCCGATTTTACTTTCATGTTGGTTTGAAACCGGAAGTGATGCTATGTTGGTTTTCAAAGTTTAGTTACAATGTTGTGGCAACACTGTGTATATTTGGGGTTTTTTTTTCCTTTAAGTTCAAACAAGTTTCGTAAACGAAAATAATAAAAGAATGAACTGAAAATAAATAAAGCTTAAAAAAATTTGCAAGTCCTTAATATATACCTAACGGTATACACAAAATGTTTAATAAATTTCTAATTGTGGAATATACGTTTATTAAAACTAAAATTTATTTTATATTTTAATTTTGGAAATATATTTTATAATATTTCGATTTTACTTAATTAGTAATCTTATTTCCTAAAAAAATTGGAAATCGGTATTTATTTGTTGCGAATATTTTATCAGCTGGAATATGTAGAGGTACGCTTAAGCTTCTGTTAGAAACAGTTATGTATCTCCTGTGTCTATCATAACAGTCTAGAACTCGTATTTCCCGCTTTAGTGAGCATAGTTTTTAATCAGACACTTAGTACTTACTTTCAGACACTTAGCTGGGTATTTTGTACTTAAGAGTACTTTCTTTATCATCCTGGTTGTTAAAATTTTAATAGTAATAGATAAGTTGCAGTGAATTATCTTTAGTGGGACGATACACATGCAATTGATGGGCTGTTTCTAGCTTTATAACTATCACAGAATCCTGCAGGAAATGCGGTAAAATACTTTGCCAGGCTTGCTTTAGACCTTTCAACCAAGTTTAGTGTTATACTCGACTAAAAGTAGAACTCTTAAAGTGAATAATGAAGTATTATATATACATTGTAAAACTTTGTAGGCTGGAATTACTTTTCACTAATGAAGAGAACTCTGAAATCGGTAAGAGCAAATTTTATCCCCTTCATACCAATGTCCCACGTGGAGGACGGGTTAAATTTTCCATATAAAAAATTCAAAAATTTCAAATTCTGTTATTTTTAGTCTATTTAGGTTTAATATACTTCAGAAAGTGCGATTATTCTCAAATTTGAACATAATAAATAATTTGGGATAAAGCGGGTTTATCTTTTTTTGCTTACTTTAATACTGTAAACGGCTAGCATAATACTACCTTCTTCCAGGAATTCGATTTATTTGAAGAAATCGGACGTCCTTCAGAAATAGCTCATGATCATTTGCTTAACATTTCTAATTTTTTTTTTCTTTACTGTTGTGGACTGTTCTATTTATTGTCAACTATCTCAAAGTTTAATTCTCTCACTGCTCATCCCGCGATTTCCACGTGCAACATAAATGTAGCAAAATTTGCAAACCCGCGATTTCCGCGGGCATGCATTTTATCCGTCTATTTAACTG
>CM063507.1:76457208-76469708 GCA_032207245.1 Pardosa pseudoannulata | reverse complement strand
CTCCACTTAAAATTCTTAAATACATTTTCCAAAGCTTTCTGTCCAATAGATGTCAAATTTTTGTCCATTCAACACGTTATCTAGCTGTCCCCGGCAAATGGCTCGGCTTTTCTCCTGATATTAACAGTTAAATTCGCTGACTAAGTTGAGACTAAGTCCTTTCGGAAAATTCTGTCTGTCTTCGCTCTTGGGTACACCTCTGTTCGAGAAAAGTGATTTTTGTGTCTTTCTCTTGCCTGTCGTTGATTAGTGAAGATGACTTTTTTTAGCAGCTCTTAAATAAATTTTTAATTTGACTTGTGCACACGCACACACACACAGACACACAAAAAAAAGGGGGGGGGGTACCTCCCTAGAAAGTTAATTTCCATCTGATAAGTGAGCCTACAATAGTTAAACCGTTGATAAGTGAAACTAAATGCAATGCTTTGATAAAACTAACGTAATTTATTCAGGCATGAACTCTCTCGAACGAGTTTGCAAAACTTGTATATCGTCTTTAAACAGTTGTTTCTACCAACCAATCCAAGTTTCCTTACACAAGTCACGTGGGAGACGTGATGATGTAGTTTAAGAGTCATAATCTGTTTTTCGTATTTATAAAACCGGAAGGAATCCACAAGAGAAACAAAAACGTTTGCTAAGGTTGCTAGAAAGGGCAACCTTAGATAATACATATAGGATCGAAACCAAAAACTAATTTAAAATAGACATAATTCGTTAATTTTTAAGATAAAGATATCATTGCACTTCCCCCCCATATATATATATATATATATATATATATATATATATATATATTGCATTTGATCTCTCAAATTCTTAAGACTTAAAATATTCAAATTATTTTTTATATTTAGTTTTCACAGAACGTGAAAATTAGCGTGTGTCAATTCAACTGATAACTGCAAACTGTATATAAATTTAACGTATAACCTAAAACTCATTTTCTTTAGGGAAGCTGTCAATACGGTCTGTAAAAACTCGAAAAATATCTGCGAAAACAATTTTTAATTATTTTACCAAACATTTTAAACATTTAAAACAGCTGAAGATCCTTAAAAATGTTCATTCACAGTGTGGCCAAAAATGGCTCAGCTCCCATAGGTTTGAGATTACATTTAAAAGTTAAAATAGTCGCATAAAACCTAACCTCCTTCAAACTCCAAGCCCATGTATTTTATACCCCAGTGCGAAATCATTTTTATCTCCTGTGCCCGACTTCGACAGGATCAAGTGGTCGAAAATACTTTTTCGAAGGGAATTTTAAATGCTCTTTCAATAACAATATTTCCCCTTATCTCGGTCTATAAAAGAGCTCCGAAATATTTTAGAAATTGCGTACAATATTTTCCCCGTAGATTTGAGGAATATTTAATTTGACGGTTTTTATCTTATCAAGAAATTTAAAAGAGGATTAGTTCCATTTCGAAAGCTTAAAAGAATAAATATTTCAAGGTAGCTATAAAACCGCCCTTCTTTGAAAATAGAATAATTTTCAAGATTTTTATGCCGGTTGCAAAAATGAAATGGCAAAATAATGTAAAAAAATTCGAAACAAATATTTCGATATCATGGAATAGCAGACGAACGATGGTTAAGGTGCTGGCCTTCGGAACCGGAGTACGTGGGTTCGAATCCCATTATGGCATGGATGTTCGTAGCATTCGGAATCGGCTTTAAGCAGTATTTCCGATCTCATTAGCCCTCGTGTTGCAAAAATTAGACCGTAAGGCCAAACCAAACCAAACCAAACCAAAACCAAACCAATCACGGAATAGCAAGTGATTACGTAAAGACGTATTTTGAATTCCCCTTCGAAAATAGTGTGCTGTGTGACTGTTACTGTAAAATCAAAAGTTAAAATATCCCAACAAGGGCCGATTGTTTAGGGTGCTGGCCTTCGGAACCGGAGTTCGTGGATTCGAATTCCACTATGGCATGGATGTTCGTAGCCGTTCGGAATCGGCTTTAAGCAGAAGGTTCCGGTCTCATTAGACCTCGTGTTGCAAAAAGTAGACCATAGTGCTCCAAAACCAAACCAAACCAAACATATAAATTATAAAAAAAATGCCATAAAAAATAAAAAGGTACTATTCACATATTTATACAACTATATATATATATATATATATATATATATATATATATATATATATATATATATATATATATATATATATATATATATATATATATATATATATATATGTGGGGGGGGGTTTAATATATGTGTGTGTAAATTATATAGGAGAAGCCTTTAAATCTAATTCGAAATAATTTTTGTTTGCTTAATCGGTCCATGTTCCAAATTCTTAAAATTATTAATCAACTTTTACAAGAACCCGAATTAACTTTTTAATCATTCCCCGAAAACATTACCTTCCGTATCTCGAACACAACAGTTAACTCATTAGAATCTTTATTCATTTAGAGAGTCCATGAACGGAATTCTTCAATCTTAAGAACCCGTTTCAGTCGTTCTTTTTCGACAGAACATCGTAGAGACTTAATCATCGGAGATGCTTATCTTAATTATATTACCACTTTAAAACCATCGAAGGAAATTTTCCGAGGAACCTTTTACTGAAAATTATCTCCCCCTGTTACTTCGTGAAGAATTATAAACGGGGAATAATTAGCGAAGAAAATGGTATTCTTTTAACGTTGTTTTAATAAAATATTCATTTGAAAATTGGATATTTTCTAAAGTGTTCATTTTTCAGAAAGATTACACTTTTAAGCTTCTAAGCCACACTCAGAGTAGGAAAAAGGGAAATGGCGTGAAATTATTGAAATGCGTAAGAGCGTGTATTTTTAATTTCATTGTTAAGAGGCAGAGCATAAATACTGATATCCGTGTAAATACACGAAAGTATTTTATATATGAGACATATCCTTTATATAATAATAGCCCAAGTTATCTGTCCGTCTGCCCTCGAATTTCTGAAGCGGTTGGACCTGGAATGGATAGAGGCATTATTATTGGATTCTTGATGAATTAAGGGTTAGCATCGTTCGAAATCCAACCCATCTCCCCCCCCCTTTCTAGCATTTAATGCCATTATTTCAAACCCTATTTTCCCCGGTTAAGAGCAGGCGATTAAATTTTTCAATTTATTCAATTTAGAAGAATTAGAAATTTAGAAGAATTCAAATTGAGTAAAGTTTATCTTCTCCTAAATTATTGATACGACTCTAAAATAAATTGGTATAAATAGGCTTCATATCACAGCAAACAATACTGTCCTCTTCAAAATGTTCTAATTCCACCCCTTCAACACTTTTCGAGAGTTTAATATCATTATTGCAAGCCTTATTTTCCCCGGTTAAGAGCAGACGATTAAATATATTAATTTATCACATTATAAGTAGATGAAAATAACATTTTTTTTCTAGCATTATGACGTCATTCCTTTAACCATCTCATTGAATCATTTCTTATTTAAAATTATTTAAATATCGTCTGCATTATTTTCATACGTTTTATCACTGAACTTAGATATGACGTCAATAATTTTCTTTTATATTTGGCTAAAATAATAGATTAGGTACATACGTGATAATGTTAAATTGAATCATCGATTATTTTTTGTTGCCATGAAAATTTTATCACCGGTATTAACCCTCCGAGTGGAACACACCGATTAAAAAAAGTCTCCAAAAATACGGTAAAGGTTTATTGTGTCAATGGCCAAAGCGTTCTATGATTTTTTACTTCACCCTTTGTCGACTAGAATGAATACGGGAAACCCACCCTCGTTACTGTCCCTTTACTTCCGGTTATAAATAGATATATAAATAGATATTATAGATTGTTAATTTTTAATACACATAAAGCTCGTTAAGTCTCGAAGATCATCCCATAAGAAATAATGGATTCTAAAAGTACGAATAAAAATATTCTTTAAGAAAATTATTTATATTTTTTTTACGAAAGTTATCCAAGATATTTAGGTATTGCAATTAGAGATACATTTGTTACAGCAAACGAAATAATTCTAAATAGAGATTTACAAAGCCATGAAAAGCTATCAGCGTCTTTTGCCTCAGGGAGTAGGGGTGCATCCCTCAATAAATGTCAGTCAAAGAGGGATGATTTTCTAAACAATCGACGTGACCCTCCTACCTCAAACACTGGAAAAAATGTACATTACATCCCGGAACGTTTTTGGAGGTCGAAAATTGTACGTGACAATCGATTTGAAGACATCATCGGTTTGGCGGAATTGCACATGAGAACTGCTTAGAGGGTTAACAATAAATTCTATCACCCTCCAGGTTGTAGTGGAAATGATATTTTCTACATAAAGTAGGTGAAGTCTATATTATCCTAAACTATCGATCCGATTCTAAAATAAATTGGTATAAATATACTTCATGTCACAGAGAAAAATACTGTCCTCTTTAAAACGATCGAGTATTCCAAAAAAAAGTAAACCAAACCAGTTTAATCATTATCTTTGTTCATTACTTCGTCAATTTTATCGTGATCGACAATTGTCTTGATTGTAATTATATTATGATTTCTAGATGACTTTAGACAATACTGCATAGGTGCCAATACAGCCGAAAAGCAGCGTCCTAACCATTGGGTCATCTTTCTCCCTTTATGTGTAGAAAATATTATAAAGACACTAATCTCAAGTAGAAATTATGAAATAAATATTAAATATAAATTATATAACAAATTTAATATATCAAAAAATAAATTCATTAATAAAAAGATTTTCACACAACCTTTGTTAAAATTACTCTTATAAAAGACCTAGAAAAGAAATCTAAACTAAAAAATAATGTATGGGAGATACTAAAAAATCTGACAGTTGCTAAGAAAACACACAAAAAAAATTAAATTATTATTTGATAAATTAAACACAAGAACAATTATTACTATAAAGTTATATTTAGCTATTATATAATATCTAAAAAAAAACTGCTGACGGTATTATTATTTATACAGTACTTATAATACAAGAAAACCTCAACCTTTAACCCGTGTAAATATAAAATATATTAAAAAAAATTTCATCAAAAATATTTATAATTGAGAAAATTTCCTTCAACACAATATTTGTTAATATTTTTCTTAGAACTGAAAATGAAATCGAAGCTACAGAAATAATGCACAGCATATTCTAAATGTATTACAGTTGCTAAGAAAACCCAGACGATGTTATATAAAGATAAATTCGCTAAAAACAAACTTTAAGAAATACATTTATAAATAATTACATGTAGTTAAATATATACAATGCACTGAAAAAGCTGAAGTTAAAGGTAGTGAAATATTTTAAATAAATGACGGGAAGCATTAACTGAAACTTTAACATAACCTAATTTTATTACGATAATTCATAGAAAATCATCTCTCCCAAGAGCTCATAAATGTATCAAATCAAAAAACCAATTTCGTTTTTACGTCTCAAACAGCGAAAGAAATCTGATACTCAAACTCAATTTAAATTCACAAAATACATTTTACCCTTCTTGATAAGTTCATCCTACCCTTAAAGAATAAACGTAAGGAATGTCTCTTTTAATACCATTTGTTAGAAATTTAATCGAGAAATATCTGACTGAATAAAAAAATATATGATTTTTCAAAACTTCTTATCAATTTATTCCACGGGATAAAGATGTGTAGCGGTTGTCAGTGAAATATCGAGTTTGAATATTTTTTAACATGGTTCCCTCGAATAAAAAAGGATAATAGGTATATTTCGAATACGATAATAGACAGAATGTTACACAATAGATTTAAAATGAGGGATGAATAAGTAAAAAATGAAAGATAATGATTCAAATTGTAAATATAATATAAAGTTTGTTTTAATCTTTCCTTGAAAAGTAACATAGTTAATCCCTTATATAATAATAGTCTAAGTTATCTGTCCGACTGTTTTTTTATTCAGTCAGATATTTCTCGATTAAAATTCTGACAAATGGTATTAAATGAGACATTCGTTGCACTTATACTTTAAGGGTGGGAGGAACTTATTATTAAGAAGGATAAAATGTATTTTGTGAATTTAAATTGAGTTTAAGTATCAGATTTCATTCGTTGTTGGGAAGGTAGAAACGAAATTGCCTTTTGATTTGACACATTTATGAGCTCTTGGGACAGATGATTTTCTGTGAATTATCGTAATAAAATTGGATTATGTTAGGTATCAGTTAATGCTTATCGTCATTTATTCAAATTATTTCACTATCTTTAAATTTTCGTCTTCAGTACATGTTATATATTTATAAATGTTTTTCTGAAGTTTTATTTTTAGCTAATTTATCTTTATATAAGTTCGTCTGTGTTTTCTTAGCAACTGTAATGCATGTATTAGTTCTGTAGCTTAGATTTAATTTTCCCTTCTAAGAAAAATATTAAGAAATCTTGAATCGAAAGAAATTTTTTGGTGATATTATTTTTTATATATTTTGTATTTTTTCGGATTAAAGTTGAGGTTTTTCTTGTATTATAACTACTCTATAAATAGTGATATCATCAGCAATTTTTCTAGATTTTATATAATAGCTAAATGCAATTTTTTAGTAATATTTGTTCTTGTGTTTTATTTAACCAATAATATTTAACATTTGTTTTTTGTTTTCTTAGCAATTGTCATTTGTTTTAGTATATGCCATTTATTATATTTTTAGTTTAGATTTCTTTGTCCTGCTCTTAATCGGGAAAAATAGGGCTTGAAATAATGGCTTTAAACAATCGAAATGTTAAAAAGGGGTGGATTTCGAACGTTTGAAAGACAACAGTATTTTTTGCTGTGACATGAAGCGTATTTATACCAATTTATTTTAGAATGGAATCGATAGTTTAGGAGAAGATAGACTTTACTCGCTTTGATTTTGCTAACCCTAACTCATCAAGAATCCAATATGGATGCCCTTATCCATTCCAGGTCTAAGCGTTTCATTCATTCGAGGACAGACGGAGAGATAAATTAGGCTATTATTTATATAGCGGATTAACTATTTGACGTTTAAAAAATATTAAAACAAGCTTTATATTATATTTACAATTTGAATCATTTTTCTTTCTTTTTTACTTATTCATCCCTCATTTTGAATCTATTTTTTCACTTTCTGTCTATTATCATACTCGAAATATACC
The DNA here is from genome assembly GCA_032207245.1 of Pardosa pseudoannulata. NCBI lineage: Eukaryota > Metazoa > Arthropoda > Arachnida > Araneae > Lycosidae > Pardosa > Pardosa pseudoannulata. Next base: position 76,462,582 of record CM063507.1, on the reverse strand, counting down.
TATTATCCTTTTTTATTCGAGGACACCATGTTTAAAAAATTTTTTAAACTCGATATTTCACCGAGAACAGCGACACATCTTTATCCCGTGGAATAAATTGATAAGATGTTTTGAAAAAGGATATATTTTTTTATTCAGTCAGATATTTCTCGATTAAAATTCTGACAAATGGTATTAAAAGAGACATTCTTTGAGATTATACTTTGAGGGTAGGAGAAACTTATTATTAAGAAGGATAAAATGTATTTTGTGAATTTAAATTGAGTTTAAGTATCAGATTTCATTCGCTGTTTGGGAAGGTAAAAACGAAATTGGTTTTTTGATTTGACACATTTATGAGCTCTTGGGAGAGATGATATTCTATAAATTATCGTAATAAAATTAGTTTATGTTAGGTATCAGTTAAGGCTTCCCGTCATTTATTTAACATATTTCACTACCTTTAACATTAGCGTTTTCTGTACATTTTATATATTTACCAATATTTTTCTTACGTTTTATTTTTATCGAATTTATCTTTATATAACTTCGTCTGTGTTTTCTTAGCAACTGCAATACGTGTATTATTTCTGTAGCTTAGACTTAGTTTTCATTTCTAAGAAAAATATTAATAAATCTTGTGTCGAAAAAAATTTGGATTTATGAAGCCGTTGGTCCTGGAATGAATAGAGGCATCCATATTTTAATCTCGATCAGTTAGGGTTACTAACGTAAAACGAGTAAAGTCTATCTTCTACCAAACTATCGAAAATAAATTGGCATAAAAAGGCTTCGGGTCACATCAAAAAATACTGTTGTCTTTAAAACGTTAAAAATCCTCCCCTTCTCAACATTTCGATCGGTTAAAGCCATTATTTCAAGCCATATTTTCCCGATTAAGACCAGGACAAAGAAATATAAACTAAAAATATAATAAATTGGATATACTATCATAAATTACAATTGCTCAGAAAACACCAAACAGATTTTAAAAATTATTGGATAAATAAAACACAAGAACAAATATTACTAAAAAATTGCATTTAGCTGTTATATAAAATCTTCAGAAATTTCTCATGACATTATCATTTATAGAGTATTTATAGTACAAGACAAACCTCAACCTTTAACCCCGTAAATGCAAAATATATAAAAAAAAATTTCACCAAAAATATTTACAGTGGAAAAATTTCTTTCGACACAAGTTTTGTTAATATTTTTCTTAGAAATGAAATTGAAATCTAAGCTACAGAAATAATACATGTATTACAGTCGTTAAGAAAACACAGACGAATTTAGATAAAGATAAATTATGTAAAAATAAAACTTAAGAAAAACATTTATAAATATATAAAAAGTACGAAAAACGTTAAAGTTAAAGATAGTGAAATAATTTGAATAAATAACGGGATATATTAACTGATACCTTAACATAAACTAATTTTATTACGAAAATTCATAGAAAATCATCTCTCACGAGAGCTCATAAATGTTTCAAATCAAAAAGCAATTTCGTTTTAACCTTCCCAACAGAGAATGAAATCTGATACTTAAAACTCAATTTAAATTCACAAAATACATTTCATCCTTCTTAATAATACGTTCCTCCTACCCTCAAAGTATAAAAGCAAGGAATGTATCTTTTAATACCATTTGTCAGAATTTTAATCGAGAAATATCTGACTCAACAAAAAAAAATATATCATTTTTCAAAACGTCTTATCAATTTATTCCACGGGATAAAGATGCGTAGCTGTTCTCGGTGAAATATCGAGTTTGAAAAATATATTATTTTAACATAGCTTCCTCGAATATAAAAGGATAATAGGTATATTTCGAATACGATAATAGACAGAAAGTGACAAAATTGATTCGAAATGAGGGAAGAATATGCAAAAAAATGGAGGACAATGATTCAAATTGTAAATATAATATAAAATTTCTTTTAATATTTTTTTGAAACGCAAACATGGTTAATCTCTTATATAATAATAGTCTAAGTTATCTTTCTGGCTGTCCTCGTTTTATGAAACCATTGATCCTTGAATGAATAGAGGCATCCATATTGGAACTCGATCAGTTAGGGTTACTAAATTCAAAGCGAGTAAAAAGTCTATCGTCTCCTAACAATGATTTCGATCTAAAATAAATTGATAAATTTTACATATCGCATCGAAAAAAAATGTTGTCTTTAAAAACGTTCGAAATTCTACCCTTTCTCAACTTTTCGATTTTAAAAACCATTATTCAAGATTTTCATAAGCAGGACAGAGAAATCTAAACTGAAAATTTAATATATGTTTACTTAAAATAAAGAAGTAGCTAGGAAAACTCCAAATATTTTTAATTATGTTTAAACAAAGATCGCTATTATTAAAAAATTGGATAATATTATTTAAAATCTACAGAAAATTCTGATGTATACTAATTATAGAGTAAGTAAAATACAGAATAACAAACCAAATCGAGAAAATACAAATTTTATAAAAAATAATTTCATTTATGTTACATTGAAAAAATTTCTTTCGACAAAAGATTTGTTAATATTTTTCTTTAAAAGAAAAATTAAATCTAAGCTACAGATATAATACACGGTATATTCTAAATGTATTACAGTTGCTAAGAAACCACAGATTAAAATAAATCGGTATAAATATGATTCATATCGCTGCAAAAAATACTGTCGTATTAAAAACGTTCGAAATCTACACCTTCTCTACTTTTCGATGGTTTAAAGCCTTTATTTCAAGCCCTATTTTCCCCGATTAAAAGCAGGACAAAGAAATTTAAACTAAAAATATAATACATCGGATATATTAAAATAAATGACAAATGCTAAGAAAACACCAAACAAATGTTAAATATTATTGGTAAAATAAAACAAAAGAACAAATATTACTAAAAAATTGCATTTAACTATTATATAAAATCTAGAAAAATTACTGATGATATTACTATCTATAGAGCAGTTATAATATAAAAAAAAAACCTCAACTTTAACCCGAGTAAATACAAAATATATAAAAAATAAGATCACCAAAAAAATATTTTTCGACTCAAGATTTGTCAATATTTTTCTTAGAAATGAAAATGAAATCTAAGCTACAGAAATAATACATGTATTACAGTTGCTAAGAAAACACAGACGAAGTTATATAAAGATAAATTCCCTCAAAATAAAACTTAAGAAAAACATTTATAAATATATAACATGTAGACGATAAAGTTAAAGATAGTGAAATAATTTGAATAAATGACGGGTAGCATTAAATGATACCTGCACATAAACTAATTTTATTACGATAATTTATAGAAAATCATCTCTCCCAAGAGCTCATAAATGTATCAAATCAAAAAGCAATTTTGTTTTTACCTCCCAAACACCAAATGAAATCTGATACTTAAAACTCAATTTAAATTCACAAAATACATTTCATCCTTCTTAATAATACGTTCCTCCTACCCTCAAAGTATAAAAGCAAGGAATGTATCTTTTAATACCATTTGTCAGAATTTTAATCGAGAAATATCTGACTCAACAAAAAAAAATATATCATTTTTCAAAACGTCTTATAAATTTATTCCACGGAATAAAGATGTGTAGTGGTTCTCGGTGAAATATCGAGTTTAAATATTTATTTTAACATGGTTCCCTCGAATAAAAAAGAATAATAGGTATATTTCGAATATGATAATAGACAGAAAAGTGACAAAATAGATTCGAAATGAGGTATGAATAAGTAAAAAATGGAGGACAATGATTCAAATTGTGAATATAATATAAAGTTTGTTTTAATATTTTCTTTAAGCGTAACATAGTTAATCCCTTATATAATAATAGTCTAAGTTATCTGTCCGCTGTCCTTGATTTATGAAGCCGTTGGTCCTGGAATGAATAGAGGGCATCCATATTGAAATCTTGATCAGTTAGGGTTACTAAATTCAAAGCAAGTATGTTATATTCTCCTAAACCATCGATTCGATTCTAAAATAAATTGGTATAAATAGGCTTCGTGTCCCACCAAAAAATACTGTTGTCTTTAAAACGTTCGAAATCCACCCCTTTTCAACATTTCGACTGTTGAAAGCCATTATTTCAAGCCCTATTTTCCCCGATTAAGAGCAGGACAAAGAAACCTAAACTAAAAATATAATACATCGGATATACTAAAATAAATGACAACTGATAAGAAAACACCAAACAAATTTTAAACATTATTGGTTAAATAAAACACAAGAGCAAATATTACTAAACAATTGCATTTAGCTATTATATAAAAATCTTCAGAAAATTCTGATGACATTATCATTTATAGAGTAGTTAGAATACCAGAAAAACCTCAACCTTTAACCCGAGTAAATGCAAAATATATAAAAAAATTTCACAAAAAATATTTACAGTGGAAAATTTCTTTCGAAAGTTTTGTTAATATTTTTCTTAGAATAAATTGAAATCAGTACAGAATAATACATGTTTTTTACATCGCTAAGAAAACACAGACGAATTTAGATAAAGATAAATTATGTAAAAATAAAACTTAAGAAAAACATTTATAAATATATAAAAAGTACGAAAAACGTTAAAGTTAAAGGTAGTGAAATAATTTCAATAAATGACGGGAAGCATTAACTGATACCTTAACATAAACTAATTTTTTACGATATTTTATAGAAAGTCATCTCTCCCAAGAGCTCAATAAATGTGTCAAATCAAAAAACCAATTTCGTTTTTATATCCCAAACCGCGAATGAAATCTGATACTTAAACTCAATTTAAATACACAAAATACATTTTATCCTTCTTAATAATACGTTTCTCCTAACCGCCAAGTATAATCTCAAAGAATGTCTCTTATAATACCATTTGTCAGAATTTTAATCAAGAAATATCTGACTGAACAAAAAAAATATATCATTTTTCAAAACTTCTTATCAATTTATTCCACGGGATAAAGATGTGTAGCTGTTCTCGGTGAAATACCGAGTTTGAAAAATTTATTATTTTAACATTCTGCGGTGATTCTCTTGCATATAAAAGATAATACTTTTATTTAATACTATATTACGATGAAAATGACACAATATATTTAAAATGAGGAATGAATAAGTAAAAATTTTAGAACTATGGTTCAAATTATAAATAATAAATTAAAGGTTAATTTAATATTTTTTTAAACGTAACATAGTTAACACCCTATATAATAATATCCTACATAATAATAGTTATCTGTCCGGCTGTCCTCGATTTAGGAAGTGGTTAAACCTCGAATGGATAGCGGCATCCATATTGGATTTTCGATGAGTTAGGTTTAGAAAACTTCAAAGCGAGTAAAGTCTATATTTGTAAGTCTGATTTTGCTATTGGACGTTACTAAATAAAGATGCTGCTAAAGTT